>CM034298.1:11526055-11878555 GCA_019925795.1 Dendrobium chrysotoxum | reverse complement strand
TTATTAATAATTCACCTTTAATTTAAAATTTATAAAAATAAATAAATTCTTAAACTCTAAAAAATAAGTGAAAGATCCATAATTTGAAAATTAGAAGAGAAAGAAAATTTTTAAAATTATGCATTCTAATCATATACATTATATTTATCACTCAATATTTTAAAAATGGTAAATATTTATGCAAATTAAACTTAATTTTACTATAAACACTAAATAAAAAAAGAGATTCATAATAGTTGTCAAAATTAAATAATAAATGAAAAAATGTATTTATATGAAATATAATAACACAAAAATAATATAAAATATTAAATATATAATATCATAATTTTAAAAGAATTCTCAATGTAAAAATGCATGGCAACAATTTTTAAAATTTTAATATAAAACTGTATAATTTTAATATATATATATATATATTTAAAATTTTTAATTATTTATACATTTAATATTTAAAGTTTATATTTATTAATATAATATTTAAATAATTCAATCATATATAAATATATATATATATACTATTTTCTTTTTTAAAAAGTTAATATTAATAATATTTTTAACATAATTTAAAATTTTAGCTCTGGTATAACAATTTAAATATTAGATGATGCGCAAAAATAGGAGAGAAAAGAGCCAAAGGGTTATCGGGACTCGCACTTTAAATTGACGCGGAGAGAGGAGGCCGATTTCAGCTAAGGTACGCGGACGGTTGTGCGCCACGATGCCGAGATCTGATCGGACGGCTCTGATCTGTTGATATTTTCATTGTGGCAAACGAATTCCTTTAAAGGTCGTCGGTGGCACCGTGGCACAGCTTGGCTTTCTTTCCACAGCTTGGTGTGGGCCCACCACGTGTAAATCTGTTAGACATTTGGCGGTTGGGTGTGTGTTTGGGTTAACTTTTTTACTTCTTTTTATAGATAATTTTTAATACAAAATTTTCTTAAAAATAGTAAAAAGCGGTGGCAAAAAATTATCTCTAACGAATCATTAATCTAATTGCTAATTAAAGTTTGAATTAATTAATTATTAATAATTAGCAAAAATTATATTTTTTAAGCTCATCACTTCAAAGAAAAAAAGAAAAAAAAAAACTTAGGTAAGTGTATTTTAAGAGAAATATTTTAATATTTTTAATAGATTTATATACTAATAAAAATACACATAATTCATATTTATTCCAAATTTAAGTGAATTTAATTTTTTAAACCCACAACCATAAGATGGTCCACAAAACTCTTTAAGTTGTCGAGGCTTTGTTGGAACAGCTTTATTATTATTTCTTAAAATAATTTTTTAGTATAAAATTAAAATTTTTATAGTAGAAAGCAGCTTTAAGAAGTAATAAGAAAGCTGTCCCAAACGAAATCTAAGACTTTATTTGAGATAATTTTCATATTACTTTCTAAAATAATTTTTTAATTTTTTTTTTTAAGTAGCGAAAAAGTTGTGACCAAAAGTTATCTTAAACAAAGCCTAAGACTTCATTTAAAATAGTCTATGCTTTTCAAAATTTTGTGTTTAAAAGTTTATTTCTCAATCACAATTTTAAATATATTTTTTCTAGAAATAACTTATTAAAAGCAAAATTTGGAAAATTCTGCGAAAAAATTACTATGAAAAAGCACATTACTTTGTTATGGACTGCTTTTCCTACTGTAAAAATCCAATATTGGCCCAAATAGAGTATGAAATAGGCCTCCAAGGCCCAAAAATCCATTGTCTTTGCTCTTAGCTAAGTTTTGTCGGCCACCGCTCCTTCTCTTCAACTCAAATGCAGGCTGCTTATTTGCCTCATCTCCCTTTTCAAGCTCCTCCTTTTCCTATGTCATATATATATTTTTTTCCTTTTTCTAGTTGTAAATGTATAATACTCCAATTTATCATTTTTAGCTACTTGTTATTCCAAAAAAAAAAATTTAAGTTAATGCCCATTGATTATCAAACTATCGGAGTGTCAGGCTTTGTTTGAAACAACTTCCATTGATTATCAAAGTAAGTCTTTCTATTACTCATACAAACCTTTGATTAGAGTCAATCAATCATGAACATGTAAATTTATGAATATAACAATAAAAGAAATTGTATGAGGATATGCTGATGTAAAATATATCAGGATGAACTTCAAAGCTATTCGATTTATATTGAGATCAATACTATTCATCATATCATGTACAACACTAATCGCAGTGCAAATCAGACGGCTTTGAAGCTCATCATTTTGATTTTTACTATAGGATGTCATGACCCAAATTTTTTATATGAGAAGGCATATAAATATTAGATGCACGAATTTTTTAAGGTATGGAGATGATCTAATAAAAGAAATTATTCTTAAGGTATGCAGATGATCTAATATCTATTAATACGAGGAAAAGTGATATTCTTACAAATGAGTTATTTAGCATTTGCCTCAATAATATTTATGAGAGGACCAAATTTAACCTATATGGTGAATTAGTCGATGACCACAATGACAACATTTTATTATCTAGTATCTATAGAAAATGTCGCATGATACCGATTTCCCACTATGCAAAGAGCCAGTGACCTTAGAGAGAGAAAAATTCTATTAGAGGAACATGAGTGAGATTATAATACATTTGAAAGTTATTGTATTTTTCAATAAAGTCCAATACACCATATTGATTATGGGCAAGGAGAATTCCTACCTTATGATTTTCTGAGTAAGTGCTCCGCCCTTAAGTATTTTCAACATATCTTTAAATGAACTTTCCGAAATGCATATTCAGTCTCCAGTGATAAAATACACTTGAGGTATTATCGTATAAATGTTGTTTTATATAATTCATCTTCAAAAACGCAAAAATTAGTAGCTTATATTTGAAAATAAATAGTAGTTATTAAGTCTTTAGGCAGCATCCGTTCACATAAGAGGAAGAATATATGGTTCATCTAAGAGGTTTTTCTTGATTTTTTAATGGATTGTATCTTCCATAGAGCTTTTATACTTTGAGAGTGTATACCCTTAATGCACCTTCTCCTATACAAATATCATGTTGTTGAAGTTGAAAGATTAGAATAAGCATCCTCTAAAGCACTATGTTCTTGAGGTATGTAGATGATCTAATATCTATTAATGCGAGAGAAAAGCGACTTTGCTAAGTAAAATAATTATTCATTATGTGTCCATTTTTTATGATGAAAGAAAGTGATTTCTTTGAATTTATTTTAAAATTTACATCTAATCTCATAGGATCTCCCCGAAATTTGTTATAAACCTTCAACTATTTTTACACTTGTAGATATTAGATTAGTTCTATTGCTTATTAATTATATTGAAAGCAGACACTTAGTTATAATTATGTAGTGTTTATTCCTCCACATAAATCTGATATGTGTTCTTCAAGTTCTTTTTTGCTCAAGCATAACACCATGCATTAACACCAAAATAACCAAAATAACAAACCTTCCATACTTCAAATAATTGTTGTAAGGGAGCGCAAAACTTTTATATTAATTATGACAATCTATTATAGCAATCAGAAGTTTAAAACAATCCAAAACTAAAATAACAATATGTTATTTGAGTTACGAGAGATCATGCCATCAGAGAAATTATTACGTGCGTAGTCCGAACGTAGAGTTACGTCCGGATATGTGAGTGTACACAATATGTACAGTGTTACACACTGTGTAGACTCAAAGTTCAGATGTAGAATTACGTCTGGGTTTTGCACGTAATAATTTCTCCAGAAAGAGGGTAATAACTTAAGCCACAAAAGGATTGAGGAGACGCTTGTTGTTAAGTTTGGTGAGTCACGGGTGGCAGGACGACTGGATCGATGTCTCAACTGTTAAGAGAAGCCATCAATCGAGGGTCCACCATTTGGGGTCATCGGTTAATATACATATCAATATCATTAAATTTGTTAGCAACCCAGATTTTGTCCTCCCTAAGCTCCATACACTAATTCAACCATTTACACAAATTAATTAATTAAATTTATATATTTTAGATGTTAATTTGGATTGGTAGGCAGAGGTGTCAATAAATGATCTGAACTGAACCCAACCCAAAAATTTCAAGTTTGGGTTGACCCATCTAATAAACGGGTCGAGTTCGGGTCGTGCATTTCAACCCGTTTATTAAATGAGCCGGGTTTTGTTTGATTGACAACCCTATTTTGCCCAAAAATAACATTTACTATTTTTTTTATTTGTTGGTAACAAATTTTAAAAAATAAAATAAAAAAATATTTTTTTTGTTGGTATAATTTTCTTATTTTTAATCAATTAATCTAAAATTTGTGGTTAAAAGTTATTATATATATATATTAAATTAAAAAGGGTTATCGGGTCGGGTCTGGGTTACTAGCGGGTCATATTCGGGCCCACCTCTTTGACCCATTTATTAAACGGGTCGGGTTCGAGTTGACCTTATTCAGGTTGGATCGGACCTAAATCCGACTCGTTAAACCATTTTCACACCCTTATTTGTAGGTCGGGTTTGGGTTTAACCAAAAGTTGACTCAACCCCAATTCAATCCCTTTATTATATGGGTCAAAGTATTTGACTTGAACTCGACCCAACCATAATCCGTCTAATTTTGGGTTAACACCACTAAATTGGCTTTGATATGACTCATTTAATCTAATAAAATATATGTTTATTTCAACGATGTCTATCTAATTCTTCAAAATCAAAACCTGAATAATAATCAGGTCGAAATCAAGTAGATTTTTGGTTATTCGGATTACTCAAATCCGACCCGAATGATAATAGTATCAACAAATATTCAAAAATTTTAAAATTAAATTCATATTAAATTATTTATTAACACCCTTAAACCTAATATTTATTTTATTTATAGTAATAATGGATAAAAGTTATAGATTTCGTGTGCTCGGCACATACTCCTTTAGCAGAACAGTCAGATCTCTCCATAGACTATCACTATAGACAACGAGAGAACAATAATAAAAACATTATTAGCTCTCTTATTCTCCTTAAAATGACTTTTTGAGAAGCTGAATGCGTCTGAAACACATTTGTTTGATTTTTAGGGTGACTTTTTGCTCCGTCATTTTCTTCGATAAGCGTCAAAAGAGACGCAGAAAATTAATCATAAGTAGTGTTCGCGTGCGAAATAATTGTAGTGGTAATGCTTCGATTATTGGCTAAGGGCTCCTTTTAGGCGACTATAATTTATTATAAAATTGATAAATAAATTATTGTGAAAAATTAATTTTATAAAAATATTCTTAAAATTATTTTGAAGTTGACTTATTTGAATCCTCCTCGATGAGCCACTCTTCTTTATAACATATCACATAGACAAATATATTAAAATGTGTTAATTTTGTGAGAAACAAAAATATATATCAAGATTGCATGATTTATTTTAATTTTAGCATATGATGGCATATTATTAAAATTTTAATAAAAATTTAAATAGAAGAAAAAAGTGAATCATTTTTTATATTGTTATTTTGGTGAGATTTACATGTATACTACACAATTTTTATATATTTATATATCTATCATTTAAATTTGATATTTAATTATATAATATTTAAATATTTAAATTACAAAAAAATATTAATATTAATATTAACTTTTCTAAAATAAAATATATCTTTTTCTACATATATTTTAGTATGATTGAGATACTAAAATATTATATAAATAAATATTAAAATTTTTGTATTAGATATTTAAATGTATAAAAATTATGAAATATGTATGTAAATTTTTAATTTTTTATTTATGGGTACTTTATTTATAAAATGAAAGCGACAAAATATATCTATTTTTTATATAAAAAATTAAATTTTCTTAAAAATATTTCTCATTTAATAATAATTATTATATATATATATATATATATATATATATATATATATATATATATATATATATATATATATATAAAATAAAAAAACAAAAGCAAGAGTGCGTGCCCCGCCCGCATTTATTTTTCAGATAATTCCAAAAACTTAGGCTGTATTATCCATAGCTTCGTCTTCACGAAACAAATAATCCAAAAGAGAGGGGGAGAGAGAGAGAGACGCAAAATACTATAATTCACAACTCATATAAGACTGGCCTGACTAAATAAAAAATAATTATTTAATTTATAAGTAAATAAATTAATTATATAAAAAATAAAATTACTATAACTCACATATTCCTAAATTTCTCATAATTAATCTAATTATAATTATTTAATTTTATTGTTCCTCAATCCACAAAAAAACTAACTAAATATATTTATCTTTAATATCCTTTAAATCAAATACAGCCTTGAATAACATAAAAGGAGCATAGAAAATTCATTATTTATTTGTTTATTTCCTTCTAATTTGTAATAAATGCACATAAATTTATTTATTTTTCACATAAAAAAATATCACCAACTAATTTAAATGTAAAAAACAATTTCGCAAATATAAATTCTTCATAAACCCATTTCAATCAACATTCATCAATATTTCTATTACAATGGCATTTTTGGAGTTATTTTTCTTATTTATTAATGAAAAATAATCTCATCACAAATGTCAAATCAATCATTTCTCTCATAAATTAGAGTATCAATGATTTATTCACTTTAGTACAACAATTTTTCTTATTCATTATTTAATCTCGTTTGAAAATATTAGAAATGATCTTTCTCTATTAGATTTAAACGAGAATTTGACTTTGAACCGGCCACAATGGAGAAAAAGGATTCATGTTGCCGACCCCACGTAGTGGGACAAAGGCTTGTTATTGTTGTATTATTTAATCTCGTTTGAAGTTACAACTTCAAGGTTGATATAAAACATTACTAAATATGAAAAAAAAATCTATCAGGATAGAATGGAGCCCAAATTCTTTTATTTATTTTAAGATTAATGTAATATATAAATATAATTAATATTACATAAATCTCAAAGTAAATTTAAGAATTTTAAGACTTAGGCTTCCTTTGAGAAGGCTTATTTGTTGATTCTTAAAATAGTTTTTTAGTATAAAAATTAAATTTTTTTACTAAAAAATTACTTTAAGAAGCAATAAAAAAGTCGTCCCAAATGAAACCTTAGTGTGGGCAGCTTTAAGCCACTATAAATAAGTTTGGAAAAGCTACAGTCAAAAAACTGTCCCAAATGAAGCCTTCTTTTGAAACAGCTTTCTTAATACTTTTTAAATAATTTTCTAGTACAAAAAATTTTTGAACCATAAATTTTTGAACTAGAAAAATATTTTGAAAAATAGTAAGAAAGCTATCTCAAACAACGTCTAAGGCTTCGTTTGGGACGACTTTCTTGTTGCTTCTTAAAGCAGCTTTTTGGTTAAAAACTTAAAATTTTTATGCTAGAAGGCTGCTTTAAGAAGTAACAAAAAAACCGTCTCAAACGAAACCTAAGTTAGATCCTTACACAAATTTTTTTCATAAATAAATTAATAAAGAGTTTTTTTGGATATAATTTGTATCAGGATAGGCTTAAGAATTATTAGATATGCTTTAAATAAGTGATACATATGAAGAAATGCATTACACTAATCTCAAAGCATATCAAATTTTTTGAAAATTTTTAAATTCATCCTGATGAATATTCCGACACAATTTGATCAATTAAGCCTCAGAATGAAGCTCCTCCAACCCCATCTCCTCCATCTTCTTCCCCTCACGGCACTTACAGCTCTCAACCGCAGCCCCAATCTTCCTCGCAACGATCACAGAGTTAATCACTTCATCATCAGGATGATAAACTGATAAAACCTCAAAGCCTTTGAGATCCGCAGGCTCCACTACTGGATACAAGAACATTCTCGCTCCATGAGCGCTTCTGACCACCAGCATTGCTCCTGGCGCCATATGCCTCGACAAGTGCTCAACCACTCCCACCTTTTGCTCTTTGTCCAACCCAACTAAGGCTGCTAGGAACACCACTCCGTAGCTACGAAGACGGTCGCCGATCGCAGACGCGTCGGCGGTTATGAACTCCATGCGCGCGGCGAGAGAACTGTCGTTGGCGACGAGCGCGGAGGCTTTGGAGGTGGCGGAAGGGTCGATGTCGAAGTTGTGGAAGGTGGAGGAAGGGAAGTGGCGCGAAGCGAGGATTATGGAGGAGAGAGGGAGGGGTCCGGAGCCGAGGAAGGCGATGAGGAGAGGGGGGTGGAGGAGGTGGGGGAAAAGGAGGGAGGATTCGAGGAGGGAGAGGGAGAGGTAGTTGGAGAAGTACGGGAAGACGGAGAGGTGGGGGAGAAGGGAGGAGGAGGTGAGGGAGAGCTGGAGGAGGATAGAGGAGTAGTGGAGTTCGAGGCAGGATTCAGCTGAGCTGCAGAGGGAGATGAGGTGGGAACGCATGGAGAGAGTGGAGGGAGAGAGGGAGGATAGGGAAAGGGAAGGGTAGGAAGGGATGCAAGCGGAGACTAAAGAAGAGAAGAGCGAGTTAACTTGAGGGGAAGGATGGAGAGAAGGGAGACTAGAAATGGTGTTGTAGAGTTGTGTTATGATGGTGATGAGCTTTTCTTCTTCTTCTTCTTCTCCTTGTGGTTTTGGATCTTTGGAGTTCTGGGTTTGGGAGAGGAGGAGGTGGTGGTTGAGATTGGTGGCGATGACCATGGTGGTGTGGTTGGGTTTAGAGAAGGAGAAGTGTTTGAGCTCTGATGGGAGGAGAGGTGAAGGAGCCGGATATATGTTGGTTGAAGAAGTGTGGGATGTATTGGTGTATATATAAGGTTAGGGGAGCGATGGCGGTGAGGGGAAAGTCAAAGGAACATTTTATGAACCATGGTGTTTTTAGTAAATAAAAATCTTAATAATATAGAATAAAATTTTATTTATTATTTAAAAAATTAATGTTAGTTTGATTTATAATTAATAGGAATTATCATAAAAAATATAATTTGTTGGGATATGCATATTTTTTTAATATTTTATGTTGATCTTATGCTAAAATTTTAAATAAATCAAATAATTTTCTTCATAAAAATATATTTATTTTATTTATAACGTGGATCTATATGGCCGGCCTGTATTGTATTTGAGTGCCCTCAGTGGAATTTTGATCAAGATGTAGCATTAACGATTGCTTTTGGTGAAGGTGGAAAGCATTTCATTATCATCTTTTCTTTTTTTTAGAGAAAAAAACAAAGCATTCTATAATATAAATCTGCATATGAGGCCAAATATGTAACAACATATCACACTCTATACTTGACACTTATAAATATAAAAAAAATAAATCAAAGATGGTCATTGTTTTGACTTTTGACTTATTTTACAATATTACACTGTGGTTGATCAATAACTAGTCTCTTATGGTTATATTTTTTGTATTCAATTATAGATTATTAAATAATATACTTTACACAACTTTTATTTGAATTGTATGTACATTATATGTATGATCCTACATTAGTTATTTAAGAAAAAAATTATCAAATATGCTTTGGTGATTATAATTTCTTATTATAACTATTAGTCTCCAATAGATAGTCAATTTGATGTTGTATGAAATATTTTCCAATCATTTCTGTCTGAACTGGAGCGTAGCGGCATCAAAAATTGTCATCGCGGTATTGAAAGTTCTGTTGTACAGTAATTCTCGATTAAGCTTGTAGCGCAATGGCTTTGGCTTCCTCCGTTGTCACGGCGCCTTGCAGTAAAATTAACAAATTTTTATATTTAATTAAATCAAAATCTACCACTCACTCCTCCCTCCCTCACCTTAGCCGTGACTTGCCGTGGAAGGAAAGAAGAGAAGGGGTGGGAAGAAGGAGAAAGGAAAGAGAAAGCAGGGTTTTTAGCCGACAGTTCGCTTCGTCGCTTTAAAAAAATTGCTCAGATCATTGTAATGACTTCTCTCCTATTTCTGTTTTCAAATATTTGGATTTTGACCATTGGATTTCTCCCAAAATGATTTTAATTGCATTTTTTTATTTAGTAAACTTCTAATGCATAACTTTTTATATGTTGTGGTATTAATTATTCTGGATATTTTGGCAGGTTGATTTTGTAATTTTATTAGATAAATGATTATTATTACATTTTGTATGATTTATATTGAATAGTAATTTTAATATTTTAATACAAGCATATTGTTAATACATGTATTGTGAATGAATATAGGCATGTGAATAGGTAATAGCTGATTGTTATTATTTTTTGTAATAATATGTGTGAAAAAAAGTAAAGACTAACTATTTATTGACGTTGGTTAGAAACTGATTGAACAGTTATAAGATTCCCCAAAGTTTACTATTATTTTATTTATTTTTGTGTTTTAATTATTTTTTTCTACTCAGGACTGGGAAGATGGATTGTTGTGTGTGTATGACTCCTGAGTATTGTACATGATTTTTGGATATTGATTATAGATGTACATTGATGTATTGATCAATAGGTTTGTTTCTACTAGCAGTTTATTATTGAAAAAATTAGATACTGATTGAACAGTTATAAGATTCCCCAAAGTTTACTATTATTTTATTTATTTTTGTGTTTTAATTATTTTTTTCTACTCAGGACTGAGAAGATGGATTGTTGTGTGTGTATGACTCCTGAGTATTGTACATGATTTTTGGATATTGATTATAGATGTACATTGATGTATTGATCAATAGGTTTGTTTCTACTGGTAGTTTATTATTGAAAAAATTAGATAGCTTTGGTAATGATTAATTAAAAGATAAAAGAAATAATTCTATTAAATTAAATTCTGGGATAAGATAGTAATAAATATAAATTATCATTTGATAACAAAAAAGCCTGCAAAATTCATGTTTGAGCTAGGCTGATAAAAAACTTAGTGCAGATATATATATATAGTCAAATTAGACGGAGTCAGGGCTTGTCTCTTCCTCTGCCAATGCAAATGGTAAGACTCTTTTTGGGATCGGGATCTTAAGCAATAGAAAAGCAGATTTCCGAAGCAGGGGACACCAAAATGTGTCTTTTCCACTAAACAATGGGGCACCGGTTGGGTACTTTACATAAAGCCAAACTCAGCTTGAAGCATCATCCTATGGATCGACAAACTACAATCAAACAACAAGGTTGCAAAGAAAAGGAAGGCCTGAATGCCTTGCTTATGGGCTCGATCCTGCACAAATAACCCCCCGCGTCGGCTCGTATCCTATTTTTACCCAAGCAATCGATCTAACTAAGACCTTTTCATTTCACAAGGTCACAATGAGAACCCTATTGACGCAATTACTTTGATCTAACCAGCTCAACAGCCTAAAAAGACGCACTACGAATGGGCTTTAGTACCAACAAAAGAATGTACCTCAACTCTCCACAGACATATCTTCTTTCTTTCTAGGGAGGTATATGCATCCAAAACTAATCTCGAGCCCTTCGGTGGGGACTACTACCCTTACCAAAGTACTTTCCACTTGCCATTCATGAAAATCTTTGATTAATTTTTTGACTCTAAGTAAAGAAGCAGGGTCCTACCCTTCCTTTCGGCATACCTAATTAGGCAATGCAACCTTAATACACTTCGACGCCATGCACATTAGCATTCTATTCACCCTGCCAAACCTATATATCAAAGATAGTGGAACTAACACTTTGTAAGCATCATAGGATAAACTAACCATTTCTTAGTAATAAGGCTATCTAGTTAGCCTCATCATAGTCGTAACTGTTAGAGCTTTCTTTGACCTGTTTAGGGGTGAGATCAGCTCACTAGACATTCATGAAAGTTCGATAGGGATGTTAAGCCCTAGTGAACTAGTCCCGAGGCTAACCAAGAGGGGGGGTGAATTGGTTATTTAAAAATTTCACGATAACAATGAAAATCTTTTTGATATGTAGCAGCGGAAACACATAAACAAGAACGAAAAGATCAACCACAGATATTCACCCAAGCAGTTAATATCAGAAAAGTAAAGTGCAAAACTGAATCAGAAAAGCAAACCAGATTTTATAGTGGTTCGGTCAACTTGACATACGTCCACTCCCCAGAGCCTCCCCTCCGGGTATTGCACTAAACAAAAAGTGTCTCTCCTTTTGCTCCCACAGCAAGGCGGAGAAGCCTGTACAAACACCTCCTTTTTACCACACGGTGAGGCAGAGAACCTAACCTCCTTTCGCTTCCTCCTGAAGCAGGCAGAGAACCTTCGACCTCCTTTCGCTTCCTCCTGAAGCAGGCAGAGAACCTTCGAACTCCTTTTGCTTCCACCTGAAGCGGGCAGAGAACCTCGGATCTTCTTGCGAACGATCCTCCCACGAGGGCTTAAAATTTGCCCTAAATCTCAACTGGTCGGCCAAGATCATCCAGGACGATCGATAGATCGTCCTGTACGATCAGTTCAAATTCAGCTGTTTCAGCCTGGACGATTTGGCTCTTCTGGACGATCAGTAGAAAAAGTTGTTCATATCGTCCCGTACAATCCTGCGATCATCCGGGACGATTAATGCAAATCGAGGAAAATTGTCCAGAAGACAGTTCGGGTCGTCCAGAGAAATCTGTGCTGGACGACCAAAAAATGACTTGATCGTCCAGTACGATGGGGACATCGTCCTGTACGATTAGTTTAAAAAGGCCCCAAATCGTCCTAAACACAGTTCGGGTCGTACAGCTGAAATGCACTAAACGATCATGATCGTCCGGGACGATCCTGCGATCGTCTAGGACGATATGATCGTATCAACCAAAAATAAATTACTTTCCTTAATTACCAGATTAAATTAGGCATGATTGTACTGAATCGTCCGGGACGATACACGTATCGTCCGGGACGATCAGACTAAGTATCTAAAAATAAGAACTTGCCTACTTGATCTGGCGGCTGAGAATTTCTGATTTGGGCATATCGTCCCGTACGATCTGGAGATCGTCCAAGACGATCTGCTTAATCAGACCCTCTTAACTTAGTCGCCCTAATTAGGGTTTCGATTTTGGCTGGATCGTCCAGGACGATGTGAAAATCGTCTAGGACGATCTGAACAAAATTTTAACAGGAACTCTAATTCACTCAATCTCTCTCCCTGAGTGTGTGTGTGTAAGGTTACTTAGCTAGAAAATCAGTTACATTACAATTGACTCAATAAAAAGAAAAATCATACATTTGACACACTTGGACTCGATCTTGAGTTGGCTTGAGTGGCTCGCGGTCTTTTGTGCCTGAAACAGATTAGCCAAGCAAAACACACTAGAAATATATTTGTCATCATCAAAACCAGATTTGCAACAATCTCCCCCTTTTTGATGATGGCAAACATTTGTAAAGTAGTCTGAAAATAAAAGTAAACTAGGAGATCAAACAAAACAAATATTTTTTAAATTTTCATTTAACAGCTAAAACAATACAGGAAACATGACTCAGAAAACAGAAACAGACACGACTACAACTGACTCCTCATTTTGACATCACAAAAAGGAGGAGGAAAAAATAGAACACTGAAATAAAATATAAAATAGAACAACTACAAAACAGGAAACTAAAACTGAGGCGGATCCTGATCGGAAGAAGGAGGTGGCGGTGGAGGGTAGAAAATAGAAAAAGATGAAGGATGAAAGATGATCGATCAGGATCCCAAAAATACAACCATGAAATCAGAATAACACAAAAACCAATAAAATTGACCACAAAAACATATAAAAGTATTTTTTTTGATTAAGATGCTCGAGAAAATCAGAATTTTTTTCTTAATTTTAGATTCAAAAACCAATGACAGGACGATTGACAGCGCTGAAATCCAGAAAAGGTTGGAAATAATCAACTTTCGTAACTCCGACCCCGGGCACCTTATCGATGCAAACCTCTTTCAAAACAAAAATTCGATTCAGAAGACAAGACATTAGATTTGAAAAGAGATCCTTTCAAGCCTCGTTCCAGAAAAATATCTGATATAATAGTGTTACAAAGTAAAAAATCAGAAATCAGGATTTTCAAGACTCAAGCTTTTGAAAATATTAAGTGGCGCACAGATTTTTCTAAGACATGCACTTGAAAGTTCGATAGGGATGTTAAGCCCTAGTGAACTAGTCCCGAGGCTAACCAAGAGGGGGGGTGAATTGGTTATTTAAAAATTTCACGATAACAATGAAAATCTTTTCGATATGTAGCAGCGGAAACACATAAACAAGAACGAAAAGATCAACCACAGATATTCACCCAAGCAGTTAATATCAAAAAAGTAAAGTGCAAAACTGAATCAGAAAAGCAAACCAGATTTTATAGTGGTTCGGTCAACTTGACCTACGTCCACTCCCCGGAGCCTCCCCTCCGGGTATTGCACTAAACAAAAAGTGTCTCTCCTTTTGCTCCCACAGTAAGGCGGAGAAGCCTGTACAAACACCTCCTTTTCACCATACGGTGAGGCAGAGAACCCGGCCTCCTTTCGCTTCCTCCTGAAGCAGGCAGAGAACCTTCGACCTCCTTTCGCTTCCTCCTGAAGCAGGCAGAGAACCTTCGAACTCCTTTTGCTTCCACCTGAAGCGGGCAGAGAACCCCGGATCTTCTTGCGAACGATCCTCCCACGACGAACACCGACTAGACGAAAGACGACGAGCGGAGAAGACGACTCTGATCCGTGCTCGGAGCAACCTTAGTGAATCCCTCACTAACTCCCCCTCACAAGATCTTCTCTCTCTCTCTCTCTAGGATTTCTCAGGGAAGGAAGGCAGCAAAAGATTTTTCTTATTTTTGGAAAAAGTTCTTTTAAAAGAGGGCTTAAAATTTGCCCTAAATCTCAACTGGTCGGCCAAGATCGTCCAGGACGATCGATAGATCGTCCTGTACGATCAGTTCAAATTCAGCTGTTTCAGCCTGGACGATTTGGCTCTTCTGGACGAACAGTAGAAAAAGTTGTTCATATCGTCCCGTACGATCCTGCGATCGTCCGGGACGATTAGTGCAAATCGAGGAAAATTGTCCAGAAGACAGTTCGGGTCGTCCAGAGAAATCTATGCTGGACGACCAAAAAATGACTTGATCGTCCAGTACGATGGGGACATCGTCCTGTACGATTAGTTCAAAAAGGCCCCAAATCGTCTTGAACACAGTTTGGGTCGTACAGCTGAAATGCACTAAACGATCATGATCGTCCGGGACGATCCTGCGATCGTCCAGGACGATATTATCGTATCAACCAAAAATAATATGCTTTCCTTAATTACCAGATTAAATTAGGCATGATTGTACTGAATCGTCCGGGACGATACAAGTATCGTCCGGGGCGATCAGACCAAGTATCTAAAAATAAGAACTTGCCTAACTTGATCTGGCGGCTGAGAATTTTTGATTTGGGCATATCGTCCCGTACGATCCGGAGATCGTCCAGGACGATCTGCTTAATCATACCCTCTTAACTTAGTCGCCCTAATTAGGGTTTCTGTTTTGGCTGGATCGTCCAGGACGATGTGAAAATCGTCCAAGACGATCTGAACAAAATTTTAACAGGAACTCTAATTCACTCAATCTCTCTCCCTGAGTGTGTGTGTGCAAGGTTACTTAGCTAGGGAATCAGTTACATTACAATTGACTCAATAAAAAGAAAAATCATACATTTGACACACTTGGACCCGATCTTGAGTTGGCTTGAGTGGCTCGCGGTCTTTTGTGCCTGAAACAGATTAGCCAAGCAAAACACACTGGAAACATGTTTGTCATCATCAAAACCAGATTTGCAACAATTCACTCAATTGGAAGCTTTCTTTTTTTCATTCAAAACCACAAAGCAATCTAAGATCGAGGATCGACATTCTTTCTTCGGGTAGGACCACCCTGATAAAGTCGCTCAATTGTATCTTTGTGTGTGTGTGTGTGTGTGTGTGTGTGTGTGTGTGTGTGTGTGTGTGTGTGTGTGTGTGGGTGGGTGGGTGGGTGGGTTGATCTAAAAGCCAAAATGACTCATTTAATAAATGGGTTAGATGACATGTTTTTAGGTTACTTTGGTTTGAAGTTTAGTGTCTTGAACCATATAACAAATAGTTTATGTTCATGTTAGTAGCTCTCAAGGTTAGTTAAGTTTGAGTCAAAATGGAACACATTCCATTAGCTTGAATCAATATCTCTAAAGGACATTATTATTCATGCTTAATGAATTCTCATCAATATTATTCAAATTAAATTGCATGGGATCTTTTTAGCTCTCATATCATTTGACTATGCCATGATTCGAGTCAACTTATCAATTAACTTTGACATAAGAATATTTCTTAGCCCTAATCTTATGAATGTAGGCAAACATCTAATCATATAATTCATGTTACCATCAATATTGATCTTAAAACAATCAATATAGATAATGTCATTTAATTCATATCATATATGGCATCTTTCTTGAAGTTTATTCCTCTATCAACATGCTTTTACTATCATGAGGGTGTAATGATTCAAAATTAATCTCAATTATAACTTGGCTTACTTATCTCCCATCCACTCAATTGGTGGATCAAAGTACCATCAATTATGAAGACATCCTGCTTTAAAGATCTATTGACAAATTGATAACTAAAACATATTATTTGAATTCTTGCCAATTAAAAACCCATAAAATAGTAGGGCGGGCTTCCATCTTTACAAATAACCCACTAATGAAGACTAACTGGAATTGAATCAAACTGACAAACAAAAATGCATTTGAGACCATTAATTTCTACCGCTAATGAAGGTGACTTGATTATCGCAAGGCACCTCCTAGAGTTACCAAAAAGTACAATAACCAGAGCTCAAATCATCACCAACCAAACCCTAAACTCATAAAAACAAATGTGAAAAAGTAAAGAAGAGAAAAAGCAAATTAAAAATTGAAGACAACATGATAATGACTACAAGCAATCAAATAAAAAGTCCCCGAAAACGTGAAAATATGGAATGATACAACCAGTCATAAAATTACGAAAAATACAAAAAAAGAAGAATCAGTACTACAAAAGTACCCAATCAAATAATATTATCTCGAATCCTCCAAAACACAAATATACCAATTCTTCCTTTCAAAACATCAATTGTGCCCCTTTTTTTTTTTTGCTTTATAAAATAAAATAAAATTAATATGTTTCCAATATTCCAAACTCTCTTTACTTTGATTATATTCTTTGCAAAATTGAAGTGATTTAGCTTTTGACTTCAACAAAAGAGAAAAAGAATTCAAATCCCTAAAAAAGCATGCAAATATGCAATGGTACATTTTATCTATATGAGATAGCGTATTTATTCTCATGATTGATGTCTTTTATCTATTTCACCATCACATATTTCTATCTTCTATATTGACTTCTTCTCTCCCGAAAAAAATAAAATATATATTTTTTCTTCCTCGCACGAAAATATCTCATCCATCCACAGCCATTCATTTGCAAAACAGCAATCAATACTGACCGTTCATTGCTCAACGTAGAACAGCGGAGCATACATAGTTATACAACCCTGATAAAGTCGCTCAATAGTATCTTCGTGTGTGTGTGTGTGTGTGTGTAATAGGGTTTAAAAGGTGGTGTTTGAGTTATGTAGGGTGGGTTGATCTAAAAGCCAAAATGACTCATTTAATAAATGGGTTAGATGAATGGTTTTTAGGTTACTTTAGTTTGAAGTTTAGTGTCTTGAACCATATAACAAATAGTTTATGTTCATGTTAGTAGCTCTCAAGATTATTTAAGTTGGAGTCAAAATGGAACACATTCCATTAGCTTGAATCAATATCTCTAAAGGACATTATTATTCATGCTTAATGAATTCTCATCAATATGATTCAAATTAAATTGCATGGGATCTTTTTAGCTCTCATATCATTTGACTATGCCATGATTCGAGTCAACTTATCAATTAACTTTGACATAAGAATATTTCTTAGCCCTAATCTTATGAATGTAGGCAAACATCTAATCATATAATTCATGTTACCATCAATATTGATCTTAAAACAATCAATATAGATAATGTCATTTAATTCATATCATATATGGCATCTTTCTTGAAGTTTATTCCTCTATCAACATGCTTTTACTATCATGAGGGTGCAATGATTCAAAATTAATCTCAATTATAACTTGGCTTACTTATCTCCCATCCACTCAATTGGTGGATCAAAGTACCATCAATTATGAAGACATCCTGCTTTAAAGATCTATTGACAAATTGATAACTAAAACATATTATTTGAATTCTTGCCAATTAAAAACCCATAAAATAGTAGGGCGGGCTTCCATCTTTACTAATAACCCACTAATGAAGACTAACTGGAATTGAATCAAACCGACAAACAAAAATGCATTTGAGACCATTAATTTCTACCGCTAATGAAGGTGACTTGATTATCGCAAGGCACCTCCTAGAGTTACCAAAAAGTACAATAACCAGAGCTCAAATCATCACCAACCAAACCCTAAACTCATAAAAACAAATGTGAAAAAGTAAAGAAGAGAAAAAGCAAATTAAAAATTGAAGACAACATGATAATGACTACAAGCAATCAAATAAAAAGTCCCCGAAAACGTGAAAAAATGGAATGATACAACCAGTCATAAAATTACGAAAAATACAAAAAAAGAAGAATCAGTACTACAAAAGTACCCAATCAAATAATATTATCTCGAATCCTCCAAAACACAAATATACCAATTCTTCCTTTCAAAACATCAATTGTGCCCCTTTTTTTTTTTGCTTTATAAAATAAAATAAAATTAATATGTTCCCAATATTCCAAACTCTCTTTACTTTGATTATATTCTTTGCAAAATTGAAGTGATTTAGCTTTTGACTTCAACAAAAGAGAAAAAGAATTCAAATCCCTAAAAAAGCATGCAAATATGCAATGGTACATTTTATCTATATGAGATAGCGTATTTATTCTCATGATTGATGTCTTTTATCTATTTCACCATCACATATTTCTATCTTCTATATTGACTTCTTCTCTCCCGAAAAAAATAAAATATATATTTTTTCTTCCTCGCACGAAAATATCTCATCCATCCACAGCCATTCATTTGCAAAACAGCAATCAATACTGACCGTTCATTGCTCAACGGTGGGTCCCACGTGCCACTTGGAGCCAATCTGGTAGGCCTAAGTGTGCGTAAGCTACAGGGAATGCATCAAAAGCTGGGATTCCCATGTATCTCTCGGTTCACACTAGAGCTAATCATCCACTCCTTCTTCAGGATTAGCTGATAAGCGTAGAACAGCGGAGCATACATAGTTATACATAGTTAAGAGTGGCGTGCGGTGTTGAGGATTGACAGCAGAAAGTCTTGATGATGTTTCCTGTTCTGACTGGGGCAGCTGATGATAAATCAGTATGCAATTTCGCGACCCCCATTCTCCCCGTCTGACCTTTCGTCGTTGCGGTGTTATAAATAGCATCAATAAAGGCAGTTCCAATTGACGGCGACGTTATATATATATAAACTATCCAAAATAAATAAATAAAAAAAATTTGGACACTAAATTTCAATTTCCCAACTAATTATAACATTATATACATAGAGGAATATCATTTTTTGAATAAATTGAGATGGGTATTTTATCAAATTTTATTGCCTCCAATATAGGAGAGATTATTACGTGCGGAGTCCGGACACAGATAATCGTTCGGTTTGGTGATTCTGACAGTAAAAGCACAGTTAACGTTCACCACTGCGCTCTTACTGTTCACTGTTGTACTTTTATTGTTCACAGTTACAAACCCTGGACTCCACACGTAATAATCTCTCCCAATATATGGTGTCAATAAATGACCCAATTCGATAATTAGACTCGGACTTGACCCAAAATATTTGGATTTAGGTTGATCCGTTTCATAAACTGGTTGAGTTCAGATTGTCATGCAAACCTGATAGTGACACAATAACAACCCCATTTAATTTTTTTTTTCTTAAGTTCTTTTGATTGCTTGTATGTTCATTTTATTTTTGATCAATTAATCTATAATCTAAGTTGATAAGTTACAAAAAAAATTTATCAAAACTAGGCTAGGTTCGGGTCAACTGGATTTTCAGCAGGTCGGATTGAGGTCCACCTTTTTTTGACCTGTTTATTAATTGGGTTGAATTTGAATCAATTGAGTTTATATCAAGTTAATTTTTGATCGAACTGAAATCGAATCCGTTAACCCATTTTGACACTCCTGTCCTAATATTTTTGAAAAACATGAAGTCCAAAGTCCGGCCGGCCCAAACAAAAGTCACCAAATGTGAAAATTAATTTGAAAAGAATCTCAAAATTGGTAGAATGTGGAATATTATATGGCATAGTTGAAAATAAAGCATAGAGAGTTTTAATTTATATTTTTTTATTCTTAAAAATTAATTAAATAATATTGGAATACTTTGTGTTCACACTGACATATTAATCAAATTAAACATACTTTAGGCACATTAGGAACCTGTAAAAAATAATAATAATTTTAAAACTCTCCATTAATAATATTTAAAAAAAAAACTCATACATTTTGCGTAACTGTCCTATCAATGGTGGGTCTTACATTTTGTCTGATTAAAGAAAAAAAATGCGAGCGTGTGTAATGCAATGTTCTATATTTATTGATGTAAAATTAATTGTTAAAGTTTTTGGGATTAAATATTTTTTATATTAAAGCTTCATCCAAGACATCTTTTTTACTGTTTTTAAAGTATTTTTTTAGTATAAAATTTTTGTAGTACAAAATTACTTTAGAAAGTAGCAAGAGGGCTGTCCCAAACGAAACATAAATTTACATTTTAAACTCAAATTTAAAAAAAATTCTAATTTTTAATATTTTTAATTATTTCTTATAAATGAATATAAAAAATTTAATAAGCATAAAAATATTTTTTTCGTTCACCTTTATATGTTATATATATATATATATATATTAGGGGACATTTAGGTCAATTAAGGCAAAGTAGCACACATATTACATATGTAAGATTCGAAGTCAAATATTTTGGTTTGTAGCCAACTCTCCGAACCAACAAACCTCCGAACCAACAAATCAAGATGAGCTGCATAACATTTATTCTCCTTGCCTATTTGTATATATCACAAGTTGTATTTTGCAACAAAGTAATTAAAATATTAAATATCATATAAATAAATAAAAGTTCAGGTATTATATACATAAATACATAAAGAAATTTATAATATTTATTTAAATTTCCCTTAATTATTAGATTGGGCTTAAGTGTTTAAGCTACACATAAGCCCCAACTAATTACCCCACCTAAATAGCTTTACAAATCATAATACCTAAAAATAAATATTTAAAAACAAACTAAAAATGTCAACATTTTGGCCCTCATACATTTCAGTGCATGTGAGGATCCCTTTTACTTTTTTAATTTTTCCTTTGTTCACAAAATTTTTAAAGTAAAATTCAACTTCATTTCGAACGGCTTTTTTAATAATTCTTAAAGCAATTTTCTAGTTAAAAAATTAAAATTTTTATACTAAAAAACTACTTTAAGAAGCATTAATAAAGTAATCCCAAACGAAGTCTAAAAGGACGGACAGCTGCAAACGAATCCGAACAGATCACATGGCCAGAACGAGCATCACCGTCCACTTGTACAAAACCAAATCAAATCACAACCGTGTATCTCACGCCTCATGTACTATAAATACATGTATACATCTAGCTACAGTAAATGAGATAGAAATGAAATAATTCCACCAATACTCATCTTCCCGCCTAAGAAGAGTTGTCATTTTCTTCATGGTATCAGAGCTCTCCCGCTCACAGAACGATAATTCCAGAAGGCGGTAAGCAATTCAAAAACACATTCCATGGCTCAATCCTCTTCTTCCCAAACAGCAAAGTCATCAACCGATCTTTCCATTGAATCCTGCATAATCCCTGCATCTCTCAAATTTGTCATTTCAAACATCAAAAATCTAGTTCCCACCCAATTGTCAAATGACAATTATCCAATCTGGAAATCCCAGGTGACAAAGCTTCTTAGAGCAAATGGATATGTTCATTTCATAGATCCGAACATTACACCCCCACATCCTACCCAACAAAACTCTGATGGCCAAACCACAGTTAATCCCAAACATACCGAATGGACTCTGATTGATCAGAATTTAGCGGCAGCCATTTGCTCCACAATTGCTCCTGCTATACTACCATATGTTCTTCACCTTGATTCAACTGCAGCTATTTGGACAACCATAGAGAGAAGGTTACAATCATCCAACAGATCAAGAGTTATTCAAGTCAAAAATGAACTACACAACATTTCAATGAAACAAAACAACATGGCAGAATACTTAAATGACATCAAGATACTAGTAGACAAAATAGCAGCAGCAGGAGCAAACATAGATCAAGAGGACATCATCCTGTATACACTAAATGGCTTACCACCACAATACCAACCTTTCAAAAGCAGCATTCGTACCATGGTTCACCCACTTAATCTGGATGATTTCTATGCATTCCTGATCAGTGAAGAGATAAACCTTAAAGCTGAAGCAGATAGACATTACAACCCTCCTGATCATAATACAACACTATATTCAGCCAGAGGAAGAGATAGAAGAGGTCGAGGAAGATTCACTCCAAAGAGCAGTCGCAGCAACAATACTCCCACAGCCTACTACCAAATCTGCAACAAAAAGGGACACTCAAAAGTGAACTGCTGGCATAGATTCAACAGCAATTACACTCCTCAACAGCCAAAATCCAACACAGCTTTCTCGGCTACCACATAAAATCCAAATCCAGATTGGTATTTGGATTCAGGAGCAACATCTCATCTTACCAACGACCTTCACAACCTCAACATCGGTGATCCAGCACCATACCAAGGCTCAGATAATATAATCATTGGAGATGGTAGCACACTACCCATTGCTCACACTGGAGCTGGCATATTACCAACCCCCAACCGTAAGTTCCAACTCTAAAAAATTCTTCACATCCCATCTCTCTCCCACAACCTCCTCTCTATCTATCATTTAACCAAGGACAATAACATTTCTATATCATTTAATGCTTATGGCTTCCATGTCAAGGACATCAAGACAAACAAAACTATACTCAAGGGTCCAAGTCATAATGGACTCTATCCCGTCCCAACTCAACCATGCAACAATCAACAGTACCTGCTATCAACACTCAACAACTCCCCAACTGCAACCTTATGGCACAACCGACTTGGACATCCACACAATAGAATCATGACAACCATTTCCAATAGCAACAAACATCTTAGTATACCTAATTATTCAGCTTTGTGTTCAGCATGTAAGGTCGCTAAAGGCCACAAACTGCAGTTCCCTATTTCTATTTCTCATTCTCAATTTCCTCTAGAATTAATCCACTCAGATGTATGGGGCCCTGCTCCAATTACCTCACATCAAGGATACCGCTATTATGTCATTTTTATAGATGACTTCTCTCGTTTCATATGGATCTTTCCTATGCTTTGTAAATCTGAAGTGCCTAAAATCTTCCACACTTTTCATGTCATGGTTGAAAAACAACTCCCACATAAGCTAAAACAGTTTAGATCTGATGGGGGGACTGAATATGTAAACAGCAGTTTACAAACATATTTACAAAAATAGGGCATTATTCATCAGATATCCTGCCCTTACACCCCTGAACAAAACGGCATTGCTAAAAGAAAGCATAGACATCTCATTGAAACAACCAGAACATTGTTGCACATAGCATCTGTACCCTAATCATATTGGCCAGATGCCGCACTAACGGCATCCTACTTAATCAACCGTCTCCCATCCCACACCAACCATAACAAAACACCACTACAGCTGCTATACAACAAGAATCCAGATTACTCCACCATAAAAACCTTCGGTTGTGCCTGCTTCCCTTGGATTCCCCCACCCAACATACACAAACTAGCACCAAAAGCTCAGTCATTCATCTTCTTGGGTTACTCCACAAACCATAAAGGATACAAATGCCTCAACCCACATACAAATCACATAACCATTTCTAGACATGTCACCTTCCATGAAACCACATTTCCCTTTGCTCAAACCACAAATTCCCAAACCTCACAACCAACAATTCCAGAAAACCCACAGCTACTCATACCCATTTCTCAATCCACCAACAGAACCGCACCCCACAGACCTCAACCACAACACACATCTCCCATTACTCAACCACTCACCCCACTCCCACCAACTGATATACCCAACCAACAGACATTCCCAGCCCCAGCCCCACCAGCAATACCAACACAAGTCTCCAATCACCCAATGATAACCATACTCAAAACAGGATCACTCAAACCCAAAACATTTCTCAACCTCATACACCAGCATTCCCAAAACTCAAACCAAGACCCAACCACATATAAGGAAGCATCCAGACATGAACACTGGAGAAAGGCAATGGCCACAAAATTCATGGCACTTCAACAACAGGCAACATGGACCTTGGTACCACCACCACCCAACACTCCAATTCTAGGATGCAAATGGACATACAAAACCAAATTCCACTCCAACGGTTCCATAGCAAGATACAAAGCCAGGCTAGTAGCACAGGGGCACAAACAACAATATGGAATTAATTACCTGGAAACATTCACCCCAGTAGCCAAGTTTCCCACTATACGAATGCTGCTTACCATTGCTCTCAACAAAAATTGGGAAGTCCATCAGCTAGACGTAGCTAATGCATTCCTACATGGCAAACTGACAGACACTATCTACATGAAACAACCTCAAGGCTACGAGGACAACCAGCATCCAAAACATGTCTGCCTACTTCAAAAAGCAATATATGGACTCAAACAAGCATCCAGACAATGGTTTACAACATTTTCTTCCTTTCTGCAACAGCTGGGTTTTCACCCGAGCAAAGCAGACCCATCGCTTCTCATACTCTCACAAGAAGTCTCATAGGTATACTTACTTACGTACGTCGACGGCATCCTACTTACAGGTAACAACAATGCTCTTCTCTCAAACATCATATTGCAACTACAAAACCAGTTTTCCATGAAGCATTTAGGGACAGCAAACAATTTTTTCGGTATCAAAATCACACCACACAAAAACACTCTCTTTCTTTCCCAAAAATAGTACGCATCTTCTATCCTTCACATAGCAGGCCTTTCATTATGCAAACCCATCATGCACAAAACTCCCCACAAATACAACAGTAGATCCCATACTCACAGAACCTTACACATATAGACAAATCACAGGTTCATTACAATACCTCACAATAACAAGGCCAGATATTACATACCCAGTCAATTTGCTATGCCAACAAATGCACAACCCACAAACCCAGCATGCATATCTTCTCAAAAAGCTACTACGATACATCAAAGGAACACTAGACTATGGCATACCGATCTCCAGAGGACCGCTACAAATTCACTCATACTCAGACGCAGACTGGGCAAGCGACATAGAGACAAGAAAATCTACTTCAGGCTACTGCTCGTTTCTGGGCGACACACCAGTTTCCTGGAGCATCAAGAAACAACATACGGTCGCAAGATCATCCACGGAAGCAGAATACAGAGCTCTCGCAACCGCCATCACCGACATCCTATGGCTAAGACAGCTACTCCAAGACT
Source organism: Dendrobium chrysotoxum (assembly GCA_019925795.1). Classification (NCBI taxonomy): domain Eukaryota; kingdom Viridiplantae; phylum Streptophyta; class Magnoliopsida; order Asparagales; family Orchidaceae; genus Dendrobium; species Dendrobium chrysotoxum. Next base: position 11,853,091 of record CM034298.1, on the reverse strand, counting down.
TCAAAATACCACTTTTACAACCAACAGACCTCTACTGCGACAACATCTCGACCATCGCCCTGGCCAACAACCCTGTATTCCACGCAAGGACGAAGCACATCGAGATTGACCACCATTTTATCAGGCATCAGATTCACTCCAACAACATCAGAGTTCACCCAATCAGCACACAAGACCAGACAGCCGACATCCTCACCAAGCCGCTCTCGACTTTGCGCTTTCAGTCCCTTCGCGCCAAGCTTAGGGTTCACAGAGATCCCTCAGCTTGAGGGGGGATAAAAGGACGGACAGCTGCAAACGAATCCGAACAGATCACATGGCTAGAACAAGCATCACCGTCCACCTGTACAAAACCAAATCAAATCACAACCGTGTATCTCATGCCTCATGTACTATAAATACATGTATACATCTAGCTACAGTAAATGAGATAGAAATGAAATAATTCCACCAATACTCATCTTCCCGCCTAAGAAGAGTTGTCGTTTTCTTCAAAGTCTCAATCAAAATTTTAAATTAATGACTTAGCTACATGTAATCATTCAACTAACACATTTTTTTCACTGGCACAATTTTTTTTTCTGAAAACTTAAAAATGAATATATAATTTTTTTTTTCCAAAGGCTAAACGCAAACTTCCTACACTAAACCTAATAATAAGGTAATGTTTAATCTCCAATAGTAAATATATAAAATGATTATACCAATTTCCTATAAAAATTAAAAAAATATTATTGATATGTCATAAAAAATCGTCTTGATCATGCACGAATCTCGAGACATTTCAAGTTGGAAACTTTCAAAATTAAATTAGGGATCATCTGAACTCTAATTTCAGCAAACTTATAGTCAAATTGAATGTCTCAAAGAGATGAACCCAACAACACCAAAATCGGTTCAATCCGAGCCCAAATGAGTCCAAATCGGGGGCCCAAAGCTTATTTGAAAGGTTTAAAGCTGAAATTGGATGATCATATGGTATCAAAATATAACATGCTTATAGTCAAATCGAGTGGTTTGATGAGACGAATCCAATGAGCCCAAGATCAATTAATTCTGACATCATTTGGGCACATAAATGCTTGATAAACGCTCTATGATCAAGGGGATCATTATGGGTCGTCCGATGGAGCACTTCAAATCTACCACAGATCGTCTCCATATTTACAGAGCATGCCACTCTTAAAAAATCTATAAATAGACCCCTCAATTCTCACATGAACGGGAGGCTTGGAGATTAGATATTTGGCTGGAAATTGGAGAGAGCTCTAAGGATTCAAGAGCTCCAGCACCACCGCCAGCAAACCTCTGCCGACTGTTGCCGGACATCCACCAAACCATCGTCGGACCACCACCAAGTCATCGAGCGCCATTGGGCTTCCACTCGGCCGCTGACATACACAGACTACCGCCTGGTCACCGACCTCCGCCAGACTTCCACTCATCCACTGACCGCCGTCGGACTTCCACCCCTCCACCGACCGTCACTGGACTTCCACCAGACTATCGTCGAACCACTACCAGGTCGTCGACCACTGCCAGACTACCACCCTGCTGTTGACCACAGTCAGACTTTCACTCGATCATCTTTGGACCACTGCCTGGTCGTTGTCCGCCTCTAGACCATCGTTCGACCGCCCACTTCTAGACCACAACATGTTCTCTCCGACCACCGTCGCCACCGACTATGGTCCCTCCAACCTCCCATTGATCGCCAACTAGGATCCCTCTTACCACTGTTGCCCGTCGACTATAGTCCCTGCGACCCTAGCCACCCGCCAACTACGGTCTCTTGGACCACCGTCGCCCACCGTTTATGGTCCCTTAAATCAACATCGCCCACCGACTACGGCCCCTCCAACCACCGTCACCCGCTGACTACTCTCCCTTCAACCACCATCGTTCGTCGATTATTGTCCCTCCAACCTCCCATCGCCCGTCTACTATGATCCCTCTAACTTCCATTGCCCATCGACTACGGTACCTTCGATTAGGGGTGTCAAAATGGGTTTTTGAATCGAACCCGAAATTGATCCGAGTCTAAGCGAGTTGACCCGAACCTAACCCAATTTTATAAACGGGTCAAAAATTCAGACCCGGACTCGACCCACACAAGTTACCAGGTTGACACAACTTTACCCATGAAATGGGCTACGTGAGTGCGTGTGGAGAGCGAGTCCGCCTTGCTGGCGCTGTGTGTAGTCCATGAGGATAGCAAAAGCCAGGGAGCTTATGGGATCGACGCTTGCGGTCCATGAGGACTGCAGATTGTGGAGTCCGGACGACCGGATGTAGGAAGCGCTTAGCGGGATCAGGCTGGATCGAGCCGTGCCTGTGCAGAAGTGGGATCGCAGAGTCCAGACGGTGGAGGACAGAGTCTGAATGCTGGATCGGGCTGCAGAGGGAGAAGTCAGGGTCATTTTGTGTTGATCATGTGTTTCCAGGTCAACCCAACCCAGTTTTATAAATGGGTTAGAATATGAACCCGAACCCGACCCGTATGGCAAATAGGTTGACTCGAACTCAAAATTTTTTGAGTCGAGTCCAAGTCGGATTTCAGGTCAGGTCAAATATTGACACCCTTACCTACGACCACCTTCACCCGTCGACTATGGTTCCTCCGTCTTCCCATTGACCGTTGTTTAGGGTCCCTTTTACCACTGTTGCTTGCCGACAATGGTCTATGTGACCTCCGTCATTTGCCGACTACTGTCCCTTGGCACCGTCACCCGCCGACTATAGTTCCTCCGACCAATATCGCCGGCCAACTACAGTCCCTACGACCTTTGCCACATGTCGACTATAGTCCCTCGAACCACCGTTGCCCATCGAGTGTGGTCCATCCGACCACTATCTCTCGTTGACTATGGTCCCTCTGACCACAGTCGCCCGACTACGATTCTATTGCCTGAATGAATAAGCTCGCACTCTCTTGAGAACAACTCTCATATCATTAGATTCTTCTAGCTACCACCCTGTAATGTGCTTTATATGATGCATGTTTACTACATCAAGCCAAGGCCTTCCCCCCATAGAAGGGCCTCATTTGTAATTAATAATAAATACTAGTGGAACCATTTCAATTGGGCCAAACCCTGTGGTTTTTCCCCTTCTCAGGGTTTTCCACGCAAAAATCTTAGTATCACTTATGACTCTCTCACCCCTCTCTTTTTATATGCATGTGTGATGGATCTTCATTCAAAGCTAAGACATTAAGCACTTTCTCCCTACCACCGTGAACGTTCCAGTCTGCAACAATTATAATTTAACCTAAAACAAGTTAAAAATCTAATAGAAACCACACTATATGAAAAAAAAACTTAAATCTAAACAAATTTTCAGGAAAAAATCTAAAATCAAAATAACTTCAAATGTTATTTAAAAATAATCTAATGGATGAAATCTCAAATTGATTGAAAATCTTCGAAGAGATATAAATTTACATTTAAATTCTTGAAGAAATGAACAAAATTGTTGTAGAAACCAACTAGAATGAGCTAGGCTAAAGGAGTGGGAAAAAATGGCTGCTCTACTCTATTTGCATGAAATGGAGAAGAAGGGGGTTGTCAGTTAAAAATTATGGCCTCACCGGCAAATTTTCTTGCAAAAATTTGTATCGTTTTAAGTTAAATTTTTTGGCGGAAATTTCTGCTACAAATCTAGCTGGAAATTTAATTATCAGTGAGTATTTTGGCGGAAATTTCTACCGTAATTTTCTACCTGAAATACCTGTTGGAAAATACGATGGCATTAAATATTTTTTCTAGCAAGTTTTCGTTTCTTTTAAAACTGCTGGAAATGAGCTTTTCTTCTATAACGTGTTTGTGTGCGTGTGTTTGTGCGCGTGCGTGCATGCGTGTGTGTGTGCGTGCTTATGTGTGCGTGTATATATATATATATATATATATATATATATATATATATATATATATATATATATATATATATATATATATATCTGTTTATGTGTGTATGTATGTATATATGTATATGAAGTAATGAATATAAAAATAGCTTAGAGAGTTATTTTTATATTATTAATAATTTTTAGCTATTTGAAATCCTACTTATTTAAATTTTATAATGGTGAATAAATGATGCAAATGATGGTGAGGTCTTTCTATCTGAAAGGTTACTCTCTCTCTCTCTCTCTCTCTCTCTCTCTCTCTCTCTCTCTCTCTCTCTCTCTCTCTCAATAATTCATTTGGTCTCACTTCTCTCCTATTTAATTTCTTAGAAAGAAACTCTTAGAAAATCTACATTTTATACATACATTGTTTCTACCATTTCATGAATATTGGACTCACTGATCAAACAACTTATAATTTTATATGAAAGTACGATAATTTAATTTATATAAACAATAAAAGTAAAAAAAAAAAATCAATGTAATTGCACTAAATAAAGCCTTACAAGAATAGTTAGATAATATACTTTGATGCCTCTTAATAATGACAAAAATAATATATCATATACATAATCTTCCACTAATATGAATATTAAAAAGAGTTATTTTTCTATACATTGTAGCATTACAGACAGGCAGAAAATTTTTATAATTCAAATTTATGGCTTTTAGCTTCATTTGAGATGGCTTTCTTCCTGCTTCTTAAAGTAGCTTTCGAGTACAAGAATTAAAATTTTGTACTAAAAAGATGCTTTAAGAAGCAGTAAAAAAGTCATCCCAAACAAAACCTTAAACTATAATGAAGATAAATACCTTTTGACTATCGTGTCAAATCAATGTGTGTTTGCTCTTTAGGACGTGTTAGGTTGCAATCCAAGTTAGCTTCAACTAAGTTTATGAAAATATAATTATAATTATAATATAATTTTAATAATAATTAAACTTCTTTCTCATGAATCTTTAAAATAACTTAATTATTATTAGAGATAAGACTAAATGCTCAGCATCCATCTTTCTGATCATTTATACAAAATTCTAATATATTTACCTATCTAACTTCTAATTTTTTTATATTTATTTATATAACAGATAAATCTCTTAATAGCATTAAATATATCATTAACATTCATTTTTTAAAATGAAATATACTAACTATTATATAAATAAATATAAAAATTTTGCTATTATAAATATAAAAAAATAAAAAATTTATAATATTTATTTAAATCCCCCTTAATTACTAGATTAGGCTTAAGTGCTTAATCCCCACATAAGCCCCAACTAATTACCCCAACTAAATAGAACTTTACAAATCATAATACCTAAAACAAACATTTAAAAACAAACAAAAAATGTCGACATTTTGCCCTCATACATTTCAGTGCATGTGAGGATCCCTTTTCCTGTTTTTTTCCTTCTTTTCAATTCTCAGTGGTACAGAACAAGATAAAAATAGCTATTTTATCATAGTGCATTTCCATAGTCAGAGAGCTCTCTATTCCCTAAGCTCCATTAAAGCTCTCTGTCCTTCACCATTGGACCCTTCAAAGTTAGGTAGTTGCTTTAGGGAATATTATGAATGTGAACACTATGTTGACATATCAAATATATTATTATCATAACCCTAATGCGACTACTCGACGCAGATACAAATTATTTTATTTCTATTATTGGTTTTGGCTCTTTAGTTGTACTGTTTGTTTTCTACTTTTTCATCATTTGAAAAGCCAAAAGCAAAAGGAATGGGTGGTAAGCCTTATGGGGACATCAATTATTTGATTGGCTACAACATATATCATCTAATGGGTCTTCAAGTAATCATTAGGTCTCTTGCATTATAATGTGAAAATCATATATTTGAGTCATGAAAATATTTATTTTTATAGTAAATGTGATTATTTGCATCATTTTTCTTTTAAAATTATGTATTAATAGTAGCTTATTGCACATATTGGTATGCTTAGTTTGAGAGATTGGGCATTTGATGTGTATTCGTTTAGTTTTCGTTTCGTGTCAGTATGTTGTCATTTGACGTAAAATATAAGTATCATTATTTATTCTTATAGAGATGGCTAACTACTTCGCAGCTGTTTTACGATTATAAAATTGTAAAAGAAGTGTGCACGTTATAGTGCTTTCCATCAGACGTTTTGCTCAGCAATTTAAATTGTGATTTTTTAAACAAAAAAAGCTATAACAAAATGGAGTATGTGATTTTATTTGATTATGTCTTTGTCCTGCTTAATTTTTCCCAAAAAAATCTTTATTTTATTTAAAATCATACATGGAATGCATGTTCTTTGGAGCTAAAAACTTTACAAAAAAAATAAAAAAATTGTCAAGTTTTAATGCTATATGAGCACAACTATATAAAGATAACTTTAGTTATTAATGTGCCTTTGGGCACCTTTTGTTCAAAGTTAGTTGATCCTCCTTTAGCTAATATTTATTTATTTGTCAATTTGGGATATTAGACAAGCTTTTTTTTTGGTTGGAAAATTAGTTAGTAAAAAATTATTATATTAATTATAATAAACAACTAAATTAAATCTATGAATAACTATAACAAAATAGTAATAATCATTTCATAAAACATATTAATCAAATATGGTCATATTTCTCATAACCAAAATAGATACATAAGATTAAGTTGTATATAATATGTGAAATATTGCAAGAGGGTCTAAGAATGTGGAAATAAAAGAACCTCTTTTTTTTAAATATTTAAAAATTAAACATCAAGTAGCACGTCCAAGATTATATTGGATGGTTAAGTAGTCTTATACAATTCATAGACTTGCAAGAAATTATGTCATAATACATATTCAGTATTGCTTTATATATTTTTGAAAATGAGGAATGATAAATCATAAAATATCTGACTTCCGTATTTAATCAATAGGCTACCAATCCTTTCACATATGTTAATGTTTGAAATTTTCGGGAATTAAAAGAGCACAAATTCATTAGGCAATAACATACCAAATAGAGAATTTAAGAAGCTAAAACCTAGTGGCCAAAGAAAGGCATTTTGCCTTCCACTCAAATAAAAAAATGTCTGATTTTATCTATAAGAGGTTGAAGGAACACTCAACCTTACAAAATTCTTTTAAGCTCTTGGCTCTCCTAATGCATTATGTTCTAGATTTATTGGTTCTCAAGCAACATCAAATACATTTTTTTTTGTATAACAACAACAATATATTGTTGAATAACAAGCTCATCTTTAAGCATTTGCCCAATTCATTTATTTATTAAATGCAAGCTAACTTCAAACACAACATAAATTTTGAAATATTATTCAAACCTATTAAAATTTTATCAAATCTAACTAATTATTATTTTTATATTAAGATTTTACAAAAATATTATTTGATTACTATATATAATTAGATTTATAAACATTTATTAAATATTATTTATATTATTTTGTGTAATTTATATATTAATAAAAAAAAACTAACATCCTCTCATCATGTGCACATCTCCGGCCAATAATATAAATAATTTTTATAATATACAAGATATAAAAAAAAAGATTAAAAAACTTAAAATAAATCTTCATTAAAAACTTATTTTATTATGATTTTTAACAAAGAAGTCAACATTCAAGTTTATTCATTTATATGACAATTTAAAAATATTGTTAAAATTTATTCAAAAAACATACTTTATATGATCAAATATCAAAATGTTCATCGGTTGCACTTATGTTAGTTATGTGTAGAATCTAATTGTGTCGATCAATCTAATTGTGTACCCAAATGCTGCAGCGTTGCATAATTTACTTGAAGACAGACAAAGAGCCGAGCGGTGTGGTGCTCCAAACCGTGAAGAGAGGCAAGGAGTGTGAAAAAGATCGATACAAATTTCTCCAATTTTCATAATGAATTTCTTGGTGTGGTGTTGCTTCATGTTTTTTTCTCAATTTTGAGTTTTTCCACTTTAAATCTTGATATTCTTTCTTTTCGCTGTATTTTCTCTTTCATATTTATGCTGGCTGCGTGGTTCACTTTCCCGACAACTTATTCATTTATAGTCCTAATGTTAATTTACAATAGAGAAAAAGATAATGCATAATTGATAAAATGCTTAGGAGTCAAAGAAAACATTACAGAAGTTCAAAAATAACAGCAATCAAACCATATGAAAAGCTTTGTTGACCCCCTAAATAGAATCATAACATTAAAAACGCTTTAGTAGCAGTAAATAATTGAACACACGAATCAATATCAAGAGAGTGTTAACACACTGATACAATTAACCGCAGCTTATCCTAAACCACAGCCACTCCATCATCACACAGGCGCTCCACGACCTCTGCCACAAACGGTTATCAGCAGGCTCTAGAATACTCTTCCTAATAGCTCACATGTATCTATATAACACCTTCTACTGTAATGAAAACCGTATGAGATGAATTAATATTTTCACCATCGCTTACTCTTCTTTACCTGTACTTCCTCTCTGCTATCTTCCCTGTTTAGAGTTCTTTTATGGTATCAAAGCTTTAGCCTCACCGCACCTCTCTATCAAAACCCATGGCAGAACAAGAGTCCTCTTCACGGACCTTACCCTCTTCATCCATTTCGGCAACCATGGCCGATTTCACCGTACCTGCACCACTGAAATTCCTGATGTCCAACCTGAAATCCATCATCAACGTTCACCTCTCCAATGACAACTATAGCATCTAGAGGCTTCAAATCTTCAAATCGTTTTCCGCCAATGGCTTCCAAGGTTACCTCAGTGGTGAACTACCGTGCCCTCCCTATACCGTAGAAGCCGACTACCGTCTTTGGCGCCTGATAGACCAGAATTTGGTCTCCGCCCTATTATCCACCATTTCCCCCTCAGTTCTGCCATATATTATACATCTCACCACTGCCCATGAGATATGGGCGACATTGGAGACACGACTCCAACCGACAAATCGTTCGAGAGTCATACAGCTCAAACATGAGCTCCACAACCTCAAAATGCAGAATCAAACTGTCGTTCAATACCTCACCCAAGTCAAAACCATCATCGACAACATAGTCGCAGCCGGATCGACTGTCGACACAGAAGATATCATCATCTACATCCTCAACGGCCTCCCCCCCCCCCCCACCTACAGCTCTCTCAAAGCCGCCATTCGCACCTCACCACACACAATCAATCTCGAAGCCCTCTATGCCTTATTGTGCAGTGAAGAGATCAATATACAAAACGAAATGCAAAAGGAGATTCATCTCCCACCGGACAACCAAGCACTCTACTCATTCCGCAACCGATCTTCGCCATCCAAACCTGCTCGCGGACGGGGAGCTCCCTTCAACCCAAAGTTCTCTTCGATACGCCCCCCCAGCAGCACTCCCACCTCACGCCCCACCTGCCAAATCTGTGGGAAGCTCGGACATACCGCACTCTCATGCTGGCACCGATGCAACATTCAACAATACGCCCCACCCCCTACCTCCAATCCCAGAGCATTCATCACCAACCCCCATTCACCCTCATCCACCGAATGGGTCTTAGACTCCGGCGCCTCCAGCCACCTCACCAGCGACCTCAACAACCTGCAATATTCCACTCCCTACTCAGGCGTAGATGCAGTATCAATCGCCAATGGCACATCCTTACCCATTCAAAATAGTGGCCAAGGTATTCTACCACTACCGGACACCACCCGTAAGCTCAGACTCCATAACCTCCTCTACGTTCCCTCTCTCTCCCACAACCTGCTCTCCATTTCTAAACTTACTTCTGATAATCACTGTTATATTACTTTTCACCCGCATGGTTTTGCCATTCGTGATCTTCAGGACCACCACCTACTCCTCCATGGCAGCTCCCGTGACGGACTCTACCCCATCCGTGCTCCATCCACCTCCACGACGTCAGCCTTCCAATCGTCCATCAACAACACTTCCACCTGGCACGCCCGACTTGGTCATCCCCATCCGAGACTGATGACTATCTTATCTAGGACCATTCCTTCTCTATGTAATTCCTCTACTTTTCAGCTCTGCCATTCCTATAAAGTGGCCAAAAGCCACAAGCTAGCATTATACCCCAGTCAATCTCATGTAACCAAACCGTTCCAATTAATCCACTCCGATGTTTGGGGTCCGGCCCCGGTTTCCTCTTTAAATGGTTACCGCTACTATATCATTTTTATCGATGATTACACACGTTTTTGCTGGCTTTTCTTACTACATACCAAAGATGAGGCATTCTCTAAATTTAAACACTTTCATTCAATGATCCGAACTATTTTTAACACAAACATACGAACCTTCCGCTCTGACGGCGGCGGAGAATACACAAGCAACATCTTTAAACAATACCTACTAACTCACGGCATCCATCACCAACTGTCTTGCCCCTACACACCTGAACAAAATGGAATGGCAGAACGAAAACACCGCCATCTACTTGACACCACCCGCACCCTCCTGCATAACTCCAACCTCCCTACCCAATTCTGGGCTGAAGCACTACAAACATCCAGTTACCTAATAAATCGCCTCCCTACCTCCGCCACCCAATTTCATATACCCTTCCAAATGCTTCACAACCACCCGCCAAACTACAATCATCTACGCACTTTTGGATGCTTATGTTTTCCCTGGCTCCAACCACAAGCACCCCACAAGCTAGCCCCTTGCTCACACCCTTGCATCTTCCTTGGCTACTCTACCCAACATAAAGGTTACCGTTGCTTCAATCTCACCACCAAGAAAATTCATATCTCCCGCCACGTTAGCTTCCACGAACACAATTTTCCATCTATTCCCCCTGATCCAGTTAACTTCCCTACTCCCTCTTCATTCCCCAACACACCTCATTTACTCCTACCCCCCTCCATCATACCTGATACATCCCAATCCTCAACCAACCCGCCACCTCAAGACCCCAACACAGCCCCATCCGAGCCCTCCCCAACCTCATCCAATTACCACCCTCCCCCCCCAGCAAGCCCTCCTGGTTCACAGCCTCCTCCTCCACCAGCCCATACTTCCCTTCACCCTATGCAAACACGGTTTCGCACAGGCAACCTCCGTCCTAAACCCATTTTCGATCTCCTCACTAATCCCACCCCCATTATTACCCCAACCTCCTATACTCATGCCTCCAAACTCCAACCTTGGCGAACCGCCATGTCCACAGAATTTCACGCTCTTCAAAAACAGGGCACCTGGTCCCTTACCTCACCACCACCCAACGCCCCTGTACTAGGCTGTCGATGGACATATAAACTCAAACTACATCCCAACGGCACTGTTGACCGTTACAAGGCTCGTTTAGTCGCCCAAGGGTACAAACAACAATATGGCATCAATTACACGGACACATTCAGCCCCGTCGCCAAACTTCCTACCATCCGTGTCCTCCTCATCATAGCCTTACAAAACAAGTGGCCAACACTCCAATTTGACGTCGCCAACGCCTTTCTACATGGCGACCTTCACGAAGAAGTGTACATGCAACAACCCCAAGGGTTCATTGACTCCCAATACCCGGATCACGTGTGCCGCCTCCACAAGACTATTTACGGCCTCAAACAATCCTCCCGCCAATGGTTCCAAAAACTGACCTCTTTTCTACTAAAATTTGGTTTTTCTCTTAGCAGGGCAGATCCTTCCCTCCTCACTTACCACAAGCAGAACATTCATTTATACCTTTTAATATACGTTGATGATCTTCTCTTAACTGGCAACCATTCGGCAACCATCCAACTCCTACTGAATCAACTGCAGGCCACCTTCTCACTCAAACAGCTAGGCACCATTTCACTCTTCCTCGGCATTCAAGTGCAGCAACAGCCAGAAGGTTTATTTCTCCACCAAGAGCATTATGCCAGAGCTATACTTGATTCCACAGGCTTCACATCCTGCAAACCCGTTACTACCCCTATCACTCTGAAGCCGTCCAAAGACCCGTCCTTAGATCTACCATTTTCAGACCCCACATATTACCGCCGCCTCGCCGGGTCTCTCCAATACCTCACCATCACTCGACCGGACATAGCTTTCGCCACCAATTGCATATGCCAACACATGCACAACCCCTCCAACCGTGACTACCAAGCCCTCAAACGACTCCTCCGATACCTTAAAGGCACACTTCATCTGGGCCTCCCCATCCGGAAAGGATCTCTTCACCTCCAATCCTACGCGGACACCGACTGGGCCGCCGACTCCACCGATCGCAAATCTATTACTGGCTTCTGCACATATCTAGGTCCTAACCTCATCTCATGGCATGTTAAGAAGCAAGCTACCGTGGCCAAGTCCTCCACCGAAGCTGAATATCGGTCACTTTCATCCGCCACATCCGATGTGCTCTGGCTCCGCCGCCTAGCCTCCGATTTCAACATCCCATAGAACCTACCGACGCCCATCTATTGCTACAATATTTCAGCCTTAGCCCTCGCGAACAACCCCGTCTTCCACGCCAGAACCAAACACATTGAAATCGATTACCACTTCATAAGTGATCACATCAAATGCAAAGATATAGACATCTTCCACATCAGTTCCATTGACCAGCCGGCGGACATCTTCACCAAAGCCCTTTCAGCTCCACGCTTCTCTCTACTTCGCAACAAATTAACTATCCAACAGCTGGACACTTAATTTGAGGGGGACTGTTAACACACTGATACAATTAACCGCAGCTTATCCTAAACCACAGCCACTCCATCATCACACAGGCGCTCCACGACCTCTGCCACAAACGGTTATCAGCAGGCTCTAGAATACTCTTCCTAATAGCTCACATGTATATATATAACACCTTCTACTGTAATGAAAACCGTATGAGATGAATTAATATTTTCACCATCGCTTACTCTTCTTTACATGTACTTCCTCTCTGCTATCTTCCCTGTTTAGAGTTCTTTTAGAGAGAACATCAATGGAGTGGCATCTTCAGTAAGCATGGCATACAAAAAGCTGGAATACCTGCAGAGAATTAAGCTCCTGATGTCCTAAACTTGAAAGATATCTATGGCTTCGCCGAAAAAATATGAATATTAATGCTTCAAGCAGCTGTGTATTTTTTCAGTCGTCGTGCTTATTATTGCTATCTTTTGGCAGCTTCCATTCATTTGGTTTCTTTTAAACATCTGAAGCAGATGATTCATGAATGTTAGTTGGTTTATGTGGTGATTCTTCATATCAAGAGCTAGAAAATGAATGCCAGAAACCTTCAAAAGGTTGAAACATTACAAATAACTATGAAATGGGAAAAAAATTTAATGCAAAAGGCAAGGTTTCACTTCAGATGACAATTAAGACATCAGATCAGTAACTTTCACCATTTTTTCATTACAGAAATTCATCAAGAACTGTACTATGCTGGGCTGTGGTGTCTTGTTAGTTGAGTCTTCTCTCCAACCTTCAAGCCCCATGTTCGAGCATGTCTAACCCCTTCTAACTCCTACTTTGCGATTAATGCTCATATTCCAAAAAAAAAAAAAAACTGTACTGATCTTCATGATGATTGATGTAAGTTTTAGTTCTCTTCTTTCTCCTTTACATTTTCATCACCAACTTAGCAAAAAAAAGGAGCATTGATTATGAGGTTTCCCCCAATGCAGGATTTGAGGAAAGGTTTGATGTTAGCAGCCTTACCCCTTCACCGCAAAGTGGTTGTTCAACAGATAATAATAGAAGCAATCTAACCATGGCTCTAGGCCTTCCTTTGCATCATCAACTATTGATATAAATTGCCTACATAGTTGACCCATTATCACCAATGCATTAATCAACTCATTTAACTTTTCAATTGAAGACAACTGAAATAGATAAAACCAAAATTAAGAGCAACAGCCTCAAAGTCAACAACATTGTGGGCTTTGAAAATTTGTGCCCCGGCCTCTCCGCGTAGTCTCTTTTTTTTGTTGACAGAGAGAAAAGTTTTAACGAGTTTAAATTTCGGGGTAAACTTTTAGAAGACAGATTGGATTTTAGATAACACACTACCCAGAGATTTTGCCCTCATTTTTGCAAGGGCTTTATGATCTGAGTTTTAGTTTCCTATAAGTTAGATTGATTGATATAGGATTATAGCCGGACCTCATTTTTCTAGACTATAATGACAACCTACGCCTGGCTGTTACAACTATCAACATGTTATAGAAAGTTGTTAATTACATCATTACAAGTGATTTTTTTATTATTTGGATATTGTTGCTTCTGCGTTATTTAGGTGTCACTAATTATGGATTTTCTGGCTATGAGAGTTAACTCGAGAACTTAATTACTCATTTGAATGATTATAGTATGTGGTTGCATTGATGTAAGTAGGGGTGTCAATATTTGACACGACACGAAAACTCGACTCGAACCCAACCCGAGTTCAAAACGGGTCGGGTTCGGGTTCAGGAATTCGACCCGTTTGAAAAACGGGTCGGGTTCGGGTTGACCCGACGGGTTGCCGGGTCAACCCGAAAACCTGTTTAAACCCCTGCCCGCGACCCTGCCCCAGCTACCCGAGCCCTGCCCGGCTGCCCGCGACCTGCCCGCGCGCCCACCGAAGCTGTCCGAGCGCCAGCCGAGGCTGCCCGCGCCTGCCAAGCCGTCCGCGCATGCCAGCCGAAGCTGCCCGCGCTGCTGCCCGAGCCTGCCCAGCCGAAGCTGCCCGCGCTGCTGCCCGCGTGCCGCCTGAGCCTGCCCAGCCGCCCGCGCGCACCCGCGCCCGCGCCCACACGCACCCGCCCGCGCCCGCGCCGGCGCGCACCCGCCCGCAGCAGCGTGCCCGCGTCCGCGCACTAGCGAGTCTCGCTCGCGTCCGCGCACGCTTGAGTCCGCCCGCGTCCGAGTCCGTCCGCGTCTGCTCGCCCGAGTTCTCGTGTCGGGTTGGGTCAACCCAGCAACCCGTCGGGTTGGGTCCGGGTTCGGATTTCCGACCCGTTTACCTACTCGGGTCGGGTTAGGGTCGACCCGTTTGAACGCGATTCATTTCGGGTTTGACCCGAACCCGACCCATAACCCAAAATTGACACCCCTAGATGTAAGGCTTATATTTTTATTATGAATATTTTTATTATTTCATATGTAGGTTTTGTATTTTTTTTGGGAAAACCCTCAGTGGGGCCTTCGTGTTAATATAAAATAAAAGGTTACAAGGTCCTTAAAAGGAACCTCTAGCTCACTAATACTCAAAAGAGCTACAAAAGAAATCAAAATAAAACCTACGAGCCAGTGATTCCAGGTACTAAGAATACAAGAAATACCTAATAACATTCTAGGGCTGCAAGACGACAGCATCCAAAAAAGGGAGATCCAAATGAAAATAATCAGCACAAACTCCCTGCAAAAAATTTGTACCTGAATCCAGTTACCGCTAGAAGTAGACTCCACGAACTTTCTGCAAAAGTTGAAAAGCCCAGAAAGATCCAGGATCATCTGCACATGAAAAATACTCCAAGGCATCCAGTTTAATTTGCAATAAATATGGAAACAGATAGAACAGAAGTGAAAATTCAAACCTCCTTTGGGAATAAAGTAATCAAAACCCATAACCTTATAGCAGTCAACCCCACTGGGATAGTAAACGGCAACCCCCAACGGGGGAGAGGGAATTAACGAACCACCCCTAAGACTGATAATAAACACCGTAAAGCACAGCTAAGTTAAGAAAACTATTCCCAACCATCTCCACCAACACCAGTTAAACCAGCAGCACCCAAAAGCAGAACCAGATTGTCAGTGAAAACCACCCAACAAAAAACTCGAAACAAAGCTACCAGAAAAAGCAATCCACCATAATTCCCACAGGATAACCAAAAGCCAACCCACCAGAATTACAGCGGAACAACCAAACTGACAAAATAATCCACCAGTAACAACACCCCAGAAGTAGCATAAAGTGAGGAAGAAATACCCAACGATCTCCACCAACACCAGCTAAAAATAGCAGCATTTTTAAGCATAACCAGACTGACAAAACAGAGCTCCCAGAAAAAACAAGCCACCATAACCAAAAAACCAACCCTCCAGAAATGAAGATAATACCAACCATCACCACCAACACATGTAAAACAAAAAACAAAAGCAACACCAACAACCAAACTATCAGCACCAAAGAGCACACACCCAAGCCAGCCAACCAGACTACCAGCAAGCGGAACCAACATCTAGAAATAGAGAGAAGTGAGGGAAAGGATCACGCATTTCTGATATAAGGAAACCCACATTTATCCAACTTAACCAAACCTTTAAGAAGCAGCGACATATTAGAGGCATGAAATTCTTGTAAAACATTGTTATAGCAACCCAATTTGGCTAACCAATCAGCGCAGGCATTACCCTCGCGTAAAATATGAGAAATAGAATAATTTATATTAGCAAGGGAGTGCTTAATGGACCTTGTGGTATAAAAATCAGAAGGGTTACCATTATTATCATTCAGAATAATATGAATTAACAGTTTAGCATCAACTTCAATAGCCACATGCTGAAAACCCAGTCTAATACAAATATTTAGCCCATGTTTTAAGCCCATCAGCTCAGCAGTAATGACAGAACAATATTTAAGAGGACCAGCATAAGCAATAATAACATCACCATTAATGTTACAGAGAATACCTCCCATACCCGCAGTAGTATAACCAACAGAACCATCCGAATTGAGCTTAATATAAGGCTAAGAAGGTCTAAACCAGCTCACAATATGATCCCATTTCTCCACAGATTCCTCCACCAGAGAAATACCAAGACCGATAGCTAATTGACGTGCATGCTTGAAATTCTTAACAGATATAAGATTGGTCGACTGAAATTGCAAAATTTTATTCCTAATATTGAAAATGATTTGATTGGCATCCATCCTAATCTCATTATGCTTAGAATCATTCCTAGCCTTTTAAATAAACCACATAATGAGAATAGGCAGTAAATTATAAATGTGGCCTTTAGTGGTAGTAAACCAATGCTTTAGAATGGAAGCAACATTACCATTGAAATTAAAAAAACTTTTTTCAGTCAAATTTAGAAAATGGCACCAAACTTTCTGAGCAATAATACTATTCATGAAAACATGATTTAATATCCTCAATATTAAAGCAACATTGGCATTTAGAAGGAAAATAGAATCCTTTTCTCCTAAGTAACTCATCAACCGGGAGATACCCCTTAAGACATCTCCAAGCCAAAATAGAATAGGATAAAGGAATATTGTTATGCCAAATAGACGCAAAAATTTGAGAAACATCACTTTTCATTCTAGTAGCATTCCAAATATTCTTCAGATTAAAAATACCAGAAGAAGATAGCATAAAAAGAATTTTATCCTTGCAATCAAGTTGTAAAGGAATATTCAAAATAATATCAATCAAATCATGAGGGATAACCTCTAACAGTTTACTAACATTCCACTGACCATTATGAATAAAATTATAAACTTTGCAATTATCAATAGTATGGGTATTCAGATAATTATCAATAGAGAAGGAACCCAACCAATTATCTTGCCAAAAAAAATAGTTCCTTCCCCCAGGCCCCATTGAATAAATTGCTCAGCTTCCCATTTAATTTTGCAAAGTCTTTTCCAAACGAGAGAGTCAAAAAATTTAGCATTGCAAATCAGAGGATGAAGATCTTTGCAATACTTAACATTCATAAACTGAGCCTATAAGCTATTATTAGCATGAAAAGAAAACCATAATTTATGAGAGAAAGCATGAGAGGTATCCATAATACTCTTGCAACCTAAGCCCCCTTCATTGTAAACACCACACCCTTTATTCCAGGAAGCCCACTTTATAGAAGACTGATTGTAATTAGATCCCCAAAAGAATTTATTAATCATACGCTCCAATCTCAGGCAAATAATGGAAGTAGGTTGCAAAGTATGTAATATATAAATAGGAATAGAATTAAGAACACTTTTGATCAGGACCAACCTACCACCAAATGACAGAAATTTAGAAGACCAATTTACAAGATTTTTTTTGGAATATAATAAAGATATTGTCAAACAAGTGTATTCTTTTTCTCCCCTTAAAAAGAGGGGTACCTAAATATTTTATAGGCATCAAAGTAGAGTTAAAACCACAAATTCTTTTGATAACATCAATTCTATTGCGATTCACCGACTTACCAGATAAGAAACTACTCTTATCCTTATTAATGGACAAACCACTAATATCCTGGAACTGATCCAGGAAATGCATTAATTTTTTAACATTTCTAATGGAAGCATTAGAGAAAACTATAAAGTCATCAGCAAAACTTAGATGAGTAATAGGAAAACCACCAACAGTGCAAAAAGAGAGAGAATTATACCTGGCATAAAGCTCTTCCAGGCCTCTAGAAAGATATTCCACAGCTATAATAAAAAGAGAAGGCGAAAGGGGATCCCCTTGTCTAAGACCATGAGAAGAGTTAAAAAAGCCATGCTTCCTACCATTAATCATCACAGAAAAAAAGCAGTTCTCAATACTACTTTTAATAAGCAGAATGAAAGATTGACTGAAACCAAAAAGAGACATCACATTGTAAAGAAATTTCCAATTCAAATTATCATAGGCTTTAGTGATATCCAATTTAAAGATGATGTTGCCACCAGAAACTTTAGCATTAATATCATGTACCATCTCTTGGGCAAGCAGAATATTATCAAAAATACTCCTACCTTTAAGAAAACTAGTTTGATTGATAGAAATGATTCTAGGTAAAATTTTTATCAATCTAGAAGCAATGATTTTAGAGACAAGTTTATTTAAGAAAGTACAAAGACTAATAGGTCTATAATCATTCCAGTTGGTGATAGAATCTTTCTTAGGAATTAACACACTATTAGTAGAAGAGAAAAACTTAGGATAAGAATTTCCCTTAAAGAACTCATAGACAGCCTCCACCACATCAACCTTAATAATATCCCAAGCATTAATAAAGAATTTCGTAGTGAAACCATCCAGACCAGCAATAGAGTCACCATTCATGTTCTTAACATTCATCACAATCTCATCCTCCGAAGGGATTTGAGTAAGGAAAATATTGTCTTCCTCACCAAGCACACGAGGGATCACATAGGGATTAACAATAGGACCAATCGAGCTATCTTTATTAAAAACCTCTCTAAAATGATCCACCCTAGAGTTAATAATCATGTCTTCCGTCTCATAGACACAACCATTATTGTTAATAATTTTATGGATATGACTTCTCATTTTATTCTTGTTAGCCAGAGTATGAAAGAACTTAGTATTTCTATCCCCTTCCAAAATTAATTTAGTAGAAGCCTTCTGTTTCCAATAAATTTCCTCCTGATTTTATAATTGAAAAAGAGTAATTTTAGCATTATCAAGAATGGACAGATTAGCACTAGTGGGATTATCAAAAAATATCTTTTCTAATCCTAACACATTATTTTCAGCTTCCTTAATGTTAGAAAAAAGGTTCTTAAAAACATTTTTATTCCACCAATTAAGGACCTATTTTAATCTACTCAACTTGGCTCAGAGACGACACATACCTTTGATACTATTGCCAGGAGAAATGATGGCATGCCAATTATTACTAACCACATTCATAAACTCCTTATGAGTTAACCACATGTTTTGAAATCTAAAAGTAGAAGGTTAATTAGAGTTAGTGGTAGACATATTAATAAGTAAAGGGGCATGATCAGAAAAGGTTCTACTTAAGTGCTGAACATGAGTCATAGGGAAATCCCTGATCCATTCATTATTAAAAAGCATCCTATCAAGTCTTTGCCATATGTTAGTTCTATTCCAAGTAAAAGCACCACCAGTAAAACCAATGTCATGTAAATTATAATCAGATATCATAAAATTGAAATCTTCCATAACACCATTGTTAGGAGGGTTTCCTCCCACTCTTTCATTAGCATTAGAAACAATATTAAAATCACCACCCACACACCAAGGGCCATTAGAATTTATAGCAAAATCAGATAAAAGTTCCCAAAGAGGAAGCCTACCCAATCTAGTACAAGCAGCATAAACAAAAGATGCATTGAACTTAACATTAAAGTAAGAGATTTGCATATGAACAACTTGGGAAAAATCAACAATAATGTTGATATTAAAGTGACTCTTCAACATAATCCAAATTTTATTAGAACAATTGGCAAACATCATATCAAAACCCAAACGAGAAGCAGTAAAAACAAGTTTGTCAGAAGAGATAAAGGGTCAAGCAAAACCAACAATTGAATGTTATGCACACGACAAAGATTTCTAACTCTAGTTCTAGACTCACTCCTCCCAATACCCCTCACATTCCAAATATAAGCTTTAATCATTGGTATTTTTAGCAATAGTTTGAGCCCTAGTAGAACGGGGTGTATCGAATAAAGGGGCTTTACCATTTTTCTTTTTCTTCTTAACCACCTGTTTTGATTGAAAAATATATAGTTTTGAAAAGTGTTTAATTTTCTTTGGGAAATATTTAATTTCTGGAATTTTAACTTTAAAATTGAACACTTATTATGAATAATATATCACATCGAAATGTGAACATATTGTTCTCTAATAGGTTCAAATTTTAGATACCTTAATTTATCCTGATTATCGTAGTTGAATTTGAGAAAGAACTACATATGACTCTAAAGGGTCAAAATGAGTATTCAATCAGATATTTAACTACAATAATTTGGATAAGAAGATCATTGATCTCACAATCAAATCTATAATAGTAATTGATATATCCTTGCGTAGAAAGAAGTTATCAATCATTATTGATAGTTTAAAAATGACGATAATGATCGTCGAGTTTGATTTTCCCAAAGAAAGTTAATTGAGGGTTTTAAAAAGCTTAGTTTTGAAATCAGGTCTGGGTTTCTAAATCTCCTACGAGCGCAAGCCCTCGTAGTTAATTACATCATAGGAAACCAAAAATTTCCTACGAAAACTCTCAATTAAAATAGCGATACGAATTTCATTTAAGAATTCAAAGCTTGATATCAAGGGAGGTAGGGACTGGAGTTTCAACAGGGATTGGTTCGAGGTTGAACACTTATTTCTGGAGTCGAAGGAAGAAGAGTAGGAGGTGTCTTGAGATTTTGAATTACTTCAGAAACACCTCAAACTATCCTAAGTGTTGGGCTTGAATTAGATTGAAAGAGATTTAATATTTAAGTGGTCAATTTTATTAGAAAGTGGGAATTAGATTCCCGGAAGATTGAGGTCTTAGGATTGAAAATCTGCCTCAGAACCTAAGTCTAAAATTGGGTACTGAAAATCAGTGACCCGGATCCTAGCTAATGTAATGCGATCCTGGACTTACCCCGGCCTGGATTGGGGAGCCAGTTAAATCACCTAAACGATTCAAAACCATGTGTCTAGTCTTTATGAAAGAGTGGTTAAGGATATTATTTAAGATTAGTTTAAGGAGAACGGGGCTAACATCTAGAGCGGATTCCTAATTGACCTCTTAACTTATGTTGGGTGAAATGATTAAGCTAAGAATGTAATTAAAGAGTTAGACTCAAATTTAATTTGTATCTAATGCAATGCATGGTAGTTAACTCGATTAAATGCTTAAATTAATATGTAACAGTTTTAAAATCAGGCTTAAAAATAGGTTTTATCCTAGAGATTGCACAATATCCCCTTGGACAGAACTGCGCCCTAATAGGTTAGGTGGTCTGCCAAAACCCGCAGGCGGGGAGGTGCCTAACACGGAAGAGAAGTTTCAATATGTATGCATGAAAAACTCCTGGCGAGTACGGGCTTACTTCTTAAAATTGTTAGAGTTTCTATCTGAGCCTAAAGCTTTTAAATTTTAGTTAAAGTAGAAATAGTTCATGACCGTACCCTCATGAGCCTCCGATTGGATTCCAGGCTAAATCAAATACGACATGCAAGATCGCCAAATAAACTACTAAAAGCATGTGGGTCCTTAATCACAATCAACATCAAACAATCAACATTTAATTAAACCAATTAAATTAAAACTCAAATTGAAAGTCCATGTGGTAAGTGCCACTTAATTATACAACCCAGGGTCTGCAGGAAAAGTAAAGTGGCCGGGTACCACTGATTACAACCCGGATTCTACTCCTAAGACTCAAGTGACTTTGAGAATGGGTCTTCTCGTTCTTCACTTCTTCGTCTTCTTGTAACTCCTTAGATCGTCGGGTCCGGATATCCAAATGAAAAGAAACTCTCCCTTGAAAGGGGGTTATCTTTTCTCTTTGGATATTTGAAATCATCAAAATTTGGATCTCCAAATGGAAAGAGACTCTCCCCTAAGGGATGTCTCTTCCTCTTTGGATTCCAGATTGGATGCTTAAACATCCCATTCTCAAATCACTTTAAACAATTTACAACTCAATTTACATTCAAATTACATCAATTAAAATTAAAAATCTAAACTCGATCCTGCAGGGTTATCCTAATAATCGACAGTTATAGAAACATCCCAAACAGTTAATATATTTAAAATTTAAAATACTCAAACCAGCCACACTTGGCCATGCTCTTTTAATTATTAAAGAGGGACTTAAGCATGTTTTCTGGAGCACTTGTGCAATTTATTATTTATAAATTTGCCCTCTTTATTTAATGTCCTGCATGAGCATGGCCACCTGTATAAGATTGAATTAGTATCAATCATTCCTAACCTAAGGATAGGTCTAATGTACAATCAATCACATCACAGAATGCTGAAATTAAATAAACAAACACATCAATTATACTACTCGCAAACAGCATGCAGTAAAAGCTCGAAAACCTGGCACACAATAGAAAAGTAAACACCAGCCTAGCCTAAGACTAGAGTTGGTTGTCCTAGCAAACCATCTAAAGTGTGTGAGGTAGGCTGTGTGGTTTTGATATTTCCTAAATAGGTACTTGATTGAAGTTGCTTGATGTTCTAGTTGGTTGAAGGCTTAAGGGAGTTTTAATTTGAATTTAAATCTTAATGACTTAAAATTGATTTTAAACTTGATTTTGATTATTTTTTGGATACCACCTTTGTTGCACACCGAGGCCATGAAGTTTATTTCACCTTTCTTGAGGCTAATTTAATAGCCTCGTAGGCCTGGGTTACTCAAGGGTACCCGATATGATTAAATAATTTGAGTTTGATTAATGGTTTGAAATTTGATGAATCTTAATTAAGGTCGATTGATTGTTGGTTTTAAAGTTAAATTGAAGTTTTCTGGAATTTTTGATGATATGTGGAATTTTGGAAATTTCTTGATTATTTTAATGATTTAATTCAAGGGTCAAAAGTTGACTTTTTGATTTAAAGTATTTTTTGAAAAATTAATATTTTATTAAAATACTAGATCTTAATACGATCCGTTAGACAGTAAGTAAGCTGAAATTGGAGTTTTCTAGATTTTATTATGAAGGTTTGAAGTTTTGACTTTAATTTGAACTAAGTTTGACCAAAAGTTGACTTTTTCAAAATTGATTGATTTCTGGAAATTTGATATTTTTGATAAATATTAGACCTTATTATGAGTTGAATACCTTTGAGTTTGCTCAATTTAGAGTTCATTTGAATTAGTTATGAATTTTTGAAGTTTTAAGTATTTATTGAATTTTCAAAAATTGTTTAATTAAAGGCCTTTTTGTGATTTGAATCCAAATGACCTCAAAACTCCTTGAAATCAACTCCAAAGGTCAGAAATGACCTAAGGAGTGATCTCCAAGTGTTTGAAAAATTTCTGAAATTTTTAATTATTTTTAATTAATTAAATAGATTAAATATTAAATTTCAATTAAACTTAAATTAAACTTAATTTTGAAGTCCAGTCAAGGGGATTTTATTTTTCATTGATTAAGGATTTAATTATGGTCAGTTTGAGGTATTATACATAATTTTTGAGAATAATCTTGATTTATTACAATTTCTGGAAGGATTAAAGGCTTAATTAAGCTTTGATTTTGATTAAATTAATTAATGAGCTTAATGGCTTCAAAATTCAGTGAGAAAATTTCCTAGGGCTGAAAGTGTCACTAAGTTCAAGTGGTTTAAGTTTCAAGTCAATAGGATGTGAATCCTAATTATTAGAAATATTCTAAATTTTCTAATCAAGTCCTAAATTATTGTCCTTAATGATGTCACTAGGTTTTGTAGATTTAAATCAATGTTCAACTAACCCTGTGAACACTAATTACAATCATACCATAACAATCAATCATGAATCAAGTATATTAGATCTACATGAAGAAAGATGATTTCATGAATATTCAAATATTATCCCTAAAGTATGCTTCAATATTTGAAGACTCATCCAATAAACAATCATATATTTGATTTGATTTAAAGGCACTATGTTAGATAATTGATGAAATATAATGCATTTACATCCACTTAGAATAAATTCCTTGAGAATTTAGAGAGCAATAAAAAAGTATTAGGAAATTAATGATTGGAATGATCATTCTCTAAATACTCAAAAGAAAATGAGTGCTTTTGGATATGATTATTTGCTGATTTCTTAGAATCTTTATATATAATCATTATAATATCATTTGATTAATAATGAACTTCATTCAAACATCCTAAATTAAATAATAATCTAATGCTTTTGAAATAAAATTCAAAAAACATATATCAAATGAAATTCCAATAATTACATATAATGCACTCAATGTACATATAAATCTTTTCATCATGCCACTCAAAATTAGACCTGAATAGATATTTAATTAAATTATAATTAAGAAGATTTGAAAATTCCTAGGATTTAAAATAATAATAATAATAGTAATAACAATCAAAAAAATAATAAAAGTAAAATGAAATTAGACTTTGATTTTATTTTTAGAAAATAGTAGATTTTATTTCAAGAAAAATGAGTATTTATACAAAATTTTTGGTAAAGTCTTTTATTTTCTATGATTATTCAAAGTTCTGGCATTAAATCGAATTAAAATAAATGTTAATTCGGGATTTACACACGCAGCAGCAAACTATTGGTCCACGCGGGATTGCGGCGGTCAGCTGACGCGGCTCACTTAAGTGAGTCAGCGGTGTATTAGAGCAGTTCGATCTCAAAGCTTCCATCCAATGGTGAGGATTGAATCCCACAGGTTGTCTCGCTTGAGAGAGATCGGACGGTAGTAATGTATCCCGCGGTTTATAAGGGATGGACTAGATCAAGCTGGATGAACTTTATTCGTCCAGCGTTTAGAACCAACCGGACCAAATGAACATGAGACAAAATGATGGCCGTTCAAATCAAACAGAACGAGTGAACGGTCTTGATTTTGTCTCCGTGCTTAGCAAAATGAAAAAACCCTAAACTTAAAATCAAACTCAAACTTCATTTATAGTGGATTCAATGGCATGATAATTAAGATTCATATGACAGATGTGAAGAGAAGTGGTGGAGATCAATTTTTATGTTTCTAAATGACCTCCTTAAGAAACTATTTAAGAACCTACATAAAAAACTAGGGTTAGAAATATACCACAATATAAATGACAGATTCAGGTGATTTAGACTTCTCTAAATTTGTGGATTGTCCGCGTTCAAATTTGCTGAAGACTTTAGGTCCAGACGAAGCTTTTACGAAGAGTTTGATCAACTAGGATGGACCTATTTTCGGTTTGCCCTCGACCTCATTGCCGGCGGCCACCAAATGCCAGGAATTGATCGGGGAAAGGTTTAGGAGGCTCTGGGGATGTAAAACGAAAAGCCAAACTCACTTGAGATGGGTCAAAAAAATTTGAGAGTCTCTCTCCAACTATTCCGTCTCTCATTCCCCTATTGAGCTGCTGGATCTCATTTGGACGGCTAAGATGCATCAGTTGAGTAGCCTGGATGAAGGCCAACTGTCCCAGGCCGTTAGGGAGCAAAGAGTGTGCTGCCTTAGGTGAAAACAACCTTGGGTCATTCTCACATGGAGGGGACCACTAGAGTTGTTAAAGCCGTAAATGGACGGCTGTGATGAATTAAAAATGATATTAGGAATGTTCTGGAGTTGATCAAATGGTCAGGAAGAGCCTGGTCTTGAAGGAAGAATGGGTTTGAATGGGTTTGACCATTTAAACCTCCGCAAGCCTTTGAAGACTTTGTTGATTGGTCAACTAGTCAACTAAGCTGCTGAGGTGGAGTCCAAGTGGGTCAGGGATGTTGATATAAGGGTTTGAAAGAGGGTTTGAAAGTAATGCAAAAAGCATGGAATAGGGATTTAAATGAAGGTTGACTTCATGAGTTCCCTCCTTATGCTAGAGTTGACTGTTTGACCAGTCAACCTGCCATGTGGACTGTTGAGATGGCATGATAGGATGCCTTGAGCTGATGGGGAGGCTTTGGAGGGGATTTAATGTTCAAGGGTTAAAGATTTGAATGCATTTACATGCATAAAAGGAAATTTGACCAAATCCTCAAAGCTTGACCAAGTCAAGCCTATGTGATTTGACACTAAATGAATTTGAACATTTTTGAATCACCCCATGGAATAGGTTTGAGAATTTGAAGAGATTGATTGGTTCAAATGGATTAGATTAAACCATATGAACCCTTAAAGGTTATTGGGCCAACCTAGGTTGACTTGGTCAACCAGGTTGACCCAGAATATGGGACAGGATTGAACATGTTTGTTTAAGTATTTGTAGTCTGGTGAAAGTGGTTTTAGGGTTTAAATAGGTCATCTAGGTCAAATGATCTATTGGGGCTCTTAAAGGGCTTAATAGGTCAACTGGGTTGACTTGGTCAACAAGGTTGACCCAGGGCCAGGGACTGGGTCCAACTAGTTCAGAATGACATTCTGAGTCTACTGGTGGTGGTCTCAAAGTTTGGGAAAGTCATTTGGTCAAAATGACCTATTTGGGCCCTTAATGGGCCTTTAGGTCAACCCTGGTTGACTTGGTCAACCAGGTGGGTCCAGGGTCTGGAAATGGGTTCAACAGATTTGAAATGATATTTGGAGACCAATTGAGGTGGTCCCAAGGTCTGAGGAGGTCATTTGATCAGAATGACCTATTTTTACCTAAAGGGCCTATTTGGTCAACCTAGTTGACTTGGTCAACCAGATTGATCAAGGGTCTGGATTTGGGTTCAATGGATTTGGTTTGATATTTGAAACTTGCTGGAAGTGATTGCATTTGATTTGGAGCTCGTTTGGTTCAAATGACCATTTACACCCCATAGGGGTATTTTGGTCATTTTGACCCTTGGTCAACTAGGGGTCAAATTAAGTCCAACAAAATGCAGTTTAATGCTCAATAAGTTATAATTAAGGGTCTGAAAGTGATTGGAGACTTTGCAGAAAGTTCCAAGGTCAGGATCCACTGGATGGCAGGTCTAGTGGCATAGACTGTAAATATTTGAAGGTTTTATAGCCTTTGGATTTCAATTCAGTTTCTGGGGTTGGAGACCTCAGAATGAGCTCAAATTTGGAGGGTTATCTCTAGAGACATGTCACATCAGTGTGGAACTGATAGACCTTGAATCAGAGGTCACTTGATAGGGTTTTGAAATGTTCAAAGATTCATTGGAAAAGGCTTTTAGGACTTAGACCTTTAGCCTTGGAATTGAGTCTGGAAGTCTGGATTTAAATTAGAATTTGAATTTGAATGATAGGGTTTGAATTTCTCAAGTCATTTATGATCATTTAGAGATCATAAGTGATAGGATAGGGTTAAAGCTTGATCAAAGGTAGAATCAAGGTTTGAACTAGAGTTTGGATTTTGAACTGGATTGAATTTTGGATTTTGATCAAGGTTTGAATTGAGAATATAGATTAAAGTCTGGATAGAAGTTTGGATTAAAGTCTAGGGTTTGGATTAATTTGAATCTTGAATAAATTGATTTAAAGTCTGGGTTGGTCTGGAGTTTGAATAGATTTGAGGTCTGGATAGATCTAAGGTCTAGGAGAATCCTAAGACCTAAATTGATCTAGGGAAATCCTAGGGTCCAGAGTAGATCCTAGGGACTGAAGTCTAGGAAGCTCCTAAAGTCTAGGAAACCCTAAGGTCTGGGATCTAGAAGGTTCTTAGGATCTAGAATAGATCCTAAAGTCTGGATTCTAGGAAGATCCTAGGGTCAAGATAGATCTGAGGTCTAGGAGAATCCTAAGACCTAGACTGATCTAGAGTCTGGGTAGATCCTAGGGTTAGAAATCTAGGAGAATCCTAAAGTTTAGAAATCCTAGGATCTAAGACCTAGGATGATCTAGAAATTGAATAGATCTGGATTGGCTTAATGTTGAGTTTGATTTGAAGCTTAAATGGGTTTGAAATCAAAATGAATTTGAAATCTGAATTGACTGGAAGTCTGGATTTATCTAAGATCAGATTGATCCTAGGGTCAAGATTAAATCTTAAGGATTAGAAAGAACCTAAGGTCTGGATTGGTCCTACTGACCTCATACAAAAATGAGGTCAACAAATGGACCCCCAATATGTGTAATAGAATGTAGTTCTATTGCACATATTGGTGTTGACAGAATAGAATGGTCAAGTCTGGAGGTTTGATCCTAAGGGAAAGATAAATTTATCCTTGGGGAATCAGGGTTTGAACAGATACTAGGGTAGTGCTTAGAAAAGCTTGCTCTACTACTAGTGAATCTAATCCTAAGGGTAGGAAAATACGCATTTCAAAATATGCATTTGGCAGTTCAAAATGAAGTAAGATCTACGAGCAAAAATACGGCTGTAATCTAAATCGCTAGAGAGCTGAATAGCAACATGCTTAGAGTCCAACAACCCGACAGAGTAAAAATCGGATTATTTTAAGCCACCGAAGAAAGCACGAATCGAGTCAAGATTAGGTCTACGAATCCCAAATTTACCAACTAGAGTATATTGAAACGGAGTTGCAAGTTTAATCACTTCTTCATCAGAAAGTAAAACAGCCGGAACACCATTAAAAGTCGAATGCGTTAAAGAGGGAAGGGTATCACCATTCGCAGATCCAGAGAGCACATCCTTGAACGATCGTAACTGAGGAGGAGAAGGACCACCCGATTCCAAGTTAAAGAGGCCTTTTTTTTATTCTTGCAATTGAGAGAAGACATTCCCCCAAGGCGTAGAGGATGAGGCCCCCGCCATACCACGGAGCCCTAGCAGGGCAAGCCACAATCTCGAGAATCAGTACGAGCAAGCTGAAAATCAACTGAACACCGGTAGAAGCAGGCCACCGATCGAAGGAACAAGGAAGAAAACCCTAAAATCGCCTGAGGCGGCTCTTAGGGAAAAGAGGAGCGTACGTGGCTGTGATCGTGATTGTATGTAGGTTTTGTATAAATTTGAAGTCGTCTAGACTCCAACGTGCCCATAGTTTTTTCAACTATCACTAAATGAAGATATGATATATTGAAAATATTATTAAATTATTATTAAAGAGAATTCATTAGTACTTTCATATTATATTTACACTATCAATTCAAAACTAGAGGATTTAGCCAGACATGAAGAACAAGTGAAGCAATTTATTTTCATTAATTGCACAAAAAATATATAGAAGAAAAAATATCAGCAGATGGTTCAATAATCTCTTCTACACTCCTCCTTAAACTTACAGAATTGCTTCCATAAATATTGGCTAAACACTATTATAAAGTGAATCTAGTACTCTCTGAAATCTCTTAGTTGTTACTTCTAAGAAAATTGTAGAGAAACACTATGAAGACTTAAATAAACTAAGTGACTAAACTCTCTTACTAACATTAAAATATGGACTGTTTATAGCAAAATATAAAAAATGGGTTTTGGCACCACGACACACGAGACACTTGTGTCGTGGTGCCCATAAAATGAACTAGCGCCGCAGTGCTGAAGGATTTCCTCTGCTACGACACTTGCTTATGTGGATCCATTGTTTAGTGAATTTACTTAAATAGTTTCAACTATAGCGTCGTGGCGCTGCAACGTCCGCGTGGCACTCCCTTGGCTTAACGACACTGGAATTTGGCGTCGCAAGCTGTGTAGATAGAGACTGAGCTTTGCAGCGCTGAATCCTCCGATGTCGTGACACTGTTAAATAGAGAGTGGGCACCTCGATGTCCATATTTGGGCACTCCGGAGGTGTCAATAATGGCATCACGGTGGTATTATGTCCGATGCCGCGGCGCTGTACCATACTTATAATTTTATACATTTATTGTATTTTTCCTGCATAAATATAATTAAAATAATACATTTTCACTAACAAATTAATATATAAAATATAACATTATTTACACTCATTAAATCCTCCCTAGCTTAAACTCTTGTTTGTCCTCAAGCAAATAAAAATTTATAATTCTGATTAAGTGATTAACTAAAATAAAAAATGACAATATAAAATTACTAAAATATAAGATAATGCCTTACTGTCTAAAATTAGTGAAAATGAATAAGACTATACTTTTAGTTTGGAAAAATACTAATAGTTAAACTTAATCATCCATTTTTATTTTTACCTAAATTAAAATTATAGGTTATAGATTTAATCATTAACTTTTGAATGTTGAAGTGAATAATGTAATTTTAATAATTGGACCCATTTTTGACCCAAAAATCAAAGATTGACCCATTTTTTGATAAAAAAATTAGCAATTTTTGGTCGGCCCCGAGTCATTCGGGTCGTGTCGGGTTGACCCATACATGAAGCGGGTCGGGTTTGGGTCTAAAAAGTTAACCCGCTTGTAAAAATGGGTCGGGTTTTGGTTGACCTGATTAGTGTCGGGTTAGTTTCGGGTTCGACCCGAACCAAACCCGTGACCCGAAATTGACACCCCTAACTTTATTTATTGGGCTTTAAATATTGTATCAAAGAGGAATTTTAATTTGAGTTGTCAATTTGTTAGAAGGTTGGGATTATATTCTCAAAAATTGGGGTCTTATGATTTTGAGCCCCGGATCCTAAATCTAAATTGGGCACTGAACAACACTTACCTGAATTTAGATAATGTAGTGCAAACCTAGACTTACCCTGGCCTAAATAAGGGAGCTAGCTAACCACCTAGGCGCTTTAAAATCTATATGTATGATATTCTTATAAATGATAGGTAGGGATGTTATTAATTAAGTTTTGAGGAATTGGGGCTGATGTCTAGAGCAGATCCTAATTGACCTCTTAACTTATGAAGGGTGATTGATGCTTGAAAATAAAATACAATTAAAATTTTGACTCTTTTTAATTTGTTTTTAATGCAATGCATACTGATTGACCTTTGAATATATGAATCATAATGAAATAGTTTTCAAAATGCTTAAAAAATATATTTTATCTTAGAGATTATACAACATCCCCTTGACAGAACTGCACCCTAATAGGCCATGTGGTCTGCCAGAGCCCGCAAGCAGGGAGGTGCCTAATAAGGAAGAGAAGCAGTTAATATACATATATACGAACTCTCGGCGGTTCCAAGCTTACTTCTTAAATTGTTAGAGTTATTATATGAGCCGAAGTTTTTTTAATTAATTTGAGTAAAAAAGGTTTTTTAGCGTTTCCTCATGAGCTTTGATTGATTTCAGACTAAAATAAAATTGGTATGTAATAAAAAAATATAGAAAAGCATGTAATTTCTAAACACAATCAACGTAAATAATCAATCAAAGTAATCAATTAAATAAAATAAAAGTTCATGTGATAAGTGCCACTTAATTTATAACTCAAGGTCTGTAGAAATTAAAAGTGGCCAGGTACCACTGACAATAACTCGGATTCTAATCCTTAAAATGACGCAAGTGACTTTGAGCTGGATATTCTTTGTCTTCACTTCTTTGTCCTTTTATGAGCTCATTGGATTCGTCAGGTACAGTTATCCAAATGAAAAGAAACTCCTCCCCGAAGGGGTGCTTTTATTTCGCTTTGGATATTAAAGTCATCCTAACATGGATCTCCAAATAAAAGGGAACTCTCCTCTAAGGAATGTTCCCTCCTCTTTGGATTCTAAGTTGGATGTAATATCTCATCTCAAAGTCCACTTTCATAACACTTGACTTAATAGAATTACATTAAATCACAAAAATAAAAAAATTAAAAAAATTTAAAAAACCTGCATGGTTATCCTAAGCAATTAAATAAAATAATTTATATCTCAAGAAATTATATATTTGCATTAAATTAAATCACAGTCACGCTTAGCCATTCTCTTTTAAGTTTTAAGGGGGGACTTAGGCAAATTTTAGCACTTACAGAAAATATGTATGTTTAAAGCTTTTAATTTTGCCCCCTTAATTTAGCCCTATATGAGCATAATCACCTGTAAAAAATTTTGTGAGCATCCAGATCGTTACTAACCTAGAAATAATCTAATGCTCATCACACAAATTCACAAATTACATAGAAAGTAACAATCACATTAATCAGATCCTCACAACCAGCATGTAATAAAAATCTCAAAACACTTGGCACACAAACAGTTGGAAAGTAATTACCAGCCTAGCCTAAAACTAGAGTTGATTGTCCTAGATACCCATCTAAAGTGTATGTAATAGGCTTTGTGGCTTGGATATATCCTATGTTGAGTTATTCGTTAAAGTTGTCTGGGGTTTTGATTTGTTGAAGGCTTAAGGGGTTTTTAGATTTGAGTTTAAGTATTAATGAATTAGTGTTGATTTTAAGGTGTATTTTAATAGTTGATTAATTATTGCGTTTGTTTACATCAGGGACATAAAGTTTATTTCACCTTCATTGGGGCTAAGTTAATAGCCTCATAAGTCTGGGTAACTTAGTAGTAACTAATTTTATTAGATTGATTTAATTTATTGGAAATTAAAAGATTAATAAATTTTAATTAAATTAATTGGTTATTGATTTTAAGGGTTAAGTTAACTTAAATTTATCATCAACCAGTTTGTGGTGTTGTTATAGTGGGCTTGAGGATGAAACCTCCTTAGGACACGTAACCCCACAACTTAAGGTAGTTCAGCCCAAAAATATGATTGATGTAGTTGAATTAAGAATTTTTATTTAGTTAAGTAATTAAAAATTAATTAATTTTATGATTTTGCAGTTTATCGAATCCATTCGTGGCGTTGTCATAGTGGGCTTGAGGAGCCAGGCCTCCTTAGGACACTTTGCCCCTCAACTCAAGGTAGTCCATCCTAAAAACTTCATCTTTGCAATGCTTGTTATATCTTAAGGGATTGGTTGTTTAATTTTATTAATCAATTTAATCTTTTTCAGAGTTTCAGTTAATTATTGAATTTTTTGAATTATTTAATGCATTTAATAAAGGGGTTTTAAATTTGACTTTTTAAATTAAAGTGAATTCTAGAATTTTGAAATTTTTTTAAAATATTAAACCCTAAGATGAGTAATTAGACACTAAGTTTGTTAAATTTGGAATTTTTTAGATTAAGTTAAAATTTTTTCAAGTTTTTGATCTATTTTTGAATTACAATTGACTAGTTTGTTGACTTTTTGACTTTGACTTATTTCTAGTGGTTTAACATTTTTATTAAATATTAGAATCTAAATGGAGTCTAATGCCTTTGAGTTTGTTCAAATTTTAAATTTTTTAGAGTTAGTTATGAATTTTTAAAATTTGGGCAATTAATTGAACTTTTAAATTACTTAATTAAGAAGGGTTTTAATAATTTTGATCCAAATTGATTCCAAACTTCTTGAAATCACTCCCAAAGGTTAGAAATGACCCAAGGGAGTGTTCTCAACTGTTTGAGAATTTTTATTTATTTTTATTTAATTAATTTAATTAAATATTAATTTTCTTTAAAAATTAAATTAAACTCAAATTGATGTCTAATCAAGGGGCTTTTAATTTTCCTAGATTTATAATTAAATTTTGGTCAATTTGATATATTATTTATAATTTTTCAAATTAATTTATATTTATTATAATTTTTTGAATTTTTAGGCTTAATTAGGGGTTAATTTTAAGTTAATTAAATTTCTGATTTAATGACTTTTAAAATCTCCTGACTTAAGATGGGCAATGTCACTAAGTTTAAAGTTCCAGCATTTTACCTCTATTGGATGCATGGTTAAGTTCCTATAATTTTTCTAAAATTCTAGACTTTGTCCTTAATTTTTATTCTTAGGTGTCACTAAGTTGTATGGGTCCTAATCAAAGGTGTCTCTAACCCTTTATCATGTACACAACCAACCACACCATTCAAATAAACAAAAGCATGTGACCTAAATCTAAGTGAGGAAGGAAGGGTGAATTCCTAAGTGCTTGGGTCAACCCATGACCCAAATACTTAAGCATTCACTCAAGGAAACACTTCCCTATGAAGTTGCCCTTGACATACTATGGTAGAAGAAGTGTTTACTATAGCTTTCATCAATCTAAGTGCAAGTCAAAGTGCCTAACTATGGATCATGCAAAGTAAGATAATGGTTCACATACAAATGATCTATGTGCTTGCACTTGACTTGATTAACTCAAATTATTGATAACCAAGCTATGTTTAAAACTTTAAATGAAGAGGTTATATGCATGCAATAAATTCAAACTCATTTAAAATGAATTTTCTAGAAAATATGAATTAAAAGGGTTTACACTTATATACATCTAATAATGATCAAAATATAGTTTAAATAAAGGTGGAAAAATTACTGTATATAAGATATAACATGAAAATTAATAAAGTCAAGTTTCAATTAAATTTGATGGGTGTTAAAGAAATAATTAGAGAAATAAGGAAAATTGAATTACTAAAATTTTTCCCAAAATACTCATCATTAAAAACTAATTTTATTTTTAAATGGTAGATAATAAAAAACTGAACAAAATGAGTACTCATTTGAAAATTTTGGACAAGAATTGAATTTTATATGATTTTTTAAAGTTTCTACTCGTTAAAACTATTTAAAATTAATTAATAATAAAAAAATGGCGACAGCGGCTGGCCACGTGGCATCTTCTGTCAAGTTGGATCAAAACGGCGGCATCGGGGTGGCCACGCGACAGCATCTAAAACGTTGAACCAAAACCATGGCAGCGGTGGATGATTGCACTGTGACAATCATTAGCCATTAATGCAGGACGCGACGCCTCAACTGTGCGCGTCACATATCCGAGTCAACAAACCACGATGGCTGTTGGATCGCCCGTGGTTTGGATTGGATGGCCCAGATCAATCCAAACAAAAAAAATGAGACCATGGGATCGAATCCGTGTTCGAATCAAATGGTAAAAATGACAAAATCATACCCGTTGTTCAAATGATCAATGACTAAAAAAACGTGCATGTGTATGTTTTAACCGAAAACCATAGGAATGGAGTAAATGACTTGTTCTTCTAAAATACTTAACCAAATTAAATAAAATTTTAAACAGAGCTTTGAAATGTAAAGAGCATAAATGGAGATGTGATCATTTGGGTTAAAATTAGCTTTTCGAAAAGCTATTTTAACCCTTGTGTTTTAAGCTAGGGTTGAGATTAGGGGTGCAAACGAGTCAAGCTGACTCGCAAACCGGCTCGAACTCGACTCGATAACAGGCTCAACGAGTCGAGCTTGAACACTTATTCGAGCTTGAGCTCGAACAGACTGCTGCTCGACTCGGTAGCTCATTGAGCAGCTCGATGGCGGTGCATGCAGGCGGCAAATCCAAACACGAGCGAGAGATCCAAAACGTGAGCTGGAAATCCAAAATGCGAGTGGAAAATGACGACGTACACGACTACGAGCTATGGATGATGGTGGCGGATGCGACTACGAGCTCGAGATGATGATGGTCAACAGTTACGCTCGGGGTGACGACGGACAAGCACTCGATAGTTATGCTAGGGACGACGACTGTCAATAGTTATGCTTGGGACTTCAAGCTTAGGATGATGGATCTCGATGGTGGAGCTCAGGAAGACGACGGACGAGCTCAGGACGACGGTTCTCGCCAGCAAACGTGACTACGAGCTCGATAGTGGAGCTTGATGAGCCACTCGATATGGAGATGAGTGAAGCTAGAGCTCAGATTTTGAGCTTGACTCGAGTTTGAGCTCAAGCTCGAGCTCGGCATTTGATAGTCGAGCTTGACTCAAATACCTCTTGGCTCAAGCTTGACTCGACTCATTTGCACCCATAGTTGAGATTATACCTTGATCTAACTTATAGATTTGAGTGATCTTAGTATTATTGTGCTTGTAGACTATCTACGCTCAACTTCCTATAACAAATCATGGTCTAAAAATGCCTAGATCAACGGCTAGAGGGCTGAGACAGAATGGGTGGTTGGTTCACCAAAGAAGTCACCACCGGTGACATGCAACCACGTTATTTTTGTAATGGGGGGAGGAAGAGGTACTCTCAAAGAGATTAAACAAAAAGAGAGGGTTGGAGGAGCTCTAGAGGGTGAGAGATGAGTGAATGAATGAAAATGAGAGACCTTAGCTCATTTTAGGCCTTGGACTCAAAATGGATGGCCATGATCGATCAGGCCTAGCCCTCGGATGAGGGACACGTGCCCTAGGTGGTTAGGCATCAGAGAAAAGGTTGGGCAAGCCACATCTCCATTGTTTGGCTTGGGCATGAGGGGGGGGGGGGGGGACCACTTGCCATTCTAGGTTAAACCATCCATTAGGCTTGGTTAAGGAGCCTGTAAAAGAGCTTTTGCTCTCATTTGGGCAGGCCAATCCAAAAGATTAGAGTGGGACTTAAGGGTTTGAGGGAGTTTGACCAAATGAGCTCATTTAGCCACTTGTTGACTATTTGACCAATCAATTGGTGAAGGAATGATGAGGTGGCCGCTAGAGAGCACATGTTTGCTGGTTGAGTGAAACCCAAAGACTTGAAGTGATGTATTTGAGGTTAAAGAGGAAAGTTGACCATTCAAGAGGGGTTTGAATAACTTGTTAATTAGTTTGATTAGTCAACAAGGTCAAGGCTGTTGATGTGGAACCTAGGGGATTTAGAAAGCTATTTGAAATAGGTTTGGGAGGAGTCAAAGGACTGGAGTCAATGTAAGAATGAATGAGATGTTGAGGGAGGGAATTTGACCAAAAATTTGAAGTTGTATGTGGTGATTTGATCAAACTTGGCCCTGTTGACCAGGTCAACTATTGACTGGGTCAAAGTGTCTAATCAAGTCTAAACCATTTGGTGGGATAGTCAAAATGTTTTGAATAAATTAAGGCTTGATTTGGTATTTGATTGAGTGTAAATGGGGTTTATGGTTGATCTGGTCAATCATGATTAACCTGATTAACCAGGTCAAACTAGGGGATGGGTTTGAGCTCAACAGGTTTGACTTGAATAATAGAGACCACTTGGTGTGGTTTCGTACACTGGAATGGTCATTTGGGTCAAAATGATTATTTGGTCCCTTGAGGGGTAATTTGGTCAACCATGGTTAACTTGATCAACCAGGTCAGATCAAAGTCTGGGATTAGGTCCAACAGATTTAAAATGATATTTTAAACCCAATGGATGTGGTCTCATGCAATGGTGAGGCCATTTGGGTTGAAATAATCATTTAAATCGTTATATGGCAATTTAGTCAAAAGGAGTTGACTTGGTCAACCATGTTTGACTAAGGTTGGAATTTGAGTCTAATGCCCTCATAATGGTGTTTAGGATGAATTAGAGAAGGTTTCAAGTTTTAATATGACTGTGTCATGTTGAGTTTTGGGGAAAAGTCTAATTTTGCTCTTAAAGGATATTTTAGTTATTTCAACCACTAGTCAACTATGGGTCAAACTGGGTCCAACAAAATGCAATTTATTAGTCAACATATCACATTAAAGGCTATAGACATGGTCAAGGGTCTTGAGAAAGGCCCAAAGGTCAAATTCTACAAGGTGGAGGGTTCAGTGGCATAGACTGTAAATATTTGAAGTTTTGTAACCTTTGGATTTCAGTTCAATTTCTAGGGTTAGAAGTGTGAGATTGAGCTCAAATTTGGAGAGTTGACCCTAGGGACATGCCTAATTAATATACAAATGATAGATCATTAATCATAGGTCATTTGATTTGATTTCAAGGTGACTGAAAATCACCCAGAAAGGGTTGCAGGACTTGGGCCCTTAACCCTGAATTTTAGTCTGGAATTCTAGATTTGAACTGGACTTTAGGGGTTTTATTGATTAAATTTGGATTACATATACCAATTACAATCAAATGAAAGATTTTAGTTTACTGGATATGATCGAAGTTTGGTTGAAGGCCAAGTTGAAGGTTGATTGAGGGTTGGATTGAAGGTTGATTGAAGATTGAATTGAATTATGGCTAGAAACTAGATGGTTCAAAACTGGCTAATATCAACCATCAGATAAACACACAAAGGTTTGGATGGATCCTGGTGACCTCATAAAGAAATGAGGTCAATAATAATATAGTAAAATTATAAGAAAAATAAAATCTTCCCTGACAACGGTACTAAAAACTTGATGGGGGTGGTGGAGTAACCTAAAAAATTGTGAAAATAATTTAAGGTTTTATTACTCCCTAAATAATGTTTATATTTTCTTTGATATAAAAATTATAAAAGTTCTACTTAATATATGAAAGTATACGTGCCAAATCAAATAATATTGTGATATAGTAGAGTATCGATTACATGAGGAATAATACTTATTTGCAAATATTATTACTGTCTACTACAATTATAATAATTATCCTACTCAATAAAAATAAGTTTTGGTGGAGATTCAATCACTTAATTTCAAATCAAAGAAAAATTAAATGAAATATTATTTGGATAAAATATTTTTGATTGATGGAATATAAATAAAATATATTTCTTAATGATTCTCTTTTATATTGATACTATTAAGAGCATATACATCACCAACCACTTAGTTAAGCCCAAAGAGATAAATGATAGATTAAACCCTTCTAACATCAATATCATTCTAAACTCCTGTAGTATGTCATCCTATGAAAATTATAGAAGAGTAAGTAAAGCGTATACTATTAAAACCTCCTCATGAAAATTCATCTCTATAAATTTGATGTATGTCAAGCACAATGTCTATGCTTGCATCATACCAATCCAATATACCTAGTTGTATCGGCTTTCCTATTCCTAGGCTCTACATTACACCTCATATTAACTACACAATAGCCACTGTGTGTATTAAATAAAAACATGATATATTGAAATATTATTAGATTATTAATGAAGAGAATTCATTAGTACTCCATATTCCATTTACACCAGCAATCAAACTAAAGAATTTAGCCAGACATGAAAAACAAGCGAAGCAAACTCAATTTCACTGATTGCACAAAAGAAAGAAAGAATAGAAGAAAATATGTCATTGGATAATTCAATAATCTCCTCTACACTCCTTAAATTTCTAGAATTGCTTCCACAAATATTGACCAAACACTCTTCTGAAGTAGATCTAATGCTCCCTGAATCCCCTTAATTTTCACTCCTAAAGAAACTACAAAGAAACACTATAAAGACTGAAATAAACTAAGTGACCGAACTCCCTTGCTAACATTACAAATGGACTATTTCTAGAAAAACATAGATAACAGATTCTGGTGCTGCGTCGCTCGAGACACTTACGTCACAACACCCATAAAATAAACTAACGTTGCAGCGCTGAAGGATTTTCTCTACTGTGGCTCTTGCTCATATGGATCTGTTGTTTAGTGAATAAATGCTTCACTCACTAGCATATCGTGTCCTGAACGGTAACAACTGTAGCATCACGACGTTGGTGACGATTGAGTGCTTTGGCATCCACGCGGCACTCCCTTGGCTTGGCGACACTGGAATTTGGCATCGACACGCTGTGTAGACAGAGATTAGGTTTTGTAGTGCTGACTCCTCCGACGCTATGGTGCTATTAAATAGAGACTGGGTGCCATCATATCCATATTTGGGTGCTATGGTGGTGTCAATAATGGCGCCGTAATGATATTATATCCGACGCCACGGCGTTGTACCATACTTGAAATTTTAAATATTTTCTGCATTTTTTTGCACAAACACAATTAAAATAATATATTTTCACTGATAAATTAACATATAAAATATAATATTATTTACACTCATTAGGGGGCATTAAAGAAATATACTGAAAAGTATTAAATTTTCGCTCAGGGAACTGAACTTCATAAATAATAGAATTGACATCTATTTATAGTAAGTGCAAGATCAAACTCAAGCATCACGATGCTGGATAGAGTGGCACTGTGACAGTGAAAAATGAACTAGCTCCTCGGCGCTGTAATGTTAGCTTTGTTGCAGTGTTGGTTGACATGGCATAGTTACAGCTCAAAACGGTGTGCCTTTTCGTCAAGTTGGTGCAGCTCTTAGAAGTTGTAATTGCTCCACCACAATGTTATAAAATATGAGTGCAGTGGTGCTAAGAATCATATTTCGGTGCCGCGATGTTTGAAAGGTTGGCACTTCTACATAAATTTTCTCGAGACACCCAATGCTACTGTGCTGATTTAGGGTGCAATGATGCTAAGATGCATTGTAACACTGATATTTGTAACTTCGTGGTGCATACAAATAGAGAAGGTTGGCGCCACTGCATTGAAATCTATGCTTCAATGTTGATTAATAAGGCACGATAATGTGATTCTTGTTGACACTGTGGCGGTGTCCAAAAGTTATAATTTTTGCTTCTTCCTACACAATTCTTGTATAATATAACTAAAACAAAATAATTTTTATTGAATTTAACATAACAAAAATAATGCATAATTTCTACTTATCACTACCAAAATAAAATGAGCTAAAATGAACACTTAAAATATAATGAACTGAAGGAGTGCAACCAAAAAGTAATGCCCCATGCTAAGAAAGGGTGCTTCTAGGTGTAGTTTTGAATAGAAAGTGCTTGATTTCATCAAAATTCATCCATGAACTTATTTTAAGAAATATTTCTTTCTTGATTTTGTAACCAATGGTGGAATAGCTACCAATTTTAGATATGAACTTTTGATCACTATGTTCTCTCCAGAGATGATAAAGTAATAATAAGAAAACATCATGTACAAATTTTTGAAGCAAAACTTAACCCAAGTATCTCGAAAATGTATTGTAGCAGCTGCTATAGATTAGGCCGCATGAGAAAGTAATTTTCCAAAAAAAAAAAGAGTTGATATGATGCTAAATGTAATGTCACATTAAAAAAAATGTGACTCCATTTATGCTCAGACCAAGTAGAAATAGTAAGAGTATTAATAGAGATGTTACATTTGATAATAACATATGCAGTCTTCAAATCTCCAAGCAGAGAGAGCTAATCAAAGGAAGAGTATCTAAATGAATGGTGTTTATGCCATATTATTTTAAACCAGGGGACTGGCTAGTGGCTAATGTAGTAATCATATAAAAACATTTTATTTTGAGAATTCTACTAACCATGCTAACTAATGCAAGATATAGAGTCAGGTTGAATTTGAATAGCAACAATAAATTGTTGGACATTGAAGGGGGAGGAGACCAATAAATGTTGTTGATGATAGCACTAATCAAAGAGCAAGGTGGAAAAATGTTGAAAAGAGAAGAAGGGTCCTTCAATTCCAAAAGAGCTTTACAATTACACTAGTGGCACTAGTGGCCCCAATAAAGAGAATTAATACAAGATGGGGAAATAATAAATGAAAGCTTTTGCTTGTTTAACTCGACAACTTTATACATTTTTTTTTAGAAGGTAGAGTCTTTAGGAGTTAGAGGCTTCTAAGGTGAGATGTATTTAACTTTATATGACCTTGATAAAAGACCCTCAGAACTTAATAATCACCAAATTAAGGTGCAACACAAAGTATACTGAAGCTCATAAATGCTAGGAATATCAAGCCCACTGAGACTTTTGGGCATTTTTTAAACATTTTAATTTAAAATTAGCTTTCAAGTATATTTCCTAAGGAAATTATAGAGATATTTGACATCTTATTAGAAATTAAAAGAAAAAATCAATTATTATAATAATTATGATAATGAGAAAGAAACCTATCCTTACATCGATGTCCAGACCCCTCATATCTAAACCAAAATTGCTACCTTGATGAAGATAAATTATTCTGTGTAGATTCCGGACGTAGCTGTGTTTGGACTTCAATTAAAATGTGACATGTGGATTAGATACATGGATTTTCAAGATGAATTTTATTTTTATTTTTCTCTTTCGAGCCCAATCGACCCAACCAAGAGGTTTTCCATTTAAATTTAGGGTTTAGGGTTGGTGATTTTTTATAAATGGAAATACCCGCAAAAGCTCCCTAATATTTAGGATTTTAGCTCAATAAATTTTTTATACCTATTAAGGAAAAAATGAGGAAAAGCTGATGAAGACAACGACTGATTTGGACAAGAACATTGCATTCTTTTGAGCAGATGATATAACACACAAGATGCAGAGTCTGAAAGGCGGTATGCAAACATCTAGGAAGAGGAAGACTTGAAGTTCCAAAAATTGCAGCCTGAAGGAATGATAACTTTTTTTTGTATGCTTTGCAGATATGTTTGGGGTTCAAGGGGTTAATGCCCCCTTGTTATGTTCCCGGGGTCAAGGGGCAAAGCCCCTATGGGGGTTTCCAAGGGCGCTGCTCTCAGAACAAATTTTGGTTGTAAGGATAATTTTTGAGTTCCACTTGTATTCATTTGTGTTTTACAAATTGTGATTTATTTTTCTCTGTGTTTGATTCATTTCAATAATATAATATTGCATTCTTATATTAAAATCTCTTTTTTTAGTGATTTACATTCCTTACAAGTTCAGTTCTGAATGCAAATTCGGTACACCATCGATATACCGTAAATATACAGTTGATATGCAGTAAATATATAGTGAATACGCAGTTAATATGTAGTGAAACAAATATGAATTTGAAGAAATTAAATATATAAGCAATATAGTTTCTTGACGAATATACTTAATTTTTTCGTAATATATCTTGTATGAGGTGGAAGGTAATTTCACTAAATGATGTAAAGTTGTAATTATTGAAGTCTTTGTAAATTCAATATAAACCATATTTCATTCCAACCGGTAAAGTGGAATAAGAAATTAAATCTGCTAAAGTCCAACAATCAATTGATTTTAAAACAAGATCTAGTAGCACTAGGGATAATGGATATTGGGATCTTCGGGAAGTTATCCACCAACACGGATCTTCAGGATGTAATGCACATTCAATGTACTATCAATACACAGTAATTACGCAACAAATATGTAGTAAATATATAATAAAATATACAGTAAATACATAATAAATATGAAGTGAAGTTATCTTGACAGTTTATCAAAAAATTTGTTCCTTACAAGTTAAGTTCAGAATAGACATTCGATACATAGTAAATACACAATGAAGTTATCTTGACAGTTTATCAAAAAATTATTCCTTATAAGTTTAATTATGAATGCATATTTAATACATTGAATATACAGCCAATACGCAACAAATATACAGCAAATATAGAGCAAATACGCAATAAATATGTAGTAAATACATAGTAAATATGCAGCGAGATAGTCTATCAAAAAATTTGTTCTTTACAAGTTCAGTTCTGAATTCACATTCGATACACAGTAAATATGCAGTGAAATTATCTTGACAATACATCAAAAAAATCGTTCCTTACAAGTTCAATAATGAATACATATTTAATACATAGTGAATACACAGTAAGCACGCAATGAAGCTATCTTGATAGTTTATCAAAAAAATTATTTCATACAAGTTCAGTTTTGAATGTACATTTGATATTGAGTAAATACACAGTGAAGTTATCATGACAGTTTATCCAAAAAAATTTTCCTTATAACTTCAATTCTAAATGCATATTTGATATGCAATGAATATGCAGTAAATACACAATAAATATGCAGTAAATATACTGTAAATACACCATAAAAATACAGTAAATATATAGTATTTTAATTCAAAATTTCATGTTTGTATTGAGTTTCGATATAATTACTCTTTTTCTACCTACCATCACATCCTAATCCTTATAAAACTTTACATGAATCAGATAACTTCTTCTCACAAAAATAAAATTTCACATTTACATTAACCAACAAAAAAAAATCGCCCATTTTGAATAGGAGAGGCTACTCACAATTTCTTGAAGCTTTGGTCTACATTGATGAATAGGGCAAGAAGCATAAACGAATATAATTAAAGATAAGAAATTGAGGGGCTTGAATAATGAAAGAGAGTATTTACTATGTTTTTACTACATCTTTTACTGTGTATTTATTGTGTATCAAATATACAAGTTATATGTAACTTGTATGGAAGAATTGCGAGCAGATACATTTTATTATTGAATAGAGAATGTAGTAAGAATAAAATATCAATATAAAAATTACCTATAAAAATAAATATTATTTTACAAGATTTGTTATTTTATAGGAAAAATTAATCAAAAAACACAGTATAAGCTCTTCATTATGAATTAATGTCAATAGAAAGTGTACAAAAAAGATATAATTCCTTCAAGATGTAGTTTTTACAACTTCAAGTCTTCCTCTTTTTGGGCGTTTGTATACCACCCTTCGCACTCCACATTCTATGGGCATGTCATCTGCTCAAAAATGCAACATCTTCCTCCAAACTAGTCTTCATGTTCATCGGCTTTTTCTCCTTTTTTTCTTTCTCAGGAGGTATTAAAAGTTTATTGAACTAAAATCCAAAATATTCTGGAGCTTTCATGGGTATTTTCATTTAAAAAATGAGTGTCAACCCTAAAGCCTAAATTTGAACAAGATGATAAAGACTTTGATGTGCATATAGTGAGAAACTAGTCGTATATATAAGTTATAAATTGTACTCATACATCATGGACCACATCTTTTCGCTCTTCATTGACAGTTAACTTCATCCATAAGGAGTTGCATACAGCTTAGTATCATGAAGCAAATCTCTTAAATAATCACAGCAAAAGTAGGCATTATGCATTTGTTCATTTTGACCAAACTATCATGAATTAACTCTCTTAAATGACCTATAAGAGAATTATCTCAATAGAGAATACATTCGTTCCTCTGAGTAGTAAAATTTATTTCCTGGGTCTATTTTCCAACGCT
This sequence comes from Dendrobium chrysotoxum, assembly GCA_019925795.1. NCBI lineage: Eukaryota > Viridiplantae > Streptophyta > Magnoliopsida > Asparagales > Orchidaceae > Dendrobium > Dendrobium chrysotoxum. Next base: position 11,808,358 of record CM034298.1, on the reverse strand, counting down.
AAGTTACTCTCACAGCTCCCAACAAGTTATAAATCTCAAATAAGATCAAATCCTAAAAAGTATTCTTGTTTACCTTCCGTGGACGAAGCATGTTGCGAATTAGTAGGGAATAGTTTATATTATCTTAAGGTTATTCAATGAAAGCTAGTAAAGGACATAAGAATATTGGGTTTATAGCATATCAAACATTCCACAAATATCCACACACGAAACATTAATTTAATAATGAAACACATAACACATCAAAAACCAAAAAAATAATAGTAGATTTCGCAAGAATTGAGATGGAGAACCCACAAAATAGTGGGAAGAAGAAAGGAGGCCTGGCAATTTCGAGGCTGATTTCGCTAATGGAGCCCATGACAAAGAAAGTGATGTCATTGAGGTGAGGAAGGGTTAAGGGATTCTCAAGATGACTAGCTGAGATTCTTTGGAAGAAGAACTCCCCCACGACGTGTAACCAACCTCTTCCCCACACCAGCCAATCTAGTGCCTCCTTCTTCCTTCTCTCTGTGACACCGTCCTCATTGCTAGTAGTAGAAGTGGAAAATAACCCTGAGCTTATAGCCATCGGCCTCTTTCTCCCTCTTTGTTGAGGAGAAATTAGTCTGCGTTCGGACTCCTGGATTGAACATCAAGATCCTTCTTATTTTGCCATCATCCTTGGTTTTATCAGATGAATTCTTTTGCATAACCGCCACTTTTATCTACAGCATTTTCTTTTCTTAAATCAATAGAATTTAAATTTCCTCGCTTTAATGGATCTGACCTTGAAATATAGACCTTTGAAGCATAAGCATAATTTAACTATCATAGTACTCTTGATTGTCATTACGTTAGAATTACCTCATTTCATCTTGAAGGTCCGGTTGCTACATGGTATCAATGGTTACGGATGAGAGGCCATTTTCTTTCTTAGCCCGAATTTCTTTTATCCTTGCAACAACGTTTTGGTATTTCTCCATTAGAAGATTTACATGGTATTCTTTTTATAGTAACTCAAAAAATTTTAGTTCTAGAATACTAAACTTCATTTTAAAATCCTTTTTTTAAAGTTCCAAATTTATCCGAATTCACTCTCATTAGTTACTTCATTTATGGGCTTAAAAAAGAATTACATTACAAGCTTTTACTTGCAAGATCTACTACCCTTCTGGATGCCATGGAATTAGCTAGACGCCATGAATCCAAAATTCTCAAAATTTTCTATGTTCTATCATCTGCTTGGCACAAAACGCTTCCTCACAACCACTAAAATCCTATAATGACATCTACTCCTATCTAACCTTTTTCCCAATCCTCCATCCCCTTGACCCCATCAAATCTCCACAACCCTGAACTTCCAAACCTTCCAATCCATAAACCATCACCAAATGAAATTTAATTTCATTGTAAAAAAGGTCTTTATTTCAATTGTGATGCTAAATTTGGTCCTCAATATTATTGTCCAAATAAATTTTACCTTTTCTCTTGGCACAAATGATCAAGATGTGGTAGATCACCCTCTCCCCTCATTTAGTTATGATAAAGATAACCAATATCTGCAACCTGCAATTAGCTTGTTGCTTTAGTCGGTCAGTTTAATCCTTATTCTTTTTTATTAATTAGCTCAATTAAGAATCACATCGTACATATATTAATTGATAGCAGTAGTACTCAAAATTTCATTTAGGATAATTTAATCCAAAAATAAGGTCTTCACCAGCAACATATTAAAGAGTTCAAAGCTTCAAACAAAAATGGTAACATATTATTATGAAAAGCTAAATGTCCCAAAGTCAACATTATTATGCAAGACTATCAAGTTCTTTTAGGGACTATTTAGTTAAATTACATAAGGGTGTAAAGTATTACAAATGTAAGCATTTTGAAAATTTTGATGTTTGGTTGGATGAAAAGGGAATGCAAAGTAAATTTAGTGTAAACCATTCTAATTCATTTTTGAGATAAACCAAACTCGCCCAATTTTGAGCGAGATCGGTTTACATTACAAGCAAGATCGCTTGACCAACGCCGACTAATGTTAGCCACCCCCACCACCCTCCGACCAACACCGTCAGCCACCACTACTATCGTTGTCTACTGCCACCACCCCAACCACTGCCGGCCACTATCACCGCCACCCTTTGACCACCACCATTGTGATCCATCGCCACCCACCGTTAGCCACCACCACTTTCACCAACCACTACCTCGACCACCAGCCCAGCCACCACCACCGCCACTTGTTGCCAACCACCACTTCAATTACCACCAAACACCACCGCTGTCAACAGCCACCACCATCGATGCCTTGCCCTAGCGAGCCTCGTCGTGATCAACATGTTTCCCTTGCATCATGACTTCCATTGATGGCATGCAATGAAGATGATGGAATCCATAGCGTGCAAAAGGTGGTGATGGTGATTGGATTGATGGCGTATAAAAGGTTGTGAGGCATGCTAGATGATGTGGACAACATTTGAGGGTAAGTAGTATTTTATGGATATTTCAAGTTTTAAATATTATATGAGTAAATAATGAAGTTTAGTTATTAAATGTGTAATTAGAAAGTTTTGGGCTTAATGTATATGACAAATTGGCTTACAAGATGGCAAAGTTGAGTTGGGGCTAGTTTGGCTTATCTTAGTAACTTATGGAGTTTAGCCCTCAAGCCTAAGTAGGCCTGACTTGATTACAACACTACATGGCTCAAAGGAAGGATGCTTTAGAATGTAAAATCTAAAAAAATAAAAATGCTTAAGCTCATCATCTTTTTTTTTATTCAAAATGAAGTACATATGTACAGGGGTGGAACCATCCTTTCATTTTAGGGGGTGGGGGGCAAAATTTTCATATAAATGGATTGATATTGAAGAAATAAATAAAATAAGAATATAATTTAAAGCAAAATCTTATATTTTATTATGATAAATAAATTGAAAATTATTATAAGCTTATTAATCTATTTTAAGTTTTTTTGATAATGTTGCTTGATAACTTCATTAGGAATCAATGAGTTTTGTATGTACCATCTATATTTGAAACTTCAACCTTAAAAACACCACAAAAATGTGACACTTCATCTGGTAAAGTACACCATCCAATCCCCCTTGGTATATGTAGTCGTTGTTTGGATATTTTCACTAATTTTATTGCATTTTCTATGTCTTGATCTTTTCTTTATAATGATTGTGATAACTCATTTGTAATTCCCAATATATTAATCATCAAATGCATTATAAAAATAAACTTAAAAGATTATGTTATATCAATCAGAACACTTACTTCAACAGATTGTTAGTTATGTACTTCTTCTTTAACAATCTCAAGCACCTCGATTACAGAAGCATACATTCTTATGAGACTAATTAAAGAATAAAAATGTGAACTCCATCGAGTATCACCTGATCCTTGTAAATTAGTCTCCTAATTTAAACCTTGACCACTTAGTAGATTGCCCTCTTTAAGATGTGAAAGTCTTTTATCATGTTGGATAGCTTTAAGTGCATTTGATCTCGTATAGGAAGCCTCAATAGTATTTATAATTCTAGAAGTAAACTCAAATAGATATTTCACTTACAAAAACTCTACAAGTTCTTTCCTCTTTAAATAACGTTCCATTTATTAAATCCTAAATAAGAATTTAGGATCAAGGAAGAGAAACCTTTAATCAAAAAAGCCTAAGATAAATATATATATTTTAATAAAATGATGATATAAGCACAACCTTAAATCATTCTTAATTTCTTATCAAGAACTTATTGAAAAAATATTTAAATAAAATGAATGAAATCCTATTTATTATGAATTATTACGAAAGGAATTAATTTCTCTATCATTTAGATCTACTGGCAGAATACAAACCCTCATTATAAAATGAGTCCTATTGAATAATAAACACATAAAGTTGATGAGGTAATGTTGGTGTTTGAAAGCGGGGTTTTAAAAAGGATTAGTTTTCTTTGAAAAATTTAGAATTGACGTTGAAATTTAATTCTAAAATTGAACATCCCATCAGAAACAGTGTACCGCCTTGAGAGGTGGAAATAAAATTTTAAGATGGGTTTCAGATTTAGAATTATAAATCCCATCTTAAATATTATAACTGGATTTAAGAGAGAACTTCGTATGGCCCGAAGGGTCAAAATAAAGTTCAGTCAAATATCGGGCTACGATAATCAAGGGAAATGATCATTAATTTCATATTCAAATTCATTTTAATAAAAGATATATGTCCCCAAAGGGAGTAGATAGCATTTGTTAACAATCATTCAAACATAATGATAACGATCATTAATGATTTAATTTTCCCAAGGAAGACTAATTGAGTTCTGAAAATTAATTTTAAAAATTAGTTGTGGGTTCTAAATCTCCGACGAGTGCAAGCCCTCGTAGTTAATTACATTGTAGAAAGGTTGAACTCCCTATGAAAACTCTCGATTAGAATAACGGCAAAACTTCTGTTTAGAACTTTCGAAGAGTGGATATCAAAAGAAAGTGAGTTCAAATTTTGAATAGAGATTAGATTGAATTTTGAGCTGTTCTTTTTGGAGTCGAAGGAAGAGGGGTAGGAGACACTTTGGAATTCTGAAAAAATAGTTCAGAAGTGCCCCTACCTAAGCTAAGTGTTAGGCTTTAAATTTTGGATTGAAAGAAGATTTAATTTGAGTTGAGCATTTTATTAGAAATTTGGGATTATATTTCTGAAGGTTGGGGTCTTATGATTCAACAAGAAATCTGCCCTGGATCCTAAATCTAAATTTGGACACTAGAACACAGTAGTCCGAACTTAACTAATATAGTGCAAAACCTGGACTTACCCTTGCCTGGATTGGGGTACCAGCTGACCACCTAGGCGATTAAAATCTATGAGTCCGATCATTTGATGTAAGAGTGGTAGGATATTTTTATTAAAGTTTTTAAGAATTAGAGGCTGACATCTAGAGATTGCCCTAATTGGCCCCTTGACTAATGTTGGGTGAAAATGCTAGAGCAAATGTAATTAAAGATTTAGACTCACTTTTAAATTAGTTTCTGATGCAATGGATGCTGATTGATTCAATTAAATACATAAAATTGGAATGAAGCAGTTTTAAAAAAGGCTTAAAAATAATTTTTATCTTAGAGTGCACAGACTCTCCTTGACAGATCTGCACCCTCATAGGCCAGATGATGTGCCAGAACCCGCTGGTGGGGAGGTGCCTAACAAATGAAAAGAAGATGCATCAAAATATTATGAGAACTCCCGACGGACCCATGCTTACTTCTTAAAAGTGTTAGAGTTTCTATGTTATCCTAAATTTTTTTTATTAAAGTTTAAGTAAAAGTTTTTTTTTCATACCCTCACGAGTCTCCGCGTATCCAGGCTAAAACAAAAAGGAACAACATGTAATCACCAAAAAATTAAGAAAAGCAGGCAATCTTATATGCAATCAAATCAAATCAAAACACATTAAATAATCAAATTAACTAAGTAAATGTCCATAGGTAAATTACCTTGCTTATTACAATCCAGATTTATAGAAATTAAAAGTGGCTGGGCACCACAGACAACAACCCGGATTCTAATCTTAATACAGACGCAAGTGACTTTGAGTGGGATACTCTTTGTCTTCAATTCCTCGGTCTTCTCCTCTTCGAACTCCTTGCATTCTTCATGACTGGATACCTAAATAGAAAAGAGAACTCTTCTCTCGAGGGGAAGGTTACTCTTTCTACTTTGGGTAGTAGAGTAATCTAAATTTGGAGTTTCAAATAGATAAGGACTATCCCTCGAAGGGGTATCCTTTTTTCTTTAAAATCTAATCTTTGGATCTATCTATCCCAAACTCAAAGTGCAACTTTCATAACTCAATTCTTAAATAAATTATATAAATATAGAAATAAAAATTTTAGACTCTCATGCAGGATTATCCTAAGCATTTAAATATTAAAATACATCCCAAGCAGTTATATATATACATAAAAAATAAGCACACTTGGTCATGCTCTCTTTTATTTAGGGGCTAAGCAGCTGAATAACATATAGCATTTACATTTATAATTTATTTAGCCCCCTTTATTGCCATGCATGAGCGTGGCCACCTACAAAAAATTCAGTGAGCATCTAGATCATTCTTAACCTAAGGGTAATCTAATCGCCCATCACATCAATCTATAGAGTACAGTAAAAGTAAACAGATAAATTAATCTATTTCAATCGCAATATATGATAAAAACTCAAAAAACTGGCATACAGTAGAAAAGTAAACACCGGCCTAGCTTAGATCTAGAGTCAATTGTCCTAGCAAACCATCTAAAGTGTGTGTAGAAGGTCATGTGGTTGGGATAGATCCTAAACTAGGCAATTAATTCAAGTCATCTAATGTTCAAATTTGTTGAAGGCACAAAGGGAGATTTAATTAAAGTTTAAATATTAGTAAATTAAAGTTTAAATTAAATTTATTTTAATGGTTAAATGATTGCCACCTTTGTTTCTCATCGAGGCCGTGAAATTTATTTCACCTTCCTTGGGGCTAAGTTAATAGCCTCGTAGGCCTGGGTTATCTAGTAGCAATCAGGATTGATTAAGTTGATTTAATTTATTAGAAGTTAAAGATCAATTAATATTAATTAATTTAATTAATTATTGATTTTAAAATTTAAATTAGTTTATGTTTTCCATCAACAGGTTTGTGGCGTTGTGCCACCAGGCTCGAGGAACCAGGCCTCCTTAGGACACGCAGCCCGGAGTAGTCCATCCTAAAAACCTTATTGATTTAGTTGAATTAAGGATTTTAATTTATTTAAATAATTAAAAGTAACTTAATTTTGATGTTTAACACTCCATTGAATCCATTCGTGACGTTGTGCCACCAGGCTCAAGGAACTAGGCCTCCTTAGGACACTTAGCCCAGCAGCCCGGAGTAGTTCATCCAATAAACTTCATCTTTAAATTGATTATTATGTATTTGAGTGTTGTTGAGTGTTTTATTGATCAAATTAAAGTTTTCTATAATTTTAATGAATTATTAGATTTTTAGAATGTATTGGAATTATTTAGTTATGTTAATTAAGGGGGCTAAAAATTGACTTTTCAAATTAAAGTTGTTTTTGTAAGTTTCATACTTTTAATAAATATTAGACCTTATGATGAGTAGTTAGAATATTAGCATACTCAATTTGAAGTTTTTTTATGAAAAGTTATGATTTTTTTAAGTTCGGGCCTAGATTTGAAGTATGGTTGACCAAAAAGTTGACTTTTTGACTTTGACTTAATTCTAAAAGTTTGATATTTTTAGAAAATACTAGACCTTAATTGGAGTTGATTCAATTTGGATTTTTTTGTAATTAGTTATGAACTTTTAAAATTCTCTTAATTATTGAATTTTCAAAATTGCTTAATTAGGAAGATTTTGATTATTTTGATCCAAACTCATCCCAAACTGCAAGGAATCACTCCCAAAGGTTAGGGATGACCCATGGGAGTATTTATAAGTATTTGAAAATTATTTAGGATTTTTAATAATTTTTAATTTATTAATTTAATTAATTAATAATTTTTATAAACATTTGAATTAGGAATCCAATCAAGGAGATTTTATTTTTCAGAGGGCTAAATTCAGGTCAATTTGAGGTATTATTTACATTTTCTAGGCTTAATTTATATTTATTATATTTTTTTAATTTTGTAGGTCCTTAAAAGGGCTAAAACTTTAGATAATTAATTTTATAACCTAATGACCTCTAAATTCAATGAAATTTGAACCTAAGGTACATGATGTCACTAAGTTTGTTGTGTTCAAGTTTCACCTCTAATGGATGTGTGTACAATCCCCTAAGAATTTTTAAAGTTTTCTAGGCTTTTTATTAATTATTTTTCCTAGGTGTCTCTACTATTCAAATAGGCTTGAAATTTGGTTTGACTAACCCTGGTACATATGCAATCACACCACAGAAATTATGCAGCCTAATTTTACAAAAAAATGGAGTTATGAATTTTTAAAGTTTTGGGTCTAAAGTGAACCATTACCTTAAAAATTCACATCACAAAAAATTACAGAGCATCTGACCCTATAAAAATCATAGTATATGCCTAAGATGCTCAAGAACATTCCACCAAAATTTAAGATCCATTTGATCTCTGAATTATAAGAAAATTAAAAAAAATTAAATTTAAACAAATATAATTTTCTCACAACCCAGAGCCCAAAACAACTTAATTTTAATTTTAATAAATACTAAGTTAAATTATCTTTCCAACGAGCCCAAAAACATCCAATTTGGTGGAAATTTTGATTTTCTGTGAATTTTGGAAGATTTTGGTCATTTTTAAAATTTTTTAAAATCAATTTTGGTCAAATCGGGTGCCGCCGCCGCTGTACCAATCATTGGGTCATACGACAGCACGGCGTCGTGTTTAAGACACGTGTCGTCCGGTGAGTCGATAACTTAAAGATGTCGGACGGTCAATCTGACCATTCGATCGACCACGCGGGATTTTGACGGCCTTGATTGAGCCATGTCGGACGGTCACCTGAGGGACACGGGTTCAAACCCATGCTCCATCGTGCGGTCCGGGTCAGCTGGCGTGGCCGAATCTAGGCCGTTCGATCCCGCCTTCAAATAATTTCAAATGCCCATATCTTTCAAAATACTTGATGAAATCTAACAAAATTTGAAACGTAGATAGAGAGCAATATAATCTTGCAGTGCCTGGAGTTTGGAGGCTCCATGCATTGCAAATTTCCTATAATTTTAAATTGAAATTCTACCTAAAAGTGAGGATAACTTACAATATGTTAGGTGGATTTTTGCAAACTTGGGCTTCTTTAACTCCTGCTGATGTCCTCTACAAGTTCCCTGAAGACCCCAGAGAATTTTGTGTTGACCTCATTTTTGTATGAGGTTGGTAGGACCAATCCAGACCTTAGGATCCTTTCAGTCTTTAGGATCAATCTTGACCCTAGGATCAATCTGATCTTATATCAATCCAGATCTCAATATAATTTCAGCCTCTAATTAATCTACATCTTAGTTCAATCTAGATTCAATTTCTAGACTTATCTAGGGCTTTAGGACCTATCCTAGATCTTAAGATTTCTAGATCCTAAGATTCCTCTAGATCCTAAATCTTAGGATTTCTAGATCCTAAGATTTCTCTAAATCCCAGTATTTCTAGATCTTAGGGTTATTCTAGACCCCAGACCCTAGGACTCCTAGACCACAGGATCCTCTTAGACTCCAGACCCTAGGATCTACTCTAGACCCTAGGATTTTGCCAGATTCTAGATCATATGATCTTCTTAGACCCTAGGATTCCTCTAGACTTTGCATCATATATCTATTTAGATCTTAAGATCAATCCAGACCTCAGATCCTAGGATTTCTAAATTTTAAGATTTCCCTAGATTTCTAACCCTAGGATCGACCCTGACTTTAGATCAATTCAGGTCTTAGAATTCTCCTAGATCTTAGATTTATCTAGACCCTAGGATCTACTCTAGATCCTAGGATTCTGCCAGACTCTAGATCATATGATCTTCTTAGACCCTAGGATCTACTCTAGACCGTAGGATCCATCCAGATCCATCTAGATCTTAGGATTTATCTAGACCCTAGGATCTTCCTAGAGTTTAGACTTTAGGATCTAGTCTAGATCCTAAGACTCTTCTAGAATCCAAACCCTACGATATCTAGACTCCAGGATCTCTCTAGATTTTAAATCTTAGGATCTACCCATGTCTCAGATCCATCCAGACTCTAGATCAATCCATGTTCAATTCAAATTCAAACTTCAAACCAATCTTGAACTCAAGTCAATCCAGTCCATAATTCAATTCAAACCTCAAATCAGTCTACACCTCAAATCAATTCAAGCCTTAAATCTAACTAGACTCTAACCTAGGCTTTAGTTTATTCAACCTCATATCAAACTTCAATCCTATCCTATCATTCATGATTATTCTAAATGATCATAAATGATATGGATAATTCAAATCCAGATATTCAAACTTAAAACCCAGCTCAAAACCAAAAATCAAGATGAAATTCCAAGGCCAAAGGTCTAAGTCCTGAAAGCCTTTTCCAGTGTATCTTTGAACACTTCAAAACCCTATCAAATGACCTCTGATTTAGGGTCTATCAATTCCACACTGATGTGACATATCCCTAGAGACAACCCTCCAAATTTGAGCTCATTCTGAGGTCTCTAACCCTAGAAACTGGATTAAAATTCAAAGGCTGTAAAACCTTCAAATATTTACAGTCTATACCACTGGACTTGTCATCCAGTGGATCCTGACCTTGGAACTTTCTGCAAAGCCTCCAATCACTTCCAAACCCTTAATTATAACTTATTGAGCATTAAACCGCATTTTTTTGGACTCAATTTGACCCTTAGTTGACCAGGGGTCAAAATGACCAAAATACCCCTATGGGGTGTGAATAGTCACTTTGGTCAAATGAGCTCCAAATCAAATGCATCCACCTCCAGCAAGTTTCAAATATCAAACCCAATCTATTGGACCCAAAACTAGCCCCTAAGTCAATTTGGTTGACTAAGTCAATTTGGTTGACTAAGTCAACTAGGTTGACCAAAGAGGCCCTTTCAGGGTCAAAATAGGGCATTTTGACTAAATGACCTCCTCAAACCTTTGGACCACCTCCCTTGGTCTCCAAATATTATTTTGAATATGTTAAGCCCATTTCTAGACCCTGGACCCACCTGGTTGACCAAGTCAACCAGGGTTGACCTAAAGGCCCATTAAGGGCCCAAATAGGTCATTTTGATGAAATGACCTCCCCAAACTTTGAGACCACTACGAGTAGACTTAGAATATCTTTTGGAACTGGTTGGACCCAATCCCTGACCCTGGGTCAACCTGGTTGACCAAGTCAACCCAGTTGACCCATTAAACCCTTTAAGAGCCAAAACATATCTTTTGATCCAGATAACCAGCCCAAACCTTTGAACCACTTTTACCAGACCCCATTCATCATTTCAAACCATTCCAGCCCAAACCCTGACCCTGGATCAACCTGGTTGACCTAGTCAACCCAGGTTGACCAATTCAAACCCTTAAACTCTCACTTTGAATTAATCTTCAAAGGTTTTCAAAATCCACTCAAAACTTCTTAATCACTCCCCCTAGTAATGTGTGCTTGACTGGATATCATGTCCCAGTCATTAGTTGACTTGGTCAACCAGACCCATATCTGGCCAAACCTAGTCAACTTAAGCCCCATTCACTATATATACTCAAACCCAATTTAAGCAAAATTTTCAAACCCTATCAAACCCTTTAATCCATTGCAACCATTTTCAAGCAATATTCAAATACTCCTAAATATGTTTCAAGTCAATCCATAGTGATTTTGATTTGATCAAACCATTAGGGGTAGTCAAACCTTACCATAAGAGGCCCTTTCCACTTCTGCAATGGCTCTAACCACTTAAACCCTTTGCAAATCACTCAAATAGTTCCTATACATTCCCTGAACTCCACCTCAGCTTTTTGACCCATTGACTGGTCAATACAGTCAACATAAGAGACAAAACTTCTTCAAATGGTTGACCTGATCAACTCTCCCTTTTTGATTGAACTCAGGCCCGTCCAGTATATGAAAGGGATTCTACAAACTTCCTAGACATAGCCTGACCCGATCCCATCTACTGATACGACTCCTAGCTCAATCTAACAGCTCAAATGAGCTCACCCAATCAACTTGACAAACCCCGCTCCTTAGCTTGGACTTAGACCAATCCAGCTCGTTTAACCTGACTTAAACACTTCCAGATACTTCCTGAGACCCAGCCCAGTCATTTCCATAGCCTCAAACAACCCAACCAACCTAGGTGGTCCTCCCCATGTGAAGACAACCTCCTAGTCACTCCAGCTCGTACGATCCTCCCCTCTGTCTCCTAACGGCCTGTGCCAACTGTCAAACATCCCAGGACTCCACCTGAAACATTTGGACCGTCCAAGATAACTCCAGCAGCTCGAATAGAGTGGGAAGGAAGGAACTTTTCATTAGAGGCTATCTCCCATTCCGGTCCATAGAGAGATGCTCTAAGTTTTCGTTTCGAATCTCCAGAGCTCCCTTTACATTCCCCTGATCCTTCCTTGGCGTTTGGTGGCCGCCGGCGACGAGCTCGAGGGCAAACCGAAGCTAGGTCCGTCCTAGCTTATCAAACTCCTCATAAAAGCCTCTTCCGAGCCCGGAGTCTTCTAAAGGAATATGCGAGGACAGCCTACAAGCTCAACCATATCTTGAACTCGTCAAGCCGTCGTTTAAATTGAGGTATATCCTAAACCCTAGGTTACTATCTAGGTTCTTAAATAACTTCACAATGATTGCATCAAAGGCTTAAAAAACACTTCCACTTTCTTCCTTAGACCCTATTTAATTACTGTTCAAAGTTTCAAGCTATTTGATCCATTATTTTAAGAGAACGAAATCAAAATTGGGCTTAGGGCTCACAGTTTGGCGAAAGGAGGAAGAAGAATCTGTTGCCGTTAGATCTTTTCTTTTAAGATCAACGGCTGAGATTAGTTGGATCTGCAGTTCTATTCGGTGCGTCAAAACCGCGGGTTGATCCATTCTTCGTTTGGACAAATCTAGACCATTGATCCAAACCGTGGGATTCAAATCAACCGCTGGATCATTTTGAGTGGGTTTTCTGCCCGCGGGTCTTATCCGGACCGTTAGATCTGTGTTGTTTTTGATCCAACGGTCCTGAATCCTGCCACGCTGGATAAGTAAGTCGGGGCCCGCTTGACCGCCGCCATCTGCGTGGCTGCATCCCACCGCGTCGCGTGGAAAGTGCAGGACCAGTCAGCGCCGCCGGTTGACCAAGTCTTTTTTTTTTAAATTAATTCAAAAAATCTCCTAAACTTTAAAAATGCATACGAATTTTAATTCTTATCCATTTTTGATGTTTAAGGACTTGTTTTGTTCGTATTTACATCTAGTTTATTTTAAAAATAAAATAAAAATATTTTGAATAATTTTCTATTAATTATTTCAATTATTCAGAAAATTTGATTGTATTTTTAATTAAATATATATGTATTATTTTGAGCTGGAATTTGGCAGAGATATTCTAAGGTCTATTTATGATCTCCCCTAATTTTCTTAAGTCTATTTGATGTAATCCCAATTAGTTTGTTAATTTACAATGATCTAGGTCAAATTTTAATCTAGATTTTTGGAAATTCACAACTAATTCAATTTAAATCCAATCAAGGCATGCTAGAGTTCTATGGAATCAGTTGGGCCTTCTCTTCAACTGAGTAATGAACCTAGGTCATGATCATGATTAGTTCAATTTAAATTTACCTTCATTAGTAATTTGATTTATTCCCTTAATAATTAAGTTATACATGATCATGACTCCAAATTGATTTGAGCTTTATTTTAGGATGTTTCCCACATCCTCAAATACCTTCAATTCATTTTGGGTGTGTTTATTTCTTTATAATCAATCATTAAGATTATAGGTCACTATGTGACCTACAATTTTAATGATTTATTATAAAACCATTCCATAGAATATTAGGACATCATTTCATAGCTTGATTGCTGTGTCTGAGGTGATTGTAATTAGTGTCTAAGGGTTAGTGAATAATGATTCAAATCCTATAACCTAGTGACACTTAGGAACAATAATTAGGGATTGTGTCTTAGTTAATTTAGAAAATCTAGGATGAACTGCATACATTCCTTTTGGGATGAAACTCAAACATAGAAAATTAGTGGCATACTCCTCTCTGATTCAATACACCCTGATTTGACATTAATTAACTTTATAACAACATTTAGCTTTAATTAACCCTTTCTTAGGAGTTTAATTCTAATAAACCTTAATAAATTCAATAAAATCTTAAAAATTCAAAATTACCCATAATCAACTTTAAAAATTATATATGCAATCAAAAAAATTTTAAGATCAAACTTAAATCTTCATTAAGCTCTATTCAATTCTTAAACACCCTTAATCCAAACTCTAATTAAATAAATCATGATAATTCGAATAAAATCAATTAAAACATAAAATTGGCTCTAATCAATCCCAAATTAGATATATAATCATTAAAGATAAAAAATTTGAGTTCAAATCCTTTAAATCTTAATTAATTCATAAAATACCCTTAATTAAACCTTAATTAAATAAATACCACTAAATTCATTAAAATTTGAATAAATTTCAAATAATATAAAAAATATTAAGTTAATTCAATTAAAATCAAATTAAGATCAGAAATATATAAATTTCAATTTTAATTTTTTTTTAATTAAAAAAATTTCAATTAATAATCCATTAATTAAATAAACCCATTAATAATTAATTAAATAATTAGGATTGATCTACTATTGACTTGAAACTCAAATCATTTGAACATAGTGACACTCTCAGCCCTAGAAAATTTTCCCATTGAATTTTGAAATCATTAAACCTCTCAATTAATTTAATCAAATTTGAACCTTAATTAGGCCATTTAAGCTTCCAGAAATTATAATAAATCAAATTTAAACCTAAAAATTATGTATAATGCCTCAAACTGACCATAATTGAATCCTTAATCAATGAAAAATAAAAGCCTCTTGACTGGACTTCAAAATTAAGTTTAATTTAAGTTTAATTAAAATTAAATATTTAATTAATTTAATTAATTAAAAATAATTAAGAATTCCAAAAACTTCTCAAGCACTTGGAGATCACTCCTTAGGTCATTCCTGACCCTTGGAGTTGATTTCAAGGAGTTTGGAGGTTATTTGGATTCAAATCACAAAAAGGGCTCTAATTAAACTAATTTTAAAAATTCAAATAATACTCAAAACTTTGAAAATTCATAACTAATTCAAATAAATTCCAAATTGAGCAAATTTAAAGGCATATGATTCATAATAAGGTCTAATATTTATAAAAAATGTTAAGTTTTTAGAAATCAATTAATTTTGAAAAAGTCAACTTTTGGTCAAATCTAGTTCAAAATCAAGTCAAAACTTCAAACCTTCATAATAAAATATTAGGGTCAAATCTAGTTCAAAATCAAGTTCAAACTTCAAAACGTCAAACCAGCGTACTTACTGTCTAACTGATCGTATTAGGGTCTAGTATTTTAATAAAATATTAATTTTTCAAAAAATACTTTAAATCAAAAAGTCAAATTTTGACCCTTGAATTAAATGAATAATATAATCTAGAAAATACCAAAATTCAATAAATAATCTAAAATTCCAGAAAATCTTAAATCTATATTAAAACCAGCAAGCAACCAACCTTAATTAAAATTCAATCAATCTTTAAACCTTAATTAAACTCAAATCATTTAATCATACCGAGTACCATTAGGTAACCCAGGCCTACGAGGCTATTAAATTAGCCCCAAGGAATATGAAATAAACTTCACGGCCTCGGTGTGCAATAAAGGTGGTATCCAACAAATAATTAAGATCTATTTTAAAATCAAATTTAAACCATTAAGATTTAAATTTCAATCAAATTTTCCCTTAAGCCTTTCAACCAACCAAAACCTCAAGCAACCTTAATCAAATAATCCTGTTTAGGATATATCAAACCCGCACAATCTTTACACACACTTTAAATGGTTTGCTAGGACAACCAACTCCAGTCTTAAGCTAGGCCGGTGTTTACTTTCCTGCTGTGTGCCGGGTTTTCGAGCTTTCACTACATGTTGTTTGCTAGTAATAGAATTGTTGTGATTGTTTATTTATTTACTGTACTCTGTGATGTGATTGATTGTACGTTAGATCTACCCCTAGGTTAGGAATGATCTGTACTAATTCAATCTTATGCAGGTGGCCATGCTCATACAGGGCATTTAAAATTAAATGGGGTAAAAATCATAAATGTTAAATTGCACAGGTGCTCCAGAATGCTTAAGTCCCCCTTTAAAATTAAAAGAGCATGGCCAAGTGTGGCTGATTTGAGTATTTTAAATTTCAAATATATTAACTGCTTGGGATGTTAATATTAACTGCTGATTATTAGGATAACCCTGCAGGTTGTTGAGTCTAGTTTTTTTAAATTTTATTCAAATGTAATTTAAATGTATTTGAGTTGTAACTGTTAAGTATTTCGAGAATGGGATGTTTAAGCATCCAATTTGGAATCCAAAGAGGTAGAGACATCCCTTAGGGGAGAGTCTCTTTCCATTTGGAGATCCAAATTTGGATGATTTCAAATATCCAAAGAGAAAAGATAACCCCCTTGCAAGGGAGAGTTTCTTTTCATTTGGATATCCGGACCCGACGATCTAAGGAATTACAAAAAGATGAAGAAGTGAAGAACGAGAAGACCCATTCTTAAAGTCACTTGAGTCTTAGGAGTAGCATCCGGGTTGTAGTCAGTGGTACCCAGCCACTTTACTTTTCCTGTAGACCCTGGGTTGTATAATTAAAAGCCACTTGCCTATGGACTTTCAATTTGAGTTTTAATTTAATTAATTTAATTAAATATTGATTGCTTGATGTTGATTGCGATTAAGGACTTGCATGCTTTTAGTAGTTTTTTGGCGCTTATTACATGTTGATTTTATTTTAGCCTGATATCCGATCGGAGGCTCGTGAGGGTACGGTCATGAACTATTTCTACTTTAACTAAAATTTAAAAACTTTAGGCTCAGATAGAAACTCTAACGCTTTTAAGAAGTAAGCCCAGACTCGTCGGGAGTTTTTCATGCATTCATATTGACTTTTCTCTTTCGTGTTAGACACCTCCTCGCCTGCGGGTTTTGGCAGACCACCTGACTTATTAGGGTGTAGTTCTATCCAAGGGGATGTTGTGCAATCCCTAGGATAAAATCTATTTTTAAGCCTGATTTTTAAACTGCTACATATTGATTTAAACATTTCATCGATTCAACTAGCATGCATTGCATTAGATACAAATAAAAATTTGAGTCTAATTCTTAATTGCATTTTATTTAGACATTTCACACAACACATGTCAAGGGGCCAATTAGGATTTGCTCTAGATGTCGGACCCGCTCTCCTTAAAACTTATCTTAAATAATATCCCTAACCACTCTACATTTAAACGACCGAACACCATGGTTTTGAAGCGCTTAGGTGGTTTAGCTGGCTCCCCAATCCAGGCCGGGATAAGTCCAGGATTGCATTGCATTAGCTAGGATCCGGGTCACTAATTTTGAGTACCCTTTTTAGACTTAGGACCTGAGGCATGTCTTCAATCCTAAGACCTCAACCTTCCGGAAATCTAATTCCCACTTTCTAATAAAATTGACCACTCAAACCTAAATCTCTTTCAATCAAATTCAAGCCCAACACTTAGAATAGGTTGGGGTGTTTCTGAAGTAATTCAGAATATCAAAATACCTCATACTTTTCTTCCTTTGGCTCTAAAATAAGTGTTTAATTTTGAACCAATCTCATTTGAAAATTCCAACCATTAACCTCCTTTGACATCAATCTTTGAAATCTTTAATGAAATTCGTATCGCTATTTTAATCAAGAGTATTCATAGGAAAATTTTTGATTTCCTATGATGTAATTAACTACGAGGGCTTGCACTCGTAGGATATTTAGAAACCCAGACCAGATTTTTAAAATTAAGTTTTCAAAACCCACAATTAATTATCTTTGGGAAAATCAACGATCATTATCGTCATTTTCAAATGATCGATAATAGACGATATCTTCTTCGCTCTAGAAGATATATCGTACTATTATCGTAACTTTGATTATGAAATTAATGATCTCTTATCTCGATTATTGTAGTCAAATAATGGATTAAACATCATTTTGATCCTTCAGAATCATATATTATTTCTCCTTGAGTTTAATTATAATAATCAGGATAAATCTCAAGATTTATAATTTGAACATATTAGGGAACAATATGTTCACCTTTCGAGGTGATATATCATTCATAATAAGTGTTCGATTATAAATTAAAATTCCAGAAATTCAACTTTCCCAAAGAAAAATTAACTTTTTCAAAATATATTTTTCAATCACATCATTTTGACAACTAGATTTGAAGATATCAAAAAGAGATGGTGTTTCTCTCTTTTCTCTCTCTTTTTCCACTAATATGATAATTTTAATGGTGGAAATGGTGGGGGAAGGCTTGGATTGGCCTTGGGGAGTGTTGAAGAGTATGGGAGGAGCTCTTGGAAGGTTGAGGGCTACTGGAGTTTGGAACTTAGGTGGAAATGAACAAGATGATGGGTTAGGGCAAGTATTACCCACTTAACCCTCATGATTTGAAGTGGATGGTTAGGATTCAATCAAGGGTGCTTTGGATGATTGTCATGTGTCCCAAGAGTAGCCCAAAACCAGGAGAAGGCTGGTGGGTTGAGGGAGAATTGCCTTGAGCCAAGAGGGGGGGACCACACCCCTTTTTTTTTACTTGGCTAAACCAAGCCTAAGGATGGCTTAGGGGGCTGCTCTGTGGCCTCTTAGGAAAGGGAATTAGTCCCATTTGAGCAGGTTGGGGCAGGTTTTGGGAGGGAAAAAAGCTTGCCCATGTGGCATGGTGAGGTGGCCATGGCTTGGTCTCATTTTAAGGGTTTGTTGACACATTGACTTGTTGACCAGTCAATGGTGACTCATGAGGCATTCAATAGGATGCATTTGGCTAGTTGAGTTGTTGGTTAAGTGCTTGGAGTAATGGGTTTAGAATTTTGGCCAAATGAGTGAGATTGGAAAGGATTTTGGCCCTTCCAATTGGGTTGACCAAGTCAAACCAATGAAAATTTGACTTGGGAAGTTTTAGACTTGGTGGGAGTGTCCAAACAAATGATTTTGAAGTGTTAGATTAATTCAAAATGGTTTTAAATATTAAAAATAACCATGGTTCGATTAAGGGTGAATTTGGTCAACCATAGTTGACTTGGTCAAACAGATCAAACCAAAGAATGGGTTTTATTTCAATGAGTCTCAAATATCATATGAGATTCATTGAGAGAGGTTTCAAAGGTTAAAAGAGTTGAACCATGTTGAATTTTGATCAAAAGTCCAAAAGTCCCCCTTAAAGGGCATTTGGTCATTTTGACCTCTGGTTAATTCTGGGTCAAGGTGAGTCCAGAAAGATGCAGATTAATGTTCAATATATTGACATCAAAAGTTTGGAAGTGACTAAAGGGTCTGGAGGAGGCTCCAAGGTCAAATTCCATTAGGTGACGGGTCTAGTGGCATGGGTCGTAAATATTTGAAGGTTTTGTAGCCTTTGAAAAAAGATTCAATTTCTAGGGCTAGGAACCTTAGAATGGGTTCAAATTTGGTAACTTGACCCCAGAGACATGTGTGGTCAATATGCAACTGACAGATCATGAATCAGGGGTCATTTGACTGGGTTTCTAGGTGACAGAAAGTTCACCCAGAAAGGGACTCAGGACTTAGGTCCTTGGCCTTGGATTTGGACTGGATTTTTGAAGTTTGATTGGATTTCAGATTTAAAGGGTTTGATTTTAGATTACCTAAATCATTTACAATCATTGACATAATTGTATATAATTAGATAGTGCTGGAGTTTGATAGGGGGTTGGACAGCTCCTAAGGTCTAGACGTTGAAGGAGCTTAGTATATAGATATATACTAAGTCCTGGATGGGTCTGGAGACTGAAGTGATCTAATATCTGAACTGATCCTAGGGTCTAAATTAATCCAGAGCCTGGATAGGTCCTGGGGTTTAAAATCTGGGAGAACCCTAGAATCTAGAAATCATAGGGTCTAGATTAACTGGAATTCTGGGTTGGGTCCTGATGACCTCATACAAAAGTGAGGTCAACAGGTAAGTAGAGAAATTACTTTGAAAAAGTTTTATATTCATGAATGCCTATGTTCATTTGTAAATATATATGTGAGTCAAAACTCAGCTCAGTGAGCACATCATGCTTTTAAATTACAGTAATATATAAAATTTGAATAATATATATGTTCATTTTAAAACATAAAATAAATCTATTTTAAATTCTTTTGGAATATGATCATTAATGTTATGTATATCTACATGTGACACATGTGTCATATATTTATCCTTTTTGTAATTAATATAATCTTTATAAGAAATACTGTTTAAATAGTACTAATGAAGTTACTTTTATTTTTATTTTTGTTCATAACCATTTTCAAAATGGTTTTCATTTCACATATGTAGATATATTGCATCCCCAACCAATACTAAGGAGCTATTTTGTATCATTCAATATGCACATATAAGAATCTCTATCTAGTAATTTTGATCATATAAAAATCATTTAATTTATATGAAAATATGAAGCACAATATGTTAATTATTATTTATGCCAAAATGAACAATAATTGAATATGAGGAAAAAAATAATTTAACTTGCAATAAGAACTTAATAAGTATGTAGTGTTTGTTGACTTTGAAAAAGCAATTTTGAAAATTAAAATTTTTTTGGAAGAATTTAATTTCTGAAATTTCAATTTTGAAATCAAACACATTATTATGAACAATATTTTACCTCATGAGGCAAAGATACAATTCCATAATGGGTTCAAATGATAAATCTGAAAATTTCATCCTGATCATAATAATCAAATCCAACGAAGAACTACATATGACCCTGAAGGATCAAAATGATGTTCTATCTATATTTAACTATGATAATATGGTTGAAATATTTTTATTTTTATAATCAAAGTCACGATAATAAATGATGAATCTTCCCAAGGGAAAAAATATCACCTATTGTCGATCATCCGAGCATGACGATAATGATCGTCGTTAATATTTATTTTTCCAAAGAAGATTAATTGAGTTTTAAAAAATCAATTTTGAAAAGTAGATATGAATTCTAAATCTCCTGCTAGAGCAAACCCTCGTAGTTAATTACATCATAGGAAACTGAAGTTTCCTATGAAAACTCTTGATTAGAATAATGACAGAAATTTATTTTTGAGATTCTCGAGTGATATCAAAGCAGGTAAGATAAGAATTTCAACTAGGTTTGGATCAAATTTGAACACTTATTTTGGAGATCGAAGGATAAAGGATAGGAGGTATTTTTGGATTTTGAAACACTTCAAAAACACCCAGGCCTATCCTATATTTTGGTCTTTAAGTTTTAATTTGAAGAGAAGTATTAATTTAAGTTGATTAATATATTAGAATGTTGCGATTAGATTCCCAGGAAGTGGGGACTTATGATTTTGTGTCTGCCCCGAATTTTAAATCTATTTTGGGCACTAAACAACAGTGGCCCAAACCTAACTAATATAGTGTAAAATCTGGACTTACCCCTACCTAGATTGGGGAGCCAGCTAAGCACCTAAGTGATTTAAAATCCATAAGTCTGGTCTTTGTATGAAGGAGTGGTAGGGACGTTGTTAATTAAGTTTTAGGGAATTGGGACTGACATCTAGAGAGGATCCTAAGTGGCGCATTGAATTATGTATGGTGATTATACTTTGAGAGAAATATAATTACAATTTTAAATACTTTTAAATTTATTTTTAATGTGATGCATACTAATTGACTCGAATGCATAAAATGAATATGAAGTAGTTTTAAAAAGGATTAAAAAAAAATTTATCATATGTTGACCTCATTTTTGTATGAGGTCATTAGGACCCAACCCAAACTCCAGATAAATCTAGGCCCTAGGATCAACTCTGATCTTAGATCAACTTAATCAAGACTCTTAGATTTGACTAGATCTTAGGATCCATTTTAAACTTCAAACTTTAGAACTTCTAGACTCTAGGATTCTCATAGACTCCAGACCCTAGGATCTACTCTAGACCCTAGGATTCTTCTAGACCCTAGATCTCAGGATTTCTAGATCTTAAGATTCTTCTAGATCTTAGACCTTGAAATTCCTAGATCTTAGGATCATTCTAGAATCCAAAGCTTTAGGATATTTCCTAGACTCCAGATCCCAAGATCTATTCCAGATCCTGGGATTCTTTTAGACTCTAAATTCTTAGATCTACCTAAACCTTAGGATCAATCCAGATATTAGATCAATCTTGATCCTGATCCATCCCTACTTTAAATCAATCTTAAACTCCAACAAATCCAAATCTTAACTCAATTCAAACTTCAATTAAATCCAAGTTTCAAATCTATTCAAACTTCAAGCTTTTCTTGATCCTAATTACAGTTTCAACCTTAATCTTGCCTTTAATTTAGCTCTAACCTTATCTAATCATGTTATGATCATCCAAATGATAATAAATGACTTAGATAACTCAAGCTCAAACATTCAAATACAAAGTCCCAATTGAGTCCCAATCCAATTCTTAATTGAATTCCAATCCAACCTCCGATCAATCTTCGATCATTTTTTAATTAAATTTCGATCACACTTTAATCCAGTCCGCAATCCACACTTCAATCAAATCTTCAATTCTTGCAATTCAAACTTCAAACATCCAGTTTTCAATCAATTATCAATCAAGCTTTAAATCGAATTCAATCGAGCATCGTTAAGTCAATTTGAATCAATTCTATTGAATTATAACTTTGACAGTTTCGATCAGTTTAATTTAATGAGTTTCAACTCGATTCAAGTGCAAATGAACTTTATTGATTTTAACTGATTCAATTCGTGTCAAATTAATTTTGATGAAGGCAAGTTTGCTATATCAATTTAAATTGGAATGCTACTTGATGAATTTGGTTTGTATAATTCCAAATTTTTTCTCCAATTTAGCTCTCCAAATCTTTTTTTTTTTATTCTAGCATTTAATATCAACCATCCGATTAAGTTTTAAAGGCTAGATTTTTTTTTAATTCATTCTAATAATATTAGGTTTAGCGGTCAATTGAGGAGGTCGTCCATCTCATTCCCACAAGCAGCCTCCCTTTTGATATATCTATTACTAGGGCCGGCTGAAGGAGGGGGCTGCTCTCATCTCATAATCTCTCCCTCACACCTCCAACCGCTCCTTCCTCTTCCTCACCGACCAAGCAAATGGAAGAAGAAGACTCAAAGGTTCGGCCAAGAGGAGTTATTGCTAGGGTCGTCCAAGACTAGAGTTCTCAGAAATGGCAGGTTGAACTGATCCACCCAGGAGCAGTGATTTGTGTGATCCATGTGAGGAGATCCGATCATTTGAAGGATTCATCAGTCTTTTTGCTCCCGTCTATAGTCTTCCCTTCTAAGTACACAAGAGCAGCAATCAATTTTCTGAAGCAAGAACAGCCGTTTCTCCTTCCTCTTGTATAAGAATGGTGACGGTAAAGATCATTCCTCTCTCCTAAATCAAATGATTATACCTTTTCATTTATATAAAAAAAATCAAATAGCTGTATTATTTTTCTATCCTTATAGATTGGATATATGTGAATGTCATTGGGAGTCCAATGAGCTGATGTATACATTCTTTGAATCCTGTTATACATATCTTCTTTATTCTTTATTTTAGTCTCTATTTATGTGCATATTTTCGATCCTTCATTGTAAAAGGCTACAGTTGATTCCATTTTCTCACTGTTAAAGTCGGTGGCTGCTTCTCTTGAAGCAAACCCCTTATAAGAGTGATTGAATTAGGTTTCTTAGGGGAATATCTTAGATTGGATTCATTTTAGAAATATCTAATCAGCATTATTTTCCTATGGAACTATTTGAATCAATGAAATGAAGGCTTATGAGATACATATATATTATGCTTGAGAAAAGAAATGCATTTGCCCATTCTATGTTCTGATTTGATACTCTCTTAATGGTTACTACCTATCAATGATATGATCAAGCTTGAGCAAGTTGTGGCCATGTTCCGAGAAGCCTGTAAGATTTTTTTTTTTTTTTGTTTAGAGGTAAATGGTGACATTTGTATCCTCTTGGTAGAGGTTTGTGGCATAAACTTTATGTTTTCCGACTCATTGTTGCAATTTGAAATTGATATGAGGATTAAGGGTTCCAAAGTTCAGTATATGTGTTCAAGGCTTGAATGTTCATAAATAAGATGTGCTCGTCTGAAAAGAGGTGGTTTGAAAGGATGTTTTGTATCATTAGATCAAAATGGCTATATCCTCATTCATGCTTGAACATTCAATACAACATGGCTAAAGTTGGAAAGTATTAAATATATATATTCATGGTTCAATGTTGGATATGAGTTCAAAATTAATTGATGAAGGGTTATTTTAATCCTGATATCATGGCTGATATGTTGGAGTGGTTCATATGTATATTTGAAGAAGCAATGCAAATCATTCCCATTACCTTTCACACATGTTATTTTAAGGATTTAACTTTTATCAGAGATTTAATCCTCTCATAATCTTTCATTATTCATCTATCTATTACAATACATTTGTGTATAATGACTATTCTAGATCTCTGCAATTATGCTTTTGGATTCAATAAAGATTTTTAAATGAGATTTTCTCATTCCTTTTTGTTAAGATCAATGTAGAGATATTTGTCATGTAAATATGCTTTGTTATGGTTCACTCTAATGTTACATATGCTGAAATCATTTATTTCAAAGTAACATACATTCTTGAAATTGCTTTAATAACTTGATTTGATTTATATTTTTCATACAATCATTTACATGTCAATTTATAACAGCTTCTATATTATCATACATGATATTCTGACACCTCCTCTCTTCGCCTTTTTGCGACATACCGACGAAGCTGATTGGAGAATAGAACCAAGGAGCTTCAGTCACCCCGTTTCTTCCAAACGGGGTGCCACGATCGGTATCACTGTTGACTAGCTCCGGTGATCAGGTAAGTTTTCTTAAAACTTAGAAGACTATAGGGCTCCTGGATTTCCCTGTTGAGTTATTCCTCCAGCATTAAATTCTTGAAGTAACTCTTACATTTAGTTAATATTTACCATCGACATAACTTGCTTATATTCATATGCATGTCCAAAGGGTTAGTGACACTGATTCAAATCCATTAAAAGTGACATCATTAAGGACAATAATTAAGGACGAGTCTTAGAGAACTTAGACAAACCCTAGGATTCACACTTATATCCTTTAGGGATCAAACATCAAATATAGAAAACTTAGTGACACCATACCTTAGGATCAGTGTATACTATCAAACTTGATCTCAATCAGACTTAAATCAATCGATTAATCATTAAACCACTTAATTGATTTAATTAGAGTTAAACCCTTAATTAAGTCTCAAAACTTCTATAAATCCAATTGACTTAAAATTTAAACCCCTTGAGTTTAGTGACCTTCCTTGCTCTAGGGAATATTCTCACTAAAATTTGTACCCTTTAAACCCCTTAATCAAATCCCTTAAGCTTAAGCCTTAATTAAGCCATTAAAACTTCAAAAAGAAATTTAATAAATCAAATTTAAAACAAAAAAATACATAATACCTCAAATTAATCACAATTGAACTCTTAACATAAGAAGATTAAAACCCTTAATTAATTTAAGCTTGATTTGACATTAAATTTAAGCTTAATTAAATTTTAAATAAAATTAAATATTTAATTAATTTAATTAATTAAAAATGATTAAAAACTCCAAAAAATTCTCAAATACTTGATAAACCCTCCTTAGATCATTCTTGATCTTTAGAGGAGATTTCAGGAAGTTTGGAGTTTATTTGGATTCAAATCGTTAAAACACCCTTAATTAAATAATTAAATAATTCAAATAATTCTCAAAATTTGAAAAATCATAACCATTTCCAGAAAATCTCAAATTGATCAAATTTAAAGTTATTCAACTCAAATGAAAATCTCAAATCTATCCAAAATATCAAACCTTCAAAAATCATTTAAAGATCTAGAAAATTTCAATATAACTTTAAACCCAACAATCAATCAACCTCAATTAAGATTTCATCAAATTTCAAATCTTAAATTAAATCTAATTCATTTAATCATACCGGGTACCACTGGGTAACCCAGGCCTACGAGGCTATTAAATTAGCCTCAAGAAAGGTGAAATAAACTCCACGACCTCGGTGAGCAACAAAGGTGGTATCCATCAAATAATTAATAATCGATCTTAAAATTAATTTCAAATCATTAAGACTTAAACTTTAACCAAAATCTTCCTTTAATCCTTTTAACCAACCAGAATATTAAACAACTTTAACCAATTACTTGATATAGGACATACCCCAACCACACAACCTGCTACACACACCTAGATTGATTTGTTAGGACATGAACTCTAGCTTTAGGTTAGGCCGATGTTCCTTTCTATTTTTGAGATATATTAATATGCACACAAAATGAGAGTGGCATCCTAGGTTAGATAACATAGACATAAGTTCACTTTCCACAGACCTGTGCACTTCACACTTGTCAGCCTAGGATTAGGTCCCCAGCCCCTTTGCCTACGAGGTCCCCTTGAATGGGTAACCCATGATTGCTAATAAGGATCCTCTGGTTTGCACTCGACTAAGTAGGCTAAGGACACCGACAAACGCAGGACGATGGAAAACCATGGGATCTTGACCGAGGATGTCATACCTACTTAGTAGGTTAGTCTCTACCCTCATCTCCTGGGCATTCTCCTGATATGGTGATCGGGAATATAAGCCCAAACTTTTTAATAAAATTGATCATTTAAACTAAATATCTCTTTTAATCAAATTCAAGCCTAACACTTAGAATAGGTTGGGATATTTCTGAAGTAATTCAGAATCTCAAGACACCTCCTACCCCTCTTCTTTTGACTCCAGGAATAAGTGTTCAATCTTAAACCAATCCCTGTTGAAATTCCAGTCCATATCTTCCTTAATATCAAGCTTTGAAATCTTTAATGAAATTCGTATTGCTATTTTAATCGAGAGTATTCATAGGAAATTTTCTGGTTTTCTACGATGTAATTAATTACGAGGGCTTATGCTCGTAGGAGATTTAGAATTTTAATTAATTATCTTTGGGAAATTTAAGAGTTGACGCTCATTATCGTCTTTTTTAAATGATCGATAACAGATAATATCCTCTTTCCTTGGAAAGATATATCATACTATTATCGTGATCTTGATTATAAAATTAATGATCTCTTTGCTAGATTATTGTAGTTAAATATTGAATTAAACATCATTCTAATTCTTCGGGATTATATGTTGTTTCTCCTTGAGTTTGACTACGATAATCAGGATAAATCAAGATTTGTAATATGAACCTATTATGAAATGATATGTTCACCTTTCGAGGTGATATATTATTCATAATAAGCGTTCGATTTCAAATATTAAAAATTCCAGAAATTTCTTATTTCCCAAAGAAAATTAAACCTTTTTCAAAACTATATTTTTCAATCACATCAAACATCATAGAGATTACACAATATCTCCTTGATAGAACTACACCCTAATAGGTTAGGTGGTTTGTCAGAACCCACAGGCAGGGAGGTGCCTAACAAGGAAGAGAAGAGTATAATATGCTTATGCGAACTCATGGGTCATTCTTGGGCATACTTTTTAAAATCACTTAAGTTTCTATGTGAGCCTAAAAATTTTAATTAATTTAAGTAAAAAAAAGTTTTATTGTTCCCTCACGAGCCTCCACATATTTTTAGGCTAAAATAAAAAGTAGCATACAAGAAAAAAAAAACCTAGAAAAAGCAACCAATTTCTAAGGCATGAAATTAAACACATTGATCAAATCAATAATCAAATTAAATCAATTAAATATAAAAGAAAGTCTGTGCGGCAAATGCCACTTAATTATAACCCTGGGTTTACAGAAATTAAAAGTGGCTGGGTACCACTGATAATAATCTAAATTCTAATCCTAGGATTGACGCAAGTGACTTTGAGTGGGATTCTCTCTATCTTCACTTCTTCATCTTTCCACGAGCTCCTAGGATTTGTTGGATCCAGGTATTCGAATGAAAAGAAACACCTCTCCGAAGTGGTATTTTTTTCTCTTTGGATATTTAAAATCATCATAACTTTGATCTCCAAATGGAAGGAAACTATCTCCTAAGGGATGTTCCCTCCACTTTGGATTCCAAATTGAATATAGTATCCCAATTCACAGATGCACTTTCACAACTCAATCACAATTAAATTACATTACATTCCAAAAATTAAAAAATTCTAAATCACCTACATGATTATCCTAAGTAGTTATAATCAAAATCATAAATCATCCTAAGAAGTTATATATTTGCGTTAAATTTAAATCGCAACCATGCTTGATAATGCTCTTTTTATTTCAAGGTAGACTTAGCATTTTTTCACATGCATAAAATTTAACAGTTTAAGCTTTAAATTTTTACCCCCTTTAATTTAGCCCTGCATGAGCATAACCACTTACAAAAAATTCTGTGAGTATCTAGATCATTCCTAGCCTAGTAGTAATCTAACGTTTATCAAATCAATTCATAAATTGCATAAGTAAATAAATAATCACATCAACCAAAATATTACAGCCAGCATGCAGTAAAAATCATGAAAAACTCAGCACATAATAGTAGAAAAGTAAATACTAGCCTAGCCTAGATCTAGAGTTGGTTGTCCTAGCAAATCATCTAAAGTGTGTACGAAAGGCTGTGTGGCTTGGATATGTCCTAAATTGGGAAATTTGTCAAAGTTGTTTAATACTTTGGTTAGCTGAAGGTCAAAGGAATTTAAGTTTGAGTTTAAGTATTAGTAGTTTTAAAGTTGATTTTAAGATGCATTTTAAGGGTTTCTACCTTTATTTACCCCAGTGCCATGAAGTTTATTTCATCTTCCTTGTGGCTAAGTTAATAGCCTCGTAGGCCCGAGTTACCTAATAGTAACCAATTTGATTAAGTTAATTTAATTGGTTGGAAATTAAAGGATTAATAACTTTTTTGGTTAAATTAATCAATTGTTAATTTTAAGGATTAAGTTAATTTAAAATTTTCATTAACCGGTTCATGACATTGTCATAGTGGGCTCAAGGAACCAGGCCTCCTTAGGATACTTAGCCTCGTAGCTCAAGGTAGTCTATCCTATAAATTAAGTTGATGTAGTTAAATTAAGGATTTTAATTTTATTAAATAATTAATAATTAATTAATTTTAAGATTTTATATTTCATTGAATCTATTTGTGGCATTGTCATAGTGGGCTCGAGGAACTATGCCTCCTATAGACACAGCCCCACTACTCAAGGTAGTCCATCATAAAAACTTCATCTTTGAATTGCTTGTTATGTATTATTGGTTGGTTAATCAATTTTATTAATCAAGTTAATGATTTCTAAAACTTTACTTAATTATTAAATTTTTAGAATTATTTAATTCATTAAATTAAGGGGTCAAATTTTGATTTTTAAAATTCAAGTGAGTTATGAATTTTTAGTATTTTTTCTAAATACTAGACCTTAAGATGAGTTATTAGACTTTGATCGAACGGCTACAATCAAATTGGCTTCAGAACCGCAGGATATAATTTGAACTGTTAATTAAAATCAACGGTTAGGATTATATATTCAACCTCCTGCTGACGTTCGAAGCTGTAAACCTTCTCTGACGTTATTCGAGAGATCTTTCCGGTGAATCTCAACCAAACTTCACACAAAGGATTAGGGCGACAAAAACTTCCAATCCAACAGTGGAAATTCGTTGGATTAGAAGTTTACTTCACACTTGACCATACTACCTATCTAGGGAGCTCAGAAATGGATTTTTTCCTCAAAGAAGGTCTTAACAAATGAGCTTCTCTATCAAGAAGCTTTAGAGGAAGAAGATGAGCACTTATTCTTCATATATCGAGGCT
Source organism: Dendrobium chrysotoxum (assembly GCA_019925795.1). Taxonomy (NCBI): domain Eukaryota; kingdom Viridiplantae; phylum Streptophyta; class Magnoliopsida; order Asparagales; family Orchidaceae; genus Dendrobium; species Dendrobium chrysotoxum. The sequence goes on along the minus strand of CM034298.1, from coordinate 11,778,742 downwards.
GGAGGATTTCCGGAGGTAGGACTTCGAGCAAGATGCAAAGAAACTTTGCCGAAGCTAGAGGCGAATGAAATGGGATATAATAGGAATGATGAGGAAGCTCTGAAGAGGGATTTCGAAAAGCTAAAGGCGAATGAAATGGATAGAGATGGGATGCCCTATTCAAACCATTACCGTAGCCTCAGATAGCTGGAATGGTTCAGACAAGCCATTGGATGGCTACCAAGTGGGAGTGGGCATCGTCTCTGAGCCTCGTGAGCTCAAAGCATACGAACTCAGGCTATGGAAGGCTTTGGATGATGTCTGAGTTGGAAGGGACCACCGGAGCTCCAATAAGCTTACTTCAACCGCTAACAACCACTGGCTCGATCAAGGTGAGGTGGAAAGGCCACTGGAAGTCTAGTGAGCTCAATGGAAGAATCAATTGGGTATGGTTAAGCCCAATTTACTTGGATGGCTCAGGTTGACCCAAACCTATACGATTTGGGTAAACTTGGGTGCAACCTAGGTCAAGTTAGATCATGGGTTTGATGTGGGAGGTGCATTGAGTTAAGACTTATCCAATGCAAGTGTCAATTGTGTTTAATTTGGACTGTGGTCGGAAAGGGCTTAGGAAAAAGTGGTTTTTACCACTTTGGGCTAGCTTAAGTGTTGTCTCAGATCAACTCAATGGCTGGGCTAACTAGGGTAGGTGTGTTGGACCTAGGGCCACCTAATACAAGTGTTGGCTTGGCCAGGTGGAGCCTAGGTTGAGAGATGGCTCAACCCTTAGTGGTTTTGACCACTTTGGGCTAGCCCAATTCCCAACCTGAGTTGACCTAAGGGTTTGGTTAACTAGGGTATGTGCATCGGGTCGTGATGGACCTACTGCAAGTATTGGGTTGACCTGGTTTGGCTTAGGGAGAGACTTGGCTCATGGAGATCTCTCTTTGGGCACTTGGGTCAAGCCATGTGACTAACACAAGTGGGCCCAAGGCTTGGGCCCTCAAGAGAGAGTTGCTCAAGGACTCAATGGATCATTCCATGGGTCTAAATTAGCTTGGCAAAGCCTTGATCAAAGGGTTTAAGAAGGGTTGAGGTGTATGTATAATTTGGTCAAACTAGGTTGACTTGGTCAACCAAGTTAACCTAGGGTCAAGGGTTGGGTTCATTAAGATTGGATTAATCATATGAACATAATGGAAGTGGTCCCAAGGCAAGAGAAGTTCATTTGGTTTGAAATGGATATTTGAACCCTTAAAGGGCATTTTGGTCAACCATAATTGATTTTGTCAACGAGGTCAAACCAAGGGATAGGTTTGAGTCCAATGCATTCTTAATGATGTTTAAAATGCATGAGAAGGGGTTTCAAGGTTTGATGTAATTAAGCCATGTTGAGTTATTCTGATTCCTGGTCAACTCTGGGTCAGATTGGGTCCAACAAAATACAATTTATTGCTCAACATGCCATAACAAAGGCTATATACATGGTTAAGGATCTTTGTGGGGGGGGGGGGGGTTTCAAGGTCGAATTCCATAAAGTGGCAAGTCTAGTGGCATAGGCTATAAATAAAGCCGCCAGAAACCTATAGCATTTGAAAAAAAAATTGACATCCCCTCCTCTATTTACTCAGATTTCCATAAACCTGCACAACAAATTTTTATGACAGTATATATTGGGCAACACGCTACTATAATCAATGCACAGATATGGGCAACATGCCACTATAAACCAAATAATTTCAACAATAAACATAACATATAAAGTTTAAACTAAATGTTCATTAAAGAAAATGTTTAAAGATGTCAACCTTCACATAACAAGTTCATCAAACTCAATGTTTAAACCAAATGTTCATAAAACAAATAAAAAAACTAATCATCCTCTGTCTCCTCGCTGCCTGGTATTTCATATGTCTGCTCTTGATCTTTTTCCTTTTGATTTTCATTTTTATAAGCTCGTAGCTCTGCATGCATCTCATTTTGTACCTTTCTCATCTCTTCTATCTCTCTTGTCAAGGCTGCAACCCTCTAGCTAACAATTTCTTCAACTCCACTAGGATCATAAAATGCTGATGTGGATGAACTGCCCTCATAAGCATAGCCTTGCGAACCCAGGCCATATACCCTCCCTCTCTGCCATCCTCCAACAACATCTGACTATGTATGATACTCAAAATACTGGGTCGATCCTGAAGATGATCCCTCACCAGTAGACTGACGACTTTCCCGAACTCGTACAAAATCATTCTGTGAAAATAAATCCATAAAATCAATTGATATTAAAATGACATTTTTATATTAAATTTATATTCTCAAACTCCAAAAATTATACTCACATGAGCTTTTTTGGCCTTTTCATTAACCCACTGATGGTCAGTTTGATGTTGGTGAGTCCTCGTATGCAACTCCAGTGGGGTCAGCTCTTGGCCAAGAAACTTTTTCTGAAAATAGAGGATAAAGTTAAAATGATATACATATTTTTATTAAACTAATTGAAAGCTTTTACCAGTCATCGTCTATGTTCCGTATGAGGAACAGATCCACCAGTATGAAGGGAGCTTCCTAAACCCCCACAATTAGATGCTTTGTTCTGCTTGTTTTGTTCTCTTATTTTTATGAACTCAGGGGTCTCCCAAGCTCTACTCAGATCTGCCCATATGCCCTCTCCAATCCATAGAGTATTGCAGGTCTCACCAATATTTTATAGAATTTTTCCACAAAGTGTTGCAGGTCTTATTACATATATGCTCATTTCGTATCTGGTCTTTAAGAGTAAAGCAACTAATCCATTTGAGAATCCTAATCTCTTCAAACACAAGTAATAGCTCTTACATACATATCTCTGTAATACTTAACTTAATATTATTCACCAGTATGAATGGAAAAAATTCTGCACCATAAAGTATTGCAGGTCTCACCAACATTTTATAGAATTTTTCCACAAAGTATTGCAGGTCTCATTACGTATATGCTCATTTCGTATCCGGTCTTTAAGAGTAAAGCCACTAATCCACTTGAGCTTTCTAATCTCTTCGAACACAAGTAATAGCTCCTATATACATATCTCTGCAATACTTAACTTAATATAATGCACCAGTATGAATGGTAAAAATTCTGCACCATAAAGTATTGCAGGTCTCACCAACATTTTATAGAATTTTTTCGTAAAGTTGGGGACTTATCAACAAGAAGAATATCATCAACAAAAAGCATATACCAGGGTACAATTATCTCATGCAAATTTTTAGTTAGAACATCCATGACTAAAGAAAAAAGATATGGGCTTAAGACTGATCCTTAATGTAATCCAATTGAAATAGGAAAATACTTGGTCAAACAACCTTGTGTTCGAACACAAGTAATAGCTCCTACATACATATCCCTAATGACTTGAATAATATAAGCATCCATGAATAAATGTATAGCTTCCATAATAGCCTACATACATATCCTCCATAATAGCCTACATACATATCCTCCATAAATGTATAGCCTTAATGAATAAATATATAGCCTCCATGAATAAATGTATAGCCTACATACATATCCCAAGTAAAACCTCTCAATAAATGTATAGCCTCCATAATAGACCTACCTACTTGGCATGAATCCAAATTGATTTTGAGAAACAATACCATCCATGTCTAGTGAGAATACCTAAAAATCAAGTTCAACTTGAACTCCCTTTCTAATCTTATCAACAAGAAGAATATCATGAGCAATAAGCAAACACCAAGATACATCCTCTTCAAAATGTCTAGTGAGAACATCCATGAATAAAGCAAAAATAAATGACTTGTTGGTATTGTAAATTTCAGACAAAATAAAACCAAACCGAAGGGAGCTCGTCAGCGGAGGGAACTTGTCGGCGGCCGGAAGGCGCTCGTCAGTCGAATAATGTGCGAGATCCTCGGCCGTAGGGAGCTCTTCGGCGGCCAGAGGTAGCTCGTCGGCGGCCGGATTCCGGCGTAGTTTGCCTGAGGTGAGATCGCGAGCGAGCGTGTGCAGCGAGAGCAAATCGAAGAAATGAAGAGAAAGGGCTCGGGATGGCCAATATTAGGTCAATATCCGGTGGTTTTCCGGCGGTTATGGCCGCCAGAAAAAATAACTTATCACCTGCGGTTTCCGCCGCCGGTAATAGCGACGATAAAACATAAAACCGGTGGTCTTACCGGGGGTTACCATAGCACCGCTAATTCTGGCGATTTTTTATTACAAACCGCCGGTAATAGCCGCTAGTAATACCTAAATTTCATGTAGTGTAAATTTTGGGTTTGAATGATTGAGTTTGAATTATCCAACTCAATCTCAATCAAATGAATAATTGAGATTGATTGGATGGGATTTGAAGTTTGACTGAAAGCTGGTTTGAAGTTTGGAGTTAAAGGCTGGGGTTGAAGTTTAGAATGAGCGCTGGATTGAAATTTGATTGGGACATATATGATTGAAAAGTGGACATTTGTCAACATAGAAGGGATGCTGGTAAGTCCTGATGACCTCATACAGAAATGAGGTCAACATAGTAATATCTTTCTATGCATTAAATTTAAAAGAAAGTAAAATCATTACTATAATTTAAATACATGAGTACTCACCTTGAAATATCTTTTGGCCATTTTGTCCTTATTTTGACTTCAATAATATGACATCTATAATAATATTTAATTTAATAAGATTATTTCAAACTATATATATAATCATACCTCTCTCTAATTTGTTATTTATTATTAAAAAAATATTCATTTTCTTTTAAAGAAAATATCTTTAATCCCATTATTTTCATTTTTAATTTAATTCAAAAATATTTATTTTATTACTTAAAATAATGATCTAATTGAATAAATCTCTCATGAATTCAATAAAATTTACACACATCGCCCACTCTCTCTCTATGATATATCTAATTGCCCCTCATCTTTTCACTAAAATTTAAATGAAAAATTTATAGTCTAATAAATTTATTTTTACTAACTAAATTTTGACTCATTTACATATTCTATATTCTCATAAATAAAATTTATAAAATTAATAAATATATTGAATTTATATAATAAAACTTGCTCTCATATAAATATATATACCAATGGTTAGTTTTCACAATTAGTCTTATGTTCAATTAGATGATATCACTAAAAGATTTTAATTTCAAATTATGTGAGCATAAAATTTTAAATAGCAAATATAAATTTATCTTAAATTTTATAATTCTATAAATTCTAATAATTTAATTGTAAGAGAAAATCTTATGTTTTGAGAATTATCATTGCATTATTCAACTATTTAAACTCTCTTTATATCTCATAATTTCTATTTTTAAATATAAATTTACTCATTATTCTTAAAAATTTAAATTTTGAAATATATTATCTCATAATTTAAATAATCAATCTTAATAAAGTCTTGAAATTCTTTAAAATAGACAACAATTATCTCTATAAATTGTGTTTAAAATAAAAAAAATAACCTTTCTTTTAACATAACCACTTTATTATTTTTTTATTAATTATCTTAATTAATAATTTAAAATTTTTAAAATAAGAAAGTTAAATTCCTTCCTTTCTCTCCCCCCTCACATGACTCTCGCTTGCCCTAGCAACTTTGTGAATCCAACCTGTAGAGCCTGTTTGGCAACTAGCATGATTTAACTATTTAGGATAGTAGGATTTAACTATTTAGGATTTAATAAATCCTGGAGCCCTTAACTCCGAAAAATTGTTTGACAAGTTAAGTATGTGGAACTGTGAAACTGTTTGGCAATGTAATTCAAGATTTAAGCCAATTAGTTCATTTAAAAAATAAATTTATTATATATTAAATTTATTTTATATATTAAGTAAGAGTTATTTATTAATTTTAATTTTAATTGCCCTCAATAAATTGCAATAATAAATAATATAATTAAAAACTAGGTTAGTTATCAAAGAATTTAACTAATCATTTAAGTATTAATTGTAGTACTAAGTATAAAATTACTTATTTAGTTGTTAATTCAATCAGTATTTGATATCTAATTAATGAACTAATAAATTAGATGCCAAAATACTTATTAAATTAATAAATAATAAAAATTTCAACTAATTAATCATTTCAAAAAATAATTAATATCTACTTATTAATTATTAAATGAATTATCAAACAGTAGTTAATTGATAGCTAATTAATTAGTTCATTATTACTAATTATAGTACTAAGTATCTAATAATTTAATTACTAATTATAAAACTAAGTATCAAATACTCCTGCTAAAAATTTATTAATTATTTAAGTGTTATTTAATTAGTTTTAATGATATATTAATTAAGCTAATTATATTAAATTTAATTACTAATTATTTAATTAAGCTAGTTTAAATTATTTATTGATACTACTAAATATTTAATTAATCAATTATTCTAATTAATTATTAATATTCAAATTATAATAATTAAGCTAAATTAGATTTATTAAAAAAAAGATTTATTTATAATTTGGATGATAGGGCATTTAAGATTGAGTTTTAAAATTAATTTGTATTTTAAGTACAAATTATATATTAATTTCAATTTAATTATATTTTTAATTATTTATAATTTATTATTAATTTTTAATTTTAATTAGCAATAATAACTAATCATTATAAATAATTTAAATTAATTATCAGTTAATCTTAATAATTAATTAATTATTAAGTATATTATATATTTTAATAATTTTAATTAAATTAGTTTAATCGAATTAATTTATTTCTAAGGTAGTTCCCTTCGAATGTAATGGCCGGCAATTTAATGAATTTTTCTCATATGTTTGCTATAGCCGAAGGCTAGGGTTTGCTTTTCCTCTTCTCCAACTATCTGTACCTTTTCGACTTAGCCTGTGTTGAGCATGGAGGTAAAGTTTTGGACGATTCGATAAAAACTTCTTCACCTCATTTGACGACGTTCCTTCATATCAGGTCGGAAGTTACGATAGATCGCCTTTCTTTTGTTGGATTGGAGGTAACGACGATGACAGGAGGGAGCTCGATTGTTGCGAAGGTAACAATTTTCTCCCATTCGTGCGCTTCTTTGGCCAAAATCCCGTAAATCCGCTGAACTCCCGCAGTTAGTAAATCCGGGATTTACCGCTAAAACACGGTAACGTCAGATTTATTCCGCCGTGAGATTTATGTCGAGTCGAAATCTTGTCTGACAGGATTTACGCTAAATCCTGCTCAAATCCTGTTGCTAAATAGCCCTATAGGTTCCTCTCTTTCGCTTCCACTCTCATTTTGTGGGGCTGCTTGGATGCACCAAAGGATTTAATTTAAATAGGATTTCATAAATCCTCTAAATTCGAATTTACAAAAGCCCAGGGGTGTTAAATCCTGAAAACTGTTTGGTAACATTCAATATAAATTCTAATAAATCCTGCGTAACTGTTTGAAAATTCAATTCAAGATTTAATGTGATTAAGAGACTTAACATTTATTTCTAGGAACAAGAGAAGTTTAAATAAAATATAACAGAACTTTGTTAATACTAATTAATATTCTAATACTAATTAATTATTTAATTATCATTTATAATATTTTATAATAATTATTTTCATTTAAAATCATATTTAATCCTATTAATTTGAAATAACTAAGTATTCTTCTAATAATTCTATTAATAATTTTATTAATTAATTAAATATTATTTAATTGGTTTCACTTAATTATTAATATTTTAAATTATATTAATTAAGTTATCAGAGGAGCCTAGGTTTTCCCCCTCCCTTTTCTATTTCGTTCGGCTTCGAGTGTAGTGTTTTGCACGAGATCTTCTTCGTCGCTGTTCGACTTCGCTCCTTCGACGACGTTCCCTTCCTGTTGGATCGGAAGTTACGACATTTTTTGATCGGAAGCAACAGCGGGAGCTCTTTTGCTGTGAAGGTAACTTTCTCCCTTTCGCGCCCTTCTTCGGCCAAATCCCGTAAATCCGCCGAACCAAAGGATTTCGTAAATCCGGGATTTACCACGAAAAGAGGGGATTTTCCGGACGCAGAATAATCTCTAGTCGGCGAAGAGGGAGAAAGAGGCCGATGGCTATAAGCTCAGGGTTATTTTCCACTTCCGACGCTGGCGACGAGGACGGTGCCAGAGAGAGCTGGAAGAAGGAGGCGCTGGATTGGCTGGAGTGGGGAAGAGGTTGGCTGCACGTAGTGGGGGAGTTCTTCTTCCAGAGAATCTCAGCTAGCCATCTTGAGAATCCCTTAACCCTTCCTCACCTCAACGGCATTACTTGCATTGTCACGGGTTCCACAAGCGGAATCGGCCTCGAAATTGCCAGGTCTCCTTTCTTCTTCCCGCTGTTTTGTGGGCTTTCTCCTTCTCAATTCTTGCGGAATCTGCTATTATTTTTTTTTGTTTTTGTTGTGTTCTGTGTTTCATTGTTAAATTGATGTTTCGTGTATGGATATTTGTGGAATGTTTGATATGCTATAAACCCAATATTCTTATCTCCTTTCTTCTTTTTACTGGCTTGCATTGAATAACCTTGAGATAATGGAAACTATTCCCTACTAATTCTGCAGCATGCTTCGTCCACGGAGGGTAAGCAAGAATACTTTTTAGGATTTGATCTTATTTGAGCTTTATAACTCGGTGGGACCCGTGAGAGTAACTTAGCGTTGGAAAATAGGCCCAGGAAATAAATTTTACTACTCAGAGGAACGAATGTATTCTCTATTGAGATAGTTCTCTTATAGGTCATTTAAGAGAGTTAATTCATGATAGTTTGATCAAAATGAACAAATGCATAATGCCTACTTTTGTTGTGATCATTTAAGAGATTTAATTCACGATATTAAGCTTCGTGTAACTCCTTATGGATGAAGTTAAGTGCCAATGAAGAGAGAAAGATGTGGTCCATGATGTGTGAGTACGATTTATAACGTATATATACAACTAGCTTCTCACTATAAATGCCATTTGTCTCCTTTTTATTTGATGGGAAGAAACTTCCTCTGAGAATACGAAAATAAAAGAGGCATATCCTTTCCCGAGTTCTCAATTTGAATTGAAATTAAAAATGGTAAAAACAAATGTCTTTTCGAATGTTTTGTTTTTCTAAACTCCAATCTAGCTCTTGATTAGAAAGAGGCTTTTCAAGCTAACTAACTGCATTTATATTAGTATTAAATCAAGAAAAATATCAGATATGAATTCATCATTCTTTATAGAAAGTAATTCAAAATCATGTTTAAAAAGATTGAGGCCAAATTCATTAACCTCATTGTTGTCTTCATATATGGCATGCAATTTATTGCATATCTACTCGTTAATTTTTAATGTGCAAACACAAATGTAGACCTCTGATGTGAGTGCACAAACAAATATGTGATAGCTCTAGAATTTAGTTGTGATAAGTTGATTTCATTTGTGGCCATTTGTTAAAAATCTTTTGAATGGAAATGACATTAATAACTTTAGTGAGTGAAATGTAGACATTTGCAATCATTTGCCACATTCTAAAGGCTATAATAAAAAGAACATATACATTCTTGTTTTCTGGAAAATTAGTTAACATGTTTTGAAAAGTGGGGGGTCTGGAAATGGATTTCCCCTCTAGGATGTAATTGCTAGAGAAAATGTGTGCCATGAGGATCTACTATAGGATGTGAAGCCTAATGTAAAGAGTTTTTGCTTTATACAAGTGGATGCTACATGATAGATTCTAAATATGAGAACTTGCTTTTATACTGCTTGTTGGTGTTTATAGGGCTAAATAAGACTGCTAGGCTCTTATACTATTTGTTGGGTTAGGTTACACCATACATGAAGTTTCTTGCAAATTCTTTCTTTATAACACACATATTGAAGTTCAACAAAAAATAAGATATTTAACACAATTGCTCACAACGAGTATGTATGTGATCATGGTGTAGAGATCAGTGCAAAGCTTATAGGCAAGCAATGAAGATTTATGCACATTAGAAGGTAGATCTCTAAAAAACAATAGATATAAACATCCAAATACATCAATCAACAATTTAATCACAAGTGTAAAACTAGAAAAAAAGGTAAGTAATGAATGCTTAAACCACTTTTTATGTTGTTGGGTTTTAACCACATGTCCACTTCCCAAGCATCAATTTCTTAGGAAATTGACTATCCCTCTTTTGTCCCAATAGGTGGAGTAACCTTTGTACAATCCATACTCCTATAAGTTGGAAAAGTAGCACCACCTCTTCTTGTCCTTAAGGGCTAGGATAACCCATTCTCCTATCTTTATGGGATAGGATGATCCAATCCTTGGTTCTTTGCAAGGCAACTACTTTAAAATCTTTCTAGATTTTGGTGGATGTATAAATCAAATGAGTACACCAAAACACAATACTCAATCTATATGAGATTGTTGGTAAACAAAGAGAAATAGGACACGAATTGCTAGAAGGGCTGTAACAAGTTGAGCCAAGCTCAAGCTATCCTCGGCTTGAGCTTTACTAATTTATCGTGACTAAGCTTAGTTCTAAAGTTGGAGTCAGCTCATCTATTATGAAAGTGAGAAGATAATTTTGATTTAAACAACTATTATAATAAAATGAAAAAAAAATTATAAGAGAATTAATAATAATTTAATTGATATAAGGAAGAAAAGTATAATTTTTAAATATTTTTAATAACTTTGTACTTAAATCTTTGATTTTAAATTTATATTAAATATATTTTATATTAATATGTTGGGGGATTTAGATACATAATATTGATCACTTTTTTATTAACATATTTAATGCCTAAACTTCATTATTTACCTAATCTACCACCTTTTTTAATGTCACTATGTTAGACATCAATAAATATTATTAGATCCTAAAATAGTACAATCAAATTGTAAAGCATGGGCTATAAATATGGTAGACTAACTTATAAGCATAAAAGTCTACCAAAGAAGAAGGAATATAAAAAAAAAACATTTAACATTGACACTACAACAAGCAAAGGACAGCAATATATCTTTGGCCAAATGAAGTACAAACTAAATACTCTATACATATGTAATAAACATTATAAATATCCCTCCTATTGTAAGAAAATATTATAGAATGAATAATTTCTGATTTTTCTTCTCCTCTTCTTCGAATTCTACACCTGCTTTAATGTGTCCTTCTTTAATTTCAAGAACCTTATTAAATGGTGCTCTTGTTGCAGTAATCTCAAGCCACAACAATATCTTTCTCCTCCTGCAATCCTTTCTGGCAGTTGCATGTTGTAGCCCATAAGAATCCCCTTCACAGCCCTATTTCCGAATAAAATAAAAAATAAAACCATATCGAATATCCTAATATTCAATCTAGGAGTCCGGACGCAGAATAATTTCTCCTTGACGAAGAGGGAGAAAGAGGCTGATGGCTTTAAAACATAAAATAAATCTATTTAAAATTCTTTTGGAATATAATCATCAATGTTATGCATATATATACGTGACACATATATCATATCTTTATCCTTTATGTAAATAATACAATCATTATAAGAGGCACTGTTTGAATAGTACCAATGAAGATACTTCCATTTCTATTTTTTTCTATAATCATTTTCAAAACTTTTTTCATTTCACACACGTAGATATATTGCATCCCCAACCAATACTATAAGGAGGTATTTTCTATCATTCAACATGCACATATAAGCATCTCTATCTAGCTATTTCGATCATATAAAATTCATTTAATTTATATGAAAATATGAAACACAATATGCTAATTATTGTCTATGCCAATATGAACAATAATTGAATATGAGGAAAAAAAACATAATTTAACTTGCAACAAGAACTTAATAAGTATATAATAATATCTTTCTATGCATTAAATTTAAAAGAAAGTAAAATCATTACTATTAAATACATGAGTATCCACCTTGATTTAAATATCTTTTGGCCATTTTGTCCTTATTTTGACTTCAATAATATGACATCTATAATAATATTTAATTTAATAAGATTATTTTAAATTATATATATATATATATATATATATATATATAATCATATCTCTCTCTCATTAGCTATTTATTATTAAAAAATTTTTCATTTTCTTTTAAAGAAAATATCTTTAATCCCTTTATTTTCAATTTTAATTTAATTCAAAAATATTTATTTTATTACTTAAAATAATAATCTAATTGAATAAACTCTCTCATGAATTTATTCAATAAAATTCACACACATGCCCCACTCTCTCTCTATGATATATTTGATTGCCACTCATCTTTTCACTAAAATTTAAATGAAAAATTTATAGTCTAATAAATTTATTTTTACTAATTAAATTTTCATTGCCTTGATTGATTTTGCACTGGAGCAGAAACTATTGATTCTATCATCTTCTGTTTACCAATACTCTTATGTGAAGGTGCTTCACCTAATTTTATCTCTCCTAAAACCTTCTAAGTGGAAGACAAAACTTTGCTATATGTCCCGATTGACCACATTAGTAGGAAGTGTTTGATCATATCAAACATTCACCCTTATGAAATCTTCTATATTTAACACATGTTTCTGTAACTCTACTAGTGGTGTCACTACTAACTCCGCTAGGGCTGAACTTAGGCTTCTTCTCATTTGTATCTTCAAACTGATTATTATGGACATTTTCTTCAATTTTCTTCCTTTTACGTTGATCTTTTTTCTTCGGAGTGATTTGTAAGTCTATCTCCACCCGTTTAGCTCTCTCTATTAATGTTATATAGTCCTCGATTCCTAAAGATACTAAAGGTTGCCTAATTGCATCTTTTAGACCAGGTAAGAATCAAAATAACATTTCTTCTCTGCTGTTACAACTGCGGTGCATATCTCGACAGTGTTGTAAATTCTATTTCATATTACATCACTGATTTGTCTTCTTACACCATCTTTATAAATTTGTCTTGTATTTGCCTTATTGCAGAAATAGATACAAACCATTCTCTAAAAAGTTTCACAAAGTCTTTCCAGTTGACCATCATATTAGGAATGTCACCCAACTTGTTCTTGTGTTGTCCTCTCCACTATCTTTCTGCTTCTCCATCCAAGACAAATGTAGCAAGTGACACTTTGCTCTTATCAAGACATTACATGCTATCTAAAATTTTCTCTATTATAAGCAACCAATTCGCTATCTCAATCAGTCCCGCATTACTCTTAAACAGTGTTGGTCGCATGTCCTGGAACAACTCCATATATTTATTCGCTCTAACTCCAGGCTACGATCTTGATTCTTAAAGTAGTTGGGTCATATCTGCCATCATCTGAGTAAAAACGTTGGTATTCACTATAACCTTAGGTTGTACTTCTTCTATCAAGTTTCTATTAGTTAGATAGATAATTAATTATACTATCTCATTGAATCTTTAAGATTTTATGAATAAGTTTCATTAATCATTCTTATGGCTCTTTCATTACGATTCACATTCCTAAGATACTTCTTGGGCTCTGATACTACTTTTGTTATGGCCCGTCTTAGAGGCTCGAATTAACAAGGTCTAAATACATGTCAGATGGTTTAAAATTTTATTTGCTAAAATTATCTCCATTCTATTGAAAGTGCCACTAAAATTTCAATACATTTTATAATAAAATACTATAAGTACTTTTCTCGCAAAGTGTTGCGCCTATAATATACATTCTCTCCTCTTCCACTCTTTTAAATTCTTTGAATAATACTTGTGTTCTTTTGTAAATATATATGCGAGTCAAAACTCAACTTAGTGAATACATCATGTTTTTAAATTATAGTAATACGAGACATTTGAATAATATACATGTTTATTTTAAAACATGTAATAATTCTATTTAAAATTCATTTTGAATATGACCATCAATATTATACATATCTATACGTGGCACATATATTATATATTTATCCTCTCTATAAATAATACAACCATTGCAGTAAACACCATCTAAATAATACTAATGATGGTATTTCCATTTTCATTTTTGTATCCTTTTCCAAAATCTTTTTCATTTCACTCGCGTGGTATATTGCATTCCTAGCCAGTACTATAAGGGGTATTCTCTATCATTTAACATGCACATGCAAGCATATCTACCGACCATTTTAATCATATAACTTTCATTAAATATATATGAAGATGTGAAACACAACATTTTTTTTATGTGAAACACAACATATTAATTATTGTCTATGCTAATATGAATAATCATTGAATATGAGAAAAATAATATTATTTAATTTGCAACAATAACTATATGTATATAGTAATATCCTTCTATGCATTAAATTTAGAAGAAAGTAAAATCATTATTATAGTTTAAATACATGAGTACTCACCTTACTTTAAATATTTTTTGGCCTTTTTATCCTTTCTTTGATTTCAATAATATGACATCTATAATAATATATGATTCAATAAGATAATTTTAATTTATATATATCTTCATATGTCTTTCTAATTAGTTATTTGTTATTCATTTTTTTTTTATTTTAAAAAATATCTTTAATCCCTTTATTTTCAATTTTAATTTAATTAAAAATATTTATTTTATTACTTAAAATAATAATTTAATTGAATAAAATCTCTCATTAATTTATAAAATAAAAATTACACACTCCCCCACTCTCTCTCTGTGATATATTTAATTGCTACTAATCTTTTTACTAAAATTTAAATGAAAAATTCATTATCTAATAAAGTTATTTTACGAATTAATTTTTCATTCATTTACATATTCTCTATTCCTATAAATCAAATTCATAACATTAATAAATATATTAAGTTTATTTAATAAAATTTGCTCTCATATAAATATACACCATTGGTTATTTTTAATAATTAGTCTTAAAATCTAATTATTATTATGTTTAATTAGATGGCATCACTTAAAGATTTTAATTTCAAATTATGCGAGCATAAAATTTTAAATCTCAAATATAAATTTATCGTAAATTTTATAATTTTATAAATTCTAATAATTTAATTGTAAGATAAGATCTTAGGTTTTAAGAATTGTCATCGCAATAGTCTACTATTTAAACTTTCTCTTTATATCTCGTAATTTCTATTTTTAAATATAAATTACTCATTATTCTAAAAAATTTAAATTTTAAATTATATAATCTCATAATTTAAATAATCAATCTTGAGATTCTCTAAAATAGACAACAATTATCTCTATAAATTGAACTTAAAATTAAAAAAAAAAACTAACCTATCTTTTAACATAAGTATTTTATTATTTTTTTATTAATCATTTTAATTTATAATTTAAATTTTATAAATAATAAAAGTAAAATCCCTTACCTTCTCCTCTCCCCCCCCCCACACACACAACTCTCGCTTTCCCTAACCGCTCAATGGCTCCAGCCTGCAAGTTCCTCTTTCTCGCTCTCGCTTTCACTTTATTTCTCCCTCAAATTTATAGGGAAGATTTCCCTTTGCCTTCTCGGTCTCCAATTGACATAGTCGACTGCGAAACCAATATATGGACTCTCTTGCCACTCCAATCGATGGAACCAATACAATGAACTTTGTCTTCCTCGACTTCTAAGTGACAGAAGCGACTTCTTGTGATCAAGTAATTGCGTCACACTCCTTTGTCTTCTTCATCCTCTTCGTCATCACATGGTACTCCAATTACAGAACCGACTTGCTCGGTTCGGGATTTAACACATGCCATAGCTTCCACATAAGGTGCCACACATTGTCATGTAAGGGGAACAACATCTGTCATAAGAGCCTTCAAAGTAAGTTGGTTCAAGACAAGCTGACCTGGATTTCCATAAACCTCCATTTGTGTTGAAATAGTTATTGAGGAACTACAGTTAGTGTACATGCCACAGTTGACACATGATTGCCACGTAAAGGGAATAAAATCTTGTTTTTTTTTTTTTTTATAGGCCTTGTGCAGACATATAAAGTCCTTACGTGATCTTGTAACCCTTGTGATATTTGTAGTAAAGTTAGGCTCATAATCTAGGGATTTATATGCTATGTGTTCTAATTAAGTCCTTTTCATGTTAGATATGATGAGTATAGTTTATTTAAAAATATAAAACATGCTTATGAGCATTTTATGTGTTCAAGCATCGCAAGCCATGGGAAAATCCAGCTTAATTAGTCATTCACAATGAGGACCTAATCCAAGCATTAAGCCTTGAATCCTTCTTTGCAGCCTTGAGTTTTATTGAATTGTTCATTTTATACTTGTCTTTAGGTTGCAAGAGCTTAAACCTGCTTATTAGCATATGGTTTATTATCTTCATAGTTGGCCATATGCTTGTGGATGAGTAAGGAAGTGAGAAGGAATTTGAAGTTAAACTTGATATTATATGATACTTTTAAGCAATTCTTATATTTTATGTTTTGTTTTTGGATTTCAATTCCATTTCACGCAATTCATCACTTGCCATTTTATATCATGTGCAATTATTTTTTCATATGTATGTCAATTTGTTACTTCATTGTTCAATAAAAAGCTAATATGTCATTCTTTAACATATTATTTTAGTATTATATAAAAAATCACTTTTAATCTTTATTTTTACTTCACGCAATTATTGAATTTTGAGGCTTACGTCTCAAAACGCCTTGTGGCTTAACGCCTCGCCTCACGAATGAAAAACTCCTCTATACCCAATTGCGCAATTTTAAACTTTGATCATATCTGTATTGGACTAACTTAAACAATGCATATGCTTCATACTTATGGAGCTTGTTGTTAAAGTTGTAGTGTGGGTAACAAGTTGCATATTGCCTATACAAATTTAATTTAATATTATCACTCATTAAGGGAAAATTCTATAAGATGGTAGTGAGACCTGCAATGTTTTATGGTGCAGAATGTTACCATTAAAAGAGAAGCATAATATTAAGTTAAGTGTTGCAGAGATGAGGATGCTCAGGTGGATGAGTGGCTTTACTCTTAAAGATAGGATACGAAATGAGCATATACGTGAAAAGGTTGGAGTAGCTCCACTGGAAGATAAAATTAGAGAGAGTCGCCTTAGATGGTTTGGTCACATAAAACGGTGGCCTTCCGATGACCCGGTTAGGAAAGTAGATGTATTAGATTTGACTTGTATTAAGAAAGGTAGTGGTAGACCTAAAAAGACTTGGTTAGAAAATATTAGAAATGACCTTTCTTTATTAGATTTAGATGAGAATTTATAGTTGACCCCACATAGTGGGATAAAGGCTTGTTGTTGTTGTTGTTGTTGCTGCTGCTATTGCTTTTTCCTGGTAACTAAGGTCCAAGGACCATAAGACCCATCTTTCTGATTTTCATCTATTTAGCCTGAAAACCCCATATTCCTTTCACCTAAATAAGCCTCATCAGACTTATTAGTAACACCCTTATTCTGATTGATTTGCTTAATCTTCATTGCTAGATCTTCTAGAGTCTCTTTCACCAGAATCAACTCTGGACAAAAAATTTATTTATGCTCTACCATACCACACCTAAAACAAAAATTTGAGAGCCTTTTATATTTCACAGGCTGAAAAAATTTCTTAAAACCATCATCCACCCACCCCTCTATTAGGCAATTTCTCCAATAAATTGATTCTATCACAGATTCTCACAAATTCCTTTCTACCCCAATTAAAGGACTTGGTATCAATTATCAAAGGATTGCCTAATTTGGAAGCAATCCTTATAATATTACGCTCATCCGAACAATGTAGAGGGAGAAATGGCAACCGGATCCATAATGGAGAGAACAAATTTTTTACAGATTTTTGAGAGAAACTAGGCTCCCATTTATCCATACCAATAACATGGCCTCCCACAAACCATGGACCTCCCCTTAGCACTCCATCCCTTTCTTCTTTGGTTTTATAACCACACAGAAACCAATCACATCCAATATATGTAAATTTGCAATTACCAAATTGAGCCCACTGCTTATTAATTTCATTATACAGTAAATGAATAGGCATTCTCTTACTCAGAATCTTGATCACTAGAGAGTTCTCCAAACTTCTAATGTTCTCGGCCACATTATCTGGATGACGTTTAATCGTATTGTCGTCCTCAGCATAACAATCAACATTTTCAGGAACAACATTCTTATAGTAGCTAGGTCTCTTCCAAGCATTAATAAAATCCTTCGAAGGTCTGCCTTTTGGATTGATCTTTCAATACCATTACGCTTAATAACATGTTCAACTTCTGGGACATTTACAATGTCATCTTGAAGGTGCTCATTACAATCAGGAAAAATCAGGAGCTTTGACATCAAGAACTTCACTATCTGGATTAGATTGTGTTTGGAAGAAGATTCACCTCTGTCAGATATGATTCTTCCATCTCCCAGATAAAGATCTTAAGGAAATATGATGAGGACATCCGCACTATTTTTTTTTATGATCATTTTATTTATGGATGTATTAGTTTTATTTCTGAATTTTATTGTCTTTTCTATTTTTGCCCTTACTTAGGGGTTTAGATATGTGTAAGCCCTGAGGGCATTTTAGTACTTTTTATTTGTCACATTGTATTGGCTATTTAAAGCCCTCCCCTCCTTCTTTGAGGGTTAATGATGATAATGAATAAAATTTCTGCGTTTTACTCTTGTGAGAGTTTGTGAGTTCTTGTAGAGAACTTGGAGAAAGAGAGCCCAAGGTAAGGGTAAGCGCAATACCCACCAGCCATTGGAAGAGTCCGTGGCTCGTGGTTTATTTTATTTTCTTGGTTTTCCTTCCCTACTCCACCCGCCAGCTCCTTCCCCTTTTCCCCACCGCCGGTTTCCCCTTCTCTCCAACCGCCGGCCACCCTTGTTCGTTCCAAAACCCCCTCACAACCCAACCACCTCAAGCCCCGCCACCGACCTACCCCTCCTTTCCCTCCCAACCGACCCATCTAGGTCCCTCCTCCCTTGCCGCCGTCCAAGTGCCACCGCCCCACTCCACCACCGGCTCCACCACCGGCCACATATCCTTCCACCCAATAAACTTCCCATTAAGTGTTCGATTACTTTTTAGGTAGATAAGATTTGGAGGGAATTTTGAGTTCAAATTCAAAAAGATTTGAGTCTAATTTCTTTCATTATTCTCTTATTTAAATTAGGTAGCTTTCTTATTTCATAAAATCTGAAATCAATTTCAGAATTTTCCTCCTCTTAATTTGTTTTCCTAATTTAGATTGGTGATAATTAAGAAATAATTTGAATTCAAATTCAATTGAATTTGAAATTCATATTCTTTCTTAATCTTCTTGATCTATGTTTGGAAAGTTTCCACAATTAACCCCAAATCAAATCCAAATTGAATTTGATTTAATCCTTGGCCAAATTTAGAGCAACCTTAATTAGGAAATCCCTAAATTAAGAAAATCTGAAACAAATCTCAGGTTTGATTTAGGGGCCTAATTTAAACTCTTGGGCCCACATACATTGAACCTAAACACTTTTTTTTCCTTCTCTCACCTGGCCGAAAATTCCCTTAGCCCCATCTGTTTGTTTTCCTTCCAAAAGAAGGCCTCTTCCTTTGGAATTCTTTCAAACCTCCTTCCAAGCTCTCTTTCACGCCTCCCTCTTCTTCCCGGGAAACTCCTGTTTGCTGCCCATGTTCCCCAAAGTGTTTTCTTTGCTGTCTTGCACTTTTGGAGATTACAGCTTGCTGTCCAGAAGACTCC
The DNA here is from genome assembly GCA_019925795.1 of Dendrobium chrysotoxum. NCBI lineage: Eukaryota > Viridiplantae > Streptophyta > Magnoliopsida > Asparagales > Orchidaceae > Dendrobium > Dendrobium chrysotoxum. The sequence goes on along the minus strand of CM034298.1, from coordinate 11,759,186 downwards.
CAACACCCTATAGCTGCTGTCCAAGGTTTTCCCAAGCATCCGAGGTGACTGTCCAGAATTTCTGGAGAGTCTAAACTGCTGCCAAGGTTTAGAAGCGCCTCGTCTTGCTGGGGTGAGGCGGTACACCTCACACTAATATATTTTTTTGTTAAAACTTACCTGAATCCTAAGCTAAAGCCTCAAACAAATTATGCCTTAATGCACCCCCGAGCCACAACTTCTTCTCGACTGCCTCGACCTCTAGCCTATCGCCTTCACCGTAGCCACCATTGTCGTAGTTACTGTCGGGGATCACTTGAAAGCCGCACACCACCATCACCTCCTCTAAAAATTTAGGAGTATTACTCTCATCATTATATTGATGATAAATATTTATGAAAGATAAAGATGACTAAAATAAATGATGGAGAAGCAGATTGGGAGGCTTGGACTCTACAGGATGAGGCAGAGGAGAGACCAATTTGTTATGATGATGACTCCAATAAAAACCCCCTCACTGATGACCGTGTAGATGATTTCTGAGTTGTTGACAACTACTTTAGCTTAAAGAATTAATTGTGGATGAGTAAGGAAGTGAGAAGGAATTTGAAGTTAAACTTGATATTATATGATACTTTTAAGCAATTCTTATATTTTATGTTTTGTTTTTGGATTTCAATTCCATTTCACGCAATTCATCACTTGCCATTTTATATCATGTGCAATTATTTTTTCATATGTATGTCAATTTGTTACTTCATTGTTCAATAAAAAGCTAATATGTCATTCTTTAACATATTATTTTAGTATTATATAAAAAATCACTTTTAATCTTTATTTTTACTTCACGCAATTATTGAATTTTGAGGCTTACGTCTCAAAACGCCTTGTGGCTTAACGCCTCGCCTCACGAATGAAAAACTCCTCTATACCCAATTGCGCAATTTTAAACTTTGATCATATCTGTATTGGACTAACTTAAACAATGCATATGCTTCATACTTATGGAGCTTGTTGTTAAAGTTGTAGTGTGGGTAACAAGTTGCATATTTCCTATACAAATTTAATTTAATATTATCACTCATTAAGGGAAAATTCTATAAGATGGTAGTGAGACCTGCAATGTTTTATGGTGCAGAATGTTACCATTAAAAGAGAAGCATAATATTAAGTTAAGCGTTGCAGAGATGAGGATGAGTGGCTTTACTCTTAAAGATAGGATACGAAATGAGCATATACGTGAAAAGGTTGGAGTAGCTCCACTGGAAGATAAAATTAGAGAGAGTCGCCTTAAATGGTTTGGTCACATAAAACGGTGGCCTTCCGATGACCCGGTTAGGAAAGTAGATGTATTAGATTTGACTTGTATTAAGAAAGGTAGTGGTAGACCTAAAAAGACTTGGTTAGAAAATATTAGAAATGACATTTCTTTATTAGATTTAGATGAGAATTTATAGTTGACCCCACATAGTGGGATAAAGGCTTGTTGTTGTTGTTGTTGTTGCTGCTGCTGTTGCTTTTTCCTGGTAACTAAGGTCCAAGGACCATAAGACCCATCTTTCTGATTTTCATCTATTTAGCCTGAAAACCCCATATTCCTTTCACCTAAATAAGCCTCATCAGACTTATTAGTAACACCCTTATTCTGATTGATTTGCTTAATCTTCATTGCTAGATCTTCTAGAGTCTCTTTCACCGGAATCAACTCTGGACAAAAAAATTATTTATGCTCTACCATACCACACCTAAAACAAAAATTTGAGAGCCTTTTATATTTCACAGGCTGAAAAAATTTCTTAAAACCATCATCCACCCACCCTCTATTAGGCAATTTCTCCAATAAATTGATTCTATCACAGATTCTCACAAATTCCTTTCTACCCCAATTAAAGGACTTGGTATCAATTATCAAAGGATTGCCTAATTTGGAAGCAATCCTTATAATATTACGCTCATCCGAACAATGTAGAGGGAGAAATGGCAACCGGATCCATAATGGAGAGAACAAATTTTTTACAGATTTTTGAGAGAAACTAGGCTCCCATTTATCCATACCAATAACATGGCCTCCCACAAACCATGGACCTCCCCTTAGCACTCCATCCCTTTCTTCTTTGGTTTTATAACCACACAGAAACCAATCACATCCAATATATGTAAATTTGCAATTACCAAATTGAGCCCACTGCTTATTAATTTCATTATACAGTAAATGAATAGGCATTCTCTTACTCAGAATCTTGATCACTAGAGAGTTCTCCAAACTTCTAATGTTCTCGGCCACATTATCTGGATGACGTTTAATCGTATTGTCGTCCTCAGCATAACAATCAACATTTTCAGGAACAACATTCTTATAGTAGCTAGGTCTCTTCCAAGCATTAATAAAATCCTTCGAAGGTCTGCCTTTTGGATTGATCTTTCAATACCATTACGCTTAATAACATGTTCAACTTCTGGGACATTTACAATGTCATCTTGAAGGTGCTCATTACAATCAGGAAAAATCAGGAGCTTTGACATCAAGAACTTCACTATCTGGATTAGATTGTGTTTGGAAGAAGATTCACCTCTGTCAGATATGATTCTTCCATCTCCCAGATAAAGATCTTAAGGAAATATGATGAGGACATCCGCACTATTTTTTTTTATGATCATTTTATTTATGGATGTATTAGTTTTATTTCTGAATTTTATTGTCTTTTCTATTTTTGCCCTTACTTAGGGGTTTAGATATGTGTAAGCCCTGAGGGCATTTTAGTACTTTTTATTTGTCACATTGTATTGGCTATTTAAAGCCCTCCCCTCCTTTGAGGGTTAATGATGATAATGAATAAAATTTCTGCGTTTTACTCTTGTGAGAGTTTGTGAGTTCTTGTAGAGAACTTGGAGAAAGAGAGCCCAAGTTAAGGGTAAGCGCAATACCCACCAGCCATTGGAAGAGTCCGTGGCTCGTGGTTTATTTTATTTTCTTGGTTTTTCTTCCCTACTCCACCCGCCAGCTCCTTCCCCTTTTCCCCACCGCCGGTTTCCCCTTCTCTCCAACCGCCGGCCACCCTTGTTCGTTCCAAAACCCCCTCACAACCCAACCACCTCAAGCCCCGCCACCGACCTACCCCTCCTTTCCCTCCCAACCGACCCATCTAGGTCCCTCCTCCCTTGCCGCCGTCCAAGTGCCACCGCCCCACTCCACCACCGGCTCCACCACCGGCCACATATCCTTCCACCCAATAAACTTCCCATTAAGTGTTCGATTACTTTTTAGGTAGATAAGATTTGGAGGGAATTTTGAGTTCAAATTCAAAAAGATTTGAGTCTAATTTCTTTCATTATTCTCTTATTTAAATTAGGTAGCTTTCTTATTTCATAAAATCTGAAATCAATTTCAGAATTTTCCTCCTCTTAATTTGTTTTCCTAATTTAGATTGGTGATAATTAAGAAATAATTTGAATTCAAATTCAATTGAATTTGAAATTCATATTCTTTCTTAATCTTCTTGATCTATGTTTGGAAAGTTTCCACAATTAACCCCAAATCAAATCCAAATTGAATTTGATTTAATCCTTGGCCAAATTTAGAGCAACCTTAATTAGGAAATCCCTAAATTAAGAAAATCTGAAACAAATCTCAGGTTTGATTTAGGGGCCTAATTTAAACTCTTGGGCCCACATACATTGAACCTAAACACTTTTTTTTTCCTTCTCTCACCTGGCCGAAAATTCCCTTAGCCCCATCTGTTTGTTTTCCTTCCAAAAGAAGGCCTCTTCCTTTGGAATTCTTTCAAACCTCCTTCCAAGCTCTCTTTCACGCCTCCCTCTTCTTCCCGGGAAACTCCTGTTTGCTGCCCATGTTCCCCAAAGTGTTTTCTTTGCTGTCTTGCACTTTTGGAGATTACAGCTTGCTGTCCAGAAGACTCCCAACACCCTATAGCTGCTGTCCAAGGTTTTCCCAAGCATCCGAGGTGACTGTCCAGAATTTCTGGAGAGTCTAAACTGCTGCCAAGGCTCTCCTAGCAGCTGTCCAGTTATCCCTGAGTGCTGTCCGGAAGAATTTCAGCTGCAGAAACAGCACTCCTGCTGCTCCAAAGTCCTCCAGCTACTGCTCCAATTCGCCAAACAAAAGCCAGGTTGCTGTCCACAAAAGTCTGCAGGCTTCCCTGCACCGCTCCTTCAACAGGAAGGCTCCAACTGCCGTCCAGACTCCCTAGTCATTCCAGATTGCTGTCCTAACAGGAGACTAATGAGGTTGCTGAACTGAGGCTTTCAACTACTGCCTAATGCTTGGTGATGGTGAACTCTTTTCCTAGTCTCTTATCTTTATAGTCACCCTACTATGTGGTTTAATTGATTCATAAGAAGCTTGTTAATTATTCTCCGCCAAAGCCTAGTATTTTTGAGAGTTGTGTGAGGGATCCTTCACAGTATTAATCTCATTGTTAGTTTAGGGATTTCTTGTTGAAACCATCCATATATGCAACGTTATGATAAGTTGATTGTTTTACAATCTTAATTTCTAAGAATGTAATTTGGCCTAAACTTATTTACCGCTCATTGTGTTTTACTTCGTCGTTCAAACTCACTTGAATTCTATAATTAGTTTGTTCTCTAAATACAAAGCGTGCAAATTCCTTAATCTTTTCACCCATGCATGTACGTTCTACATCAAAATCCTTAACGATCCCTATTACTAATATCTTCATAATTCGTTTCTACCTCTGTTAGAACTTGCTAACCTTTACCAACACAGTCAGAAACAATACGAGGTTCCGGAACAAGAACAGGCTCTCTTATCACCAGGGAAGAACCTCTACCTCCTCATCGATATGAAGGAACAAAACCAGATCCAAGCATCTTGACCTTATCATTGCCAACAGATGACTTGATACCACTTCCGTCAGGATTAGCCCTGAAGCCCGACTCCCCCCCCCCAATTTCTGAGGAACCCGAGAAATCCCGCTAACAGAAATTCAAATTTCTCTCCCGGAGCTTCTCTCTCTAGCTTCAAAATTTGTTTCCTTGTTGAGGAACTATGATTCGTGCAAATTTGAGTGATTTGGATATTTTCTCTATGTTTTTCATGTGTTTATTTGGTTTTCTTTTGAGAGTTGTGACATCTAACTGCTCTATTTCCACTGATTTGGCCTGCTTTTCTATTTGGCTAACGCTGTTTTTCTTTAATATGCTATATATTTCCTATTATAATTAGGATTTGATATTTTACTTTAACTGGACTATTGCTTGTTTGCTTCCTTTACGATTCTGCTATTTAGCAAAGGTAGAGTTCGACTTCAGTCTGTTTTCATTCTAAATGCACTGTAGCAAAAGCAGAGCCTTATCTGTTGAATCATATATATTTTACTACACAAAAATCTGCGTTGTTATTTTTTTACTGTAGGTGAATTGGAAGCTTTTTTTTTTCTTTTTCTTTATGCTTAAGGCCTGATTCTGGGCTTATTTTGAAACTATCAATTGCAGACCTAGTTTGAATTATAAATCTGTGGTCTCTAGGCATGAAAAATTCAGAATTTGATTAATAAAATATCAGTTATCTGCTCAAACTTAGTGTGTTCTAGTTGGATGCGAGTTCTTGAGAGCGGTGCAAGTTTTGCTGACAACTTCCAGAGGAAGCTTTATCCTTATACTAGCACAAGTCTTGTTTAATACATTGATGATGTCATTCCTTTGCAGATGCGAGCTCTGGATTAATACTTTGATGATCTTTTTTTTTTTGAGTGCTTTTGTTTGCATTGTTGAAATTTCGTCATAGTTTGTTACGATATGATTTTCCTTATGCAGTGTTAGTTCCAATCTGTAGATCAAGAAAATTTGTTTCCCAATTGTTTTCTGTTTCTAAACCAAGTCTTATCCATTTATGTACCAGAGCGTTCTCCTAATAAATTCAAACTACTCACCTGTTTCTTGTCATGTGTATTGTAGGTATACAATGTGCTTCACATACATTAATGTTTTTCCTAGAATTAGAAAGTTGATGAATACTGAAAGTTCTTTCCAGTCTTGTTGATGTTTCCTTGATCTGAAGTCAGAATAATGTTTTGGATAACAGATAAAATTCAGTAGCATCCTTCAAAAGAGAATACCGGCTGAAGCTGGCATCAATGTAATCTGTGTTTCTCCTGGAATTGTCCACACTAATGTTGTAAGTCTCGTGCAAATTTTGTTCTATTATACTAGGACGGTACTTTATATCAATGCTCTTGTGCTTTTCCAATATGATTTATTGCTCTAGGAAGTACATAAAAAAACAACATTCAAGTAGTTTTACCTTCATTGTTCTCATCATATTGAGTAATGCTTCACTTCCCAATTAAATTTACATTTAAAATGGTAATGTTTTGATTCTTTTGTCTAATGGGCTATTGGGTTGCAGCATTTACACAGGATTTAGGAAGGATGTAAGCTAAACCTACCAAATGATACAAAGGACTATTTAATTCCTATAGAATCTTAGATCCCCTTTCTCATCCATTTTGCCTTATATCTTGGCTTTAGTAAATAACCTAAATCCACAAGTCTCATGAAGTTTTCTTCTTCATCACATGGCATTGAGCCCATAGATGCATTTGCCCAACGAGCGCTCATTGCAGTTTCTTCACTTGTTGTCAAGGGTTTTGGAATTTTGGAGTATAGGGATCTGGGGAGAAATACTAGGATATTAGATTTTAAAATAATTGATATTACTTCGTATTAATTAAAAATTAAATTAATTTAAATAATTAATATTAATTAATTAAAAAGGCATTAATGAACTAAATTAATATTATTTGTGACTTAACCAAATTAAATATAATCAATTTGGACTCATGCTAGATATGTCTACTATGGAAGCTATATATATTTGTTGAGAGGTTTGATGGAGAAGTATATATAGAGTAAGAAAGATCTTCATGATATTTATTGATTTATTGAAAACACATGTGAAAGTTCCATGAGAAGTGTTCTGGAGACTTCTAGAAATGAAAGTAGTTAATAACGCTTATATTGAAGTCATTGGAGCGATTGATCACGCATTTTTTAATTTCAGTTGGATTACTTCAAGGATCAATTTTAAGCCCATATCTTTTTGCTTAAGTCATGGATGTTTTTACTAAACATTTGCAAGAGGATGTACCTTGGTATATGCTTTTTGCTCCTGATATTCTTCTTGTTGATAAGACTAGAGAGGAGGTGATGAAAAAATTGAATTCTGGAGAATAACCTTAGAGTCTAAAACTTTTTGTTTGAATAGATCTAAAGCCAAAAACATGGAATGTAATTTTTATAGTAATAGATCTAGTGGTAGGATTATGAAATTTGGTGATCACATCATTAAAAAGAGTGCACGTTTAGATTTCCGAGGTCTATTATTCAAAGCGATGGTGAAATTGATGGGGATATTATTAGTAGAATATTAGTAGAATTTAAGTTGGATGATTGAAGTGGAGGAATGCATCGGGCCTACTATGTGATAGGAAGTGCCCCATAAACTTGGGAAAATTTTATAAGATAGTGCTGAGACCCGCAATGTTTTATGATGTAGAATATGGGTCATTAAAAGAGAAGCAAAACATTAAGTTAAATGTTATAGAGATGAGGATACTCAAGTGGATGAGTGGCTTTACACTTAGAGACATCATGTGAAACAAGTATATATGTAAGAAGGTTGGAGTAGCTCCAATGGCTGATAACATTAGAGAGAGTTCCCTTAGATGGTTTGGTCACATAAAACGTTGGCATTCCAATAACCATCTAAGGAAAGTAGATAATTTAGATCTGGCCTATATTAAGAAAGATAGAGATAGACCTAAAACATTTGGTTAGAAAGTTATAAAAATGATATTTTTATTAGATTTAAATAAAAATTTGACTCGACATTAAAAGAGAAGTAAAAAATTAAATTAAGTGTCACAGAGATGAGGATACTCAGGTGGATAAGGTAAAGATTGCTACAATAACATGTTTTCGAGAGTAAGATTTAAGGTATTAAAATTTGGGCTATTCATGAGAAAGATAATATTACGTGGTAAAAAGTAGCTATTGAGATTAAGAATATTGCAAAGTATGTGTTTCGAGAATCAAAAGAAAAGCTTTGAATAATAAAAATATTTGGTGGTGGAATCAAAATGTGTAAAAAAAATCAAAATTAAATTTATTATAAAAATTGATTTAGATAAAAATTTAAAAAAATTATGAAAGATATAGAGGGACCTATGGAGATTCTAGGAAAGCAATATATGATGTAAAAATTTTATCTTTTAGTGATTTATGTAATAGATTAGATATCTAAGAAGGTGAAATATATATGTATAAGTTTGCAAGATATGTTAAAAGTAAAGTTTTGGTTTAAATAAAGTGCATTCAACATGAAGATTAAAAAGTGATTTTCTTAGAAAATGATATTCAATATAGTTGGATGGGATGTTTTGATAAATTTTTTCAATAATGGCTATGAGAATACGATTGACTTTGATGACCTTAATATCCTAAATACAAATGGAGATTTTTGTTTTTATTATTGTATTAATAAAATACAAGCTGGAGAGGTTTTAAAGAAAATGAAATGTAAAAAAGTAGTAGGACCTGGTGATATTCAACTAGAAGTATAGAAATATTTATGAGATCAAGGAATTTTTTCACTTATTAAACTTTTTAAAATTATTTTAATGAAAAAAAAAAGATACCAAATGGGTGGAGTGTTCATTCCTATTTTTAAAAATAAAGGTGATGCCCATGAGTGTGCGAATTATAGCGGAATTAAGTTAATGTGTAATACAATAAAATTATGAGAGAGAATAATTGAGTATGGTTTACATCATGATATTAATATTTCTCAAAATCTATTTGAATTCATGCCGGGTAGGTTTAATATGGAAGCTTTACATTTGTTGAGTGCTTTGATGGTATAGAGAAAGTTAGGAGGATCTACATATGATATTTATTAATTTAGAGAAAATATTTGATAATGTTTTAAGAGAAGTGCTATGGAGAGTTCTAGAAAAGAAAGGAGTTAATAGTGCTTGCATTGAAGTCATTAAAGATATGTATTCAGGTGGTTGGACTAAATCTTAATGATCAGCTTTAAGCCCATATCTTTTTTCTTTAGTCATGAATGCTTTTATTAGGCATTTGCAAGAGTATGTACCTTGATGTATGCTTTTTGTTCATGATATTCTTCTTGTTGATAAGATTAAAGTGGAAGTTGAAAAAAATTTGAATTATGGAGGTGTTTTCATTGGAGTAGATTTAAAATCAAATACATGGAGTATAGTTTTAGCAATAATAGATCTAATGGTGAGATTGTGACGGGTGATCAAGTCATTAAAAATAGTACACCTTTTAGATTTATCGGGTTTGTTGTTCAAAGAGATCCCAAAATACATGGGGATATTTTTAGTAAAATTCAAGTATGATAGTTGAAGTGGAGGAACACATCAGACTTGTTGTGTGATAGAAAAGTATCCCTTAACTTTAAGAAAATATATTATAAGGTTGTGGTGAGACCTCGACTATTTTTGATGCAGAATGTTGGTCGTTAAAAGAAAAGCAAAATATTAAGTTAAGTGTTGCAGAGATGAGGATCCTTAGTTGGATGAGTGGCTTTATTTTTAGAGGTGGAATGCGAAACAAGTATATACGAGAAAAGTTTGGAGTAGCTCCAATGGTATGTAAGATTAGAGAGTAGTTTTAGATGGTTTGATCACCTATAATGTCAGCCTTTTGATGATCCTATTGGAAGAGAAGATATATTAGATTCGGCATATGTTAAGAAAGGTTGAGATAGATCTAAAAAGACTTGATTAGAAAATATTAAAAATAATCTTTTTATATTTAAATGAGAATTTGACTTAATATGTCACAACGTAGAAAAATGATTCAAAAGTCTACAAAGGAATGCAACCAAAGTAAGGCCACTCATCCACCTAAGGATCCTCCAAATCTAGAAACAAGTATATACGAATCTAATAAAACTTTTTAAAATTATTATTTCACTTATTAAACTTTTTAAAATTATTTTATTGACCAAAGTAAAGCCACTCATCCACCTAAGGTATTTGAGACTTTGACCCATTTAGCTCTCGATTTGGATGTGTACTTTATTAATTGAGCATATCATATAATACAATTTAAATTATATTGTATGATATGCTATGATCAATTTGTATTAATAAAATTGCAAAAAAAAAAAAAAATTGTGTCTTTTACTCATGTGTATGTGTTGATTGTTTCTGATGTAGAACTAGGATGCTTTAAATGAAAACAATATGAATTAGCACGATTTCTTTGAAGTCAGCAACTATGATTAAACTATTAGCGATTTGAAACAATAAATAAAACAAGAGAGAGGTGCCTACGCTTAGGCCAAGCCACTTGCCAAGCACTTGGAACATCAAAGTAAATTAGGAGCTCAACACTATGCGATGTAGATAGCTTTCAACAAAAATCCCTAATCTAACAATAAGATTAGAAACAAAGAAAGCACGCTCATCCCTACGTTTACTACGTTTGATGCAACAACAAACAAAAGTCAAGCTTAGGCAACGGTGGAGCACAGTTCCTTATGCTTTGTCATCACCTACAAGATGAGGGGATTAGGCAAGCAATTGAAAGGGGGAAGTGGTTCACCTTTGTCCAAGTCCAGAAGTACGATGTGGAAGACATCTTTCATGGCCTCCTTTAAAGGTTCAATTGGAGAGAAAGAAGTTTCCTCCAAACGTTGACGTGTTGATGGCCGTGATCTTTGTTGTCCTTACCGTCCTTCTTCAAGGGAAAGGAGTTTTCTCTTCAAAATCTAAGTGGGAGGAGGTAGGAGGAAGGGGCCGGCCAAAGGGAGGCTCCTTGGGAAGTTTAGGTTTAGGGTTTGGTGGGAAACGAGAAATTAAAATCTGTGTTTTAATTTCAGATTTTAATTAGGAGGGGATTAGGAATCACAATTTTGAATTTAATTCCTAAGAGGGAGTTGTGGGTGTAATGGGGGGGAGAGAGGGAGATTGGAGAGAGAGAAGAGGGGGCGGGTAGAGAGAGGGGTGCATTTAAATTAATTTCTAAGGGAGAGGGCAGATTTTAGGAAAGAATTTAATTAGGTGGGGCAAGGGGGGGTTCGGCCAAGAGAGAGGGGGAGTGGATATGTGGCTAGGTTCAATGTATCTAGGTTAAGGCAATAATTAATCAATCAATTCAGATTTTGAATTAATTGATTTGATTAAAACCTTTCCAAAAATAGGATTGATGAAATAGGAAAGGGTCCTAATCAATTAACTTAGATTTGGAATAATTGATTCAATCAGGAATCTTTCCAAAAATAAGATTAATCAATTAGGAAAGATTTGGAAATAGATTTGAATTATTTTCAATTCAATTTAGGAAATAATTCAAGAGGGGAAAGGGTGGAGCCGACGGCTTGGTGGGGAGGTGGGGCCGGCGGCTATAGTGGGGTGGTGGAGGGCCGCCGATGGGGGAAAGGGATGAAGGGGACGGGTGGGGAGGTGGGGCTTGGGCTGTGGGAGGAGGTGGGGGAGGGAGGAGTCGGCGGTGGTGGAGTGGAAAGAGATGAGAAAAAGAAGTTAAAGAAATAAAGCCATGAACCCGACACGTCTAGGTTGGTGGGTGGTGCACGATTCTCACTCTCCTAGGGATCCTCTTCAATAGCTCTCAACTCTCAAGCTCTCAAGATAAGAGTGTAGGAATTTTTTTTCATTCATTCATTAATTTCAAAAGAACAATACTAGGGCTATAAATAGCCTCATACAAAGACTCTCAAAATAAAGGACGACAATGTCCCTAGGGCTTACATACGATCTCCCTTAATAAAAGGGTACAACGGAAACTAATAAAGCAAAATACAACATGACATGAAAAAATAGAAAATACATAAAACAACTCAGAAATATAATGACTCGATCGCGGCCGTAGATCGACGGCCACGTCTTTGATAGACTTTTCATGTGCTGATGTCCTCATCAGTTTCACTAATTTTTTATTTGACACGTACATAGAGGACTTAAATAATATAAAAAATATACAAGTTAAAAACTTGGGTAATGTAGCTCTTAATCTAGATTGCCTTTGGGTGGTATTGAGGTTTTGACTCATTCAGCTCTCGATTTGGATAATCTCTTGCTTATCTTGAACCTTTGACTAGGGGAATTTTGAGGTTAGCAATTTTTTCGTGATTTATAATATCTATCTGAGTCTTATATGCTCTAGAATTTTGCATAACACCTGCATCTTAACTCTTCAAATTACACTCATTTATTAGTAATAAACCCTACACAAAACTGAATTATCTCAACCAAATTATATTTGTGATTATTAAAACTGTATAATACAGCTCTAGGGCCATGAGGTCAACAAGTAGAAGTATATATAAAGGACATATAGTTCCCCATAAGCTCTATATGCAGTAATATAGGATGAACAATCGCTCGCAATAAATAAGTTAGGAGTTAATGATCCACCATATAAATAAAAATACTTGAAGTAAAAATAATGATTCACACTTATATCTTTATCCATTAGCAATAGCAAGAAAATTTTCCTTGTGAGAACATTGTTACTCCTGCAGCTCAACATCCTTGGTGCTTTCTCTCCAATGAACCTCATGCAGTTCCTCCCTAAATTTAAGACAGCTTCATGAATTTAGTTGTGTGATGGTATGGCATATCCAGTCACATTATTGAGCTAGAGCATTTTTCTTCAAGATAGAGGCCTTATGATGCACCATATCCCTATTCAACCCTCTTAGTGTCTTCTTTCATGATGTCCTTACCCCATTGCTACCCAAAATAAGCTTTCTCATCTTAAACCAATTCAAGCATACAACAATAACAATAACATCAAGCCTTTGTCCCACTACGTGGGGTCGGCTACATGAATCTTTTTTCTCCATTGTGTCCTGTTAAAAGTCAAATTCTCATTTAAATCTAATGAAGAAAGATCATTTCTAATATTTTTTAACCAAGTCTTTTTAGGCCTACCTTTACCTTTCTTAATATAAGTCAAATCTAATACCTCTACTTTCCTAATCGGGTCATCGGAGGGCCGTCGTTTTATGTGACCAAACCATCTAAGGCGACTCTCTCTAATCTTATATTCCACTAGAGCTACTCCATTCTTTTCACATATATGCTCATTTCGTATTCTATCTCTTAAGGGTAAATACACTCATCCACCTGAACCTCCTCAACTCTGCAACACTTAACTTAGTATTATGCTTCACTTTTAATGGCCAACATTCTGCACCATAAAGCATTGTAGATCTCACCACCATCTTATAGAATGTTCCCTTAAGTTTGAGGAGGATTTTTCTATCACACAACAAGCCCGATGCATTCCTCCACTTCAACCATCCAACTTGAATTCTACTGATAATATCCCCATCTATTTCATCATCACTCTGAACAATAGATCCAAGATATCTTAAACCAATTCAAGTATCTTAGTAAAAAATTCATTGATGGTTAAAGAGGATATTATCTACAAAGGAATGCAACCAAAGCTTTCAAGTATCATTTCTCTCAATGCACTACAAGAATGCCCAAATATTGTTGGAGAGATTTCTCATATGGGTACTCTCCAAACCCCAGCACAATGAATGCAAATTAGGTATGCCAAATGGACCGTCTTTCCCTCTAATGTAGCCCTCACTCTCATAATCACCAAGAATCCTTGGTAATCCAAAAAGTTGCAATTCTTGACAATTAAAGAATTGACTAAAAGGGGATGTATAAGTGTTGACAACTTGTTCATTAACCTCATTATTTAAATATTTCCTCAACACGCCAACCATATATATGAGCCAAATAGTATAATACCTCTATAATGGTGTGATTAAAACAAATATATACATGCATAATAAGACAACTCAAATGAGTCACACTTGAACCTATTAAATTATATTCAAATCATATTCAAACATTCATCAAATCTTAATCTAACCTTATTCGAATTATGTTAAATAATTTCTAAACCTTACTCGAGGCTCTTTCAAACCATCTTTTAATCTTACTCAAACATTCTTTAGAAAAATTCGAGTCTTCTTCGAATCTTAGATAATTTTATTTGAATTATATTTAAATAATGCTCAAATCATCTTCGAATCATGCTCAAACTACGCTCGAATCTTGATCAAACTTTGATTGAACCTCTTAGAGCATTGTTCGAATCTTGTTTAGAAATACAAACATGATTTGAACAAGATTATATGATGAATAATGTCGTTATAGGTTTAAAGTTTAAAGTGTAAATGATATTTTCAAACCTAAATAACCAAACATATAACATCATTAATCTTGAACAATATGTTGGAGATAAAACTTTGGCTTGGAACTTTCCCACATATTGAGAGTCGAGTAGCTTCTTGTTTGAAAGTTTGCATGATTGATTTTGCAAGGGTTTCGACTTCTATTTTGATAAATCAGCAGTATTTTGGATAAATGCAAAATTTTAGGCACATTTTCTTTCGAGATAAATAGTAGGTATATTTCTCTAATATCTAAATATTGTGGGGCAGATAAAGTTGAATTTCCATATACCATTAACCTGAGGAAAAAAATTGAATTTATTTATAGTCGGGACACGTAGAATTACTCTAATTATGTATTTCAATCAAAATTTTGCAACATTGACATTCAGAAATTCCCTTTATTTATCATTCATTCTTTTTTACTAAACCACCCTTCTTCATCCATTCGCTGTAGTAGCTAATGCATGCCTCTCTAACATAGGCGAGGGATCTTCCTAAAGCTTTGGTTGCAGGGTATCATTTGATTCCCTACTTCATTTTTGATGCCCAGGAAGGTCAGTTTTTCAGATTCCCTCCTGTATGCTCATAGTCTCATCAACAGCGAGAAATTTCGTTTTTGAAAATTGCAGGTTCAAGAAGTGCCCTTTTCGCTGCGACTGATCCTCAGGTTCCTGATTACTGTGCAATGCTGAAAGCTGACGAGTGGCCTGTTTGCGCCTACATCTCGCATGATTGTCGGCCGGCAAATGCATCAGAGGAAGCTCACAATCTCGAAACCTCTCAGGCCGTGTGGGAGAAATCTCTGGAAATGATCGGCCTCCCCGCCGATGCACTGGAAAATCTCATCGAAGGAAAAAATGTTGAGCAAAACTTTGGGAATTAATTTTACTTTATATCGTAGTGGGATAAAGGCTCGATGTTGTTGCTGTGTATGTAGAAAAATCACTTTTTCAGACGCAGCTTGATTGTATCTTTATGTGTATGGGCTGATCTATAAACCAGCTCGTGTTTATAAGAGTGATGATGTTATACAAAATGCATATTTGCTCAAAGTTTATTTAGGACAAAAATAATCATAAAATCTCCAATCTTGTTGAATTATATCCCTCGCTTGAACTACGTAGAAACATGATAGAAAATATTTGAGTTCGCAAGTACTAACGGAAATATTTGAGTTCGCAAGCAAGCCTAATAAGATTGGAAGAAAACCGTCAAATAAACATAAGAAATTTGGATTGAAAACACCCAAAACAGTAAGATTTCAAATCAAAACAAACATAAAAAATAAGATACAGTAGATCCTTAATTTGAGAGGAGGATCGTCTCTCCAAATCTATAGACAAGAGTCTAGAGCCCTCGACCTCATGAAAAAATTATAAGAGAACAATAGTCTAAGCATGCCTTCACCCTTCCCCTGCCTCCTTATTTATAACCTTTTTCCCTCCCTAAATCACCCAAAACTTTACCTAAATTAGGATTTTCAAATTAAATCAAATAGAGGTGGGCCCCATATTTGGACGGCAACCCTAAGGAGGTAAGGGAGGTGATTTTGAACCGTCTCTTGTAGACTTGGGCCGGCCCCCAGGGGCTGGCTGGGTCGGTTCACCAGGAACTGACCTAGCAAAACATCATTCCTAGTTTCATGCAAAATGAGTTTAATTACATTTTTCTTTTATATGAGATACTGTCTCACAATTTTGTAAGAAAGTTGCCATGGTTAGGCGAATCACGTCAAGTAGTTTAATGGGACGTTGATAATTATAAGTTAATAATTTTTATGATTTTATATTTGTTAGAGGAATATAATTTGCAAAAGTTGAGTTTATTTTGATAAAAATTTAATCTAAAATTAAATACGGTTTGCAGAAATAGGTTCGAATAAAATCCATCTGTGGTTAAAGACACGCAAGTCAAATTTACAGCTTTTTTGAACCTTGCTAGAAGTTTTATTTGAACCTTGTTCCAATTTATTCAAATCAGGTTTATAATTTGGTTTGACTTGAACCTTGTTTGACTCTTGATCAAATATTTTTGAATTTGATTTGATATCACCGGATGGTTTAATAATCACCTTTGCACTTCTCTTTGAATTTATAGAATTGTTTTTGCAAACATTGACCAACCAATCTTATGAAGTGGATTTAATGCTCCCTAAATTTTCTTACTTGTCACTTCTAAGAAAATTACAGAGAAACACTATGAAGACTAAAATAAATTAAGAGATTGAATTCTCTTACTAATATTATAAACGGACTATTTATAAAAAAAAATACATAAAATGGAATCTGGCGTCATGGCGCTTGAGGCACTTATGCTGTGGCGCCCATAAGATGAACTAACGCTGCAGCGCTGAAGGATTTTCTCTACTATGACACTTGCTTACGTGGATTCGCTGCTTAGTGAATAGATATGTGGCTTCGTTGGCAGATCGTGCCCTTAACAGTTATAACTGTAGCGTTGCGACACTACAGATGATTGAGCGCTACGGCATCCATGTGACACTACCTTGGCTTGATGGCACTGGAATTTGGTGACATGACACTGTGTATACAGAGACTGGACTTTGCAGCGTTGTTAAATAGAGACTTTGTAATAATAAAATATGTGAAATAAATTTTTTTGAAAAATATGAAAATTCTAAAGTAGAGGGCTTTGGCGTTGATCTGATGAGCACTGCGACGTTAGGCCATGAACAATATATATATATATATATATATATATATATATATATATATATATATATATATATATATATATAAGCCTTACCCTATCGACTCCCTCACTTGATTGCTTGGCCAGGAAGTAATTGAAAGAGAGGAAGAAGAGAGAGAAGAGAGAAAAGCCTTTGGATTATATTTGTCATCCATTACTATTATAGATTTTATTCTATTCAATATAAATGACTATGCTCTTACTTCTGTTTTCAATGATTTTGATTTCTATCAATTTTATCTCTCTTAAATATGTCAAAAATGCATTATCTCCTGATTTCATAAGCTTTTACCATGTAAGTTTAGATATATTATAGATTTGATCATTTTGAAAGATTTGATATGATTTTATTGAATTGTAAATGAAACACTAAATGATATCAGATACATGATATAATAACTCTACGTGATTAGGAGTGTCAAAATAGGTAGACGGGTAGGATTCGTGTCCAACCCGAATTGACCCGGGTCTAAACGGTTTGATCCTAACCTGACCCAAGCGGGTTACCGAGTTGACCCAACCCGAACTTCGAAGGCTTAATCCTCAGACTCATCTCCGCATTATGCGTACACCTTCCGGCTTCCTGGACGCATGTATCGTCTTCTCAATCCATCCACTAGTCGGCATCGCAAGCGGAGTAGAGGGCCTTAAGTGCTTTACAGGGTTACTGCGGGCCGAAAGTCATGACAGATGCGATAGAGTTACAGACGGGACATCGGTTATCAGAAGCATCATGCGAGGTGAGGCACCAGATGTCAGACAATAGTCACAGCAAACGTGGATACAATGATGCCGCGCGGGACATCAGAAGCCACGACAGACTTTGGATACGCGACGGGTGCGAGACTTTGGACCAAAAAATGGACTTGAGCATAGATCGGTGGCTCGTGGGTCAACCCAGGTTGATTTTAGGTTATCGGGTCAACTCGAACTCGACCAAGTTTTAGAAATGGGTTAGAAAATTGAACCCAAATCTAACTTGTATGGTAAATGGGTTGACCCAAATCAAAAATTTTTGGGCCGGGTGAGGGTTGGATTTCAGTTCGGGTTATATTTTTGACAACCCTATAGTGATACCCTATTGATCCACGTTATTCACTGATTAAGAGCCATAATGAGTTGGAGATTGATTGGGAGTTCTAAGGAGTTGGGGCGGCCGATTCATGTGATTCAAGAGTTTATAAGGAGTACATTAATGGGGAGTTATAAGGAGAGACTGATTAGGAGTCATAAGTATAAGAGAAAGATACCCTTAAGATATACTCATTGAATATCTGAATACTGATATCGACACTTCTACGAACACTGTACTGATATTGTGATTAACACTAGTACTATTTTTGTCATTGTCACTATTTAACATTATTGGTTAGTACAATTGACTGTTAATGCTACTATAACTGATAATGTAATGGATTGAGATGTGATGAACTATAGAAGGATAAATTGATATAGATAATCAGTATAGACATTGATGTATATATTTATTTATATGATTTATAATATATTATTCTCTTTTATCCTACACTGATTTCAGTTGCAAGATTTGAACTACTTGTTGGGCTATATGTTTATTATGTGGTTTTATATATTTTCATAAAATTGTAAAGATCCTATGACGAGGTTCCGAATAAAACAAAAATGCAATCATATTTCTTTTCGTTGTTTATTTGTAAGCTCTAATTAAATGATTAAAATAAAGATAGATGCAATACTTTTAATATAGATCATGGAGTGTGACAAACTGGGCGCCGCCATGTTTGTAATTGGGTGCTCCAGCGGTGTTAATAATGGCACTGGATAGTATTATATCTGAAGCCACGGTGTTATACTATGCTTGAAATTTTACACATTTCCTAAATTTTTCCTGCACAAATACAATTAAAATAATACGTTTTCATTGACAAATTAACACATAAAATATAATATTATTTACACTCATCAAATCATCCCCAGCATAAACTCTTGCTTTTCCTTAAGCAAATAAAAGTTTATAATTTTGAATTAGTGGTTAACTAAAATAAAAAGTGATAATTTAAAATTATTAAAATATAGGATAATATATTACTGTCTAGAATTAGAGAAAATGAACAAGGCTATACTTCTAGTTTGGATTAATATTAATAGTTAAACTTAATCAATCATTTTTATTTTTACCTAATTTGAAATTATAGGTTATAGATTTAATCATTAACTTTTGAATGTTGAAGTGAATAATATAGTTTTAATAATTGAATATGATTGTAGTTAAAATAATATTTTTATTAGTTCATCATCTCTTGTATTAGCTCTCTTATCTTATCCTTTATAATTTTTTTTACAAGATTGTATTTCAAATCTTAAGCTTTCATTTATACCAATTTTTTAATGTACTCATTTTGATTTTTTTTTATTTCTTTTTCTTTTTGAAAACTATTTTTAATTATTATTTTTTCTTTTTTCCTTTTGTGGAATACAAAATTAATGATTTTGAATACCAGTTTCTACTTAAGTATTCTCATACAATCTTAATAACTTTAATGTACGAATTTAATGAGATTACTACTTCCAACTTTAGGTTAGCTTATGATTTTAAATTTTAATCTACTCACATCTAATTTTTAATACTAATTATTCATCTTATAATTTTAAAAGTTAACTTTATAAATGTATAGCTTATAAATTCAAATTAGGATAATAGCTTAATTGATTGAATGTGTTAAGTATTAAATTTTCCAATCTATGAAGTATAAACAAAGTTCATTTAAACTAGGATCTAGGATTTTATTATTATCCTAATTTTATATAATTTTTAATTATTATTTTTATAAGGGTTAATTAAATAATCAGAATATAAAAGTAATTGGAGGACAATAAAAATTTAAGCATGAAGAGAATTTACTAATATGTAAATAAACATATAAATAAATTTTACAAATACATGCTTTCATATAAGTGATAAAAGACGCATAAAACATGTGTTGAACATAAACATAACCTTCATAACATAACGAGTACTAGCATAACACATGAATGGGTTGTCTCCCAGAAGCACTAAGTTTTAAGTCTTCAGCAAGACTATACCAATCATTGCTTTTCAGAATTAACAAATTCAGTTATTTCTTACAATTACTCAATATCTCCTCCTAATTAAGGTTTCAATCTATGGCCATTTAATTTAAAGATATGCAAGCTTTTCTTATTTTGTATTTCCATAATTCCATAGAGAAATATCTTTATAACAGTGAATGGCCATGACCACCTGGATATGCAAGCTTTTCTTGTTTTGTATTAAAAAGTAAAATATTCTGACCAGGAGTGAATTCTTTCTTAAGAAGTTTTTATCATGTTATTTTTTAACTCTTTCCTTATAAATTCTTGAATTTTTCATAAGCTTCATTTCTAATTCATTATAATTCACTCAATTGTAGCCGTCTTTTGTCTTTGACACTTCCAAAATTTGAATTTAATTCTTTGACTGCCCAGAATGCCTTATGCTCTAATTTCATAGGATGATGACAAGCTTTCCCAAAAAATTAATTTATAAGGAGTTATACTAATTAGAGTTTTAAATATAGTTCTATAAGCCTATAATGCATCATCCAATTTAATTATCTAATCTTTCCTATTAGAACTAACAGTTTTTTTCCAATATCCTCTTGATTTTCCTATTGCTAATTTCAGCTTGTCCACGGGGTTGGGGATGATAACTAGTATATATATATCCTATAGAAAATCCTAAAATTCTTGAGGATGATTTCTATTCTTTTATTATAAAAATGTCTTCCTACATCATTGATTAAAACTCTTGCATGCCATCTCAAATCTATAAAAAATATTTCTTTTAAGAAATTAATCACAATTTGTGCATCATTTTAGAGGTTGCCATACCTTCAATCCATTTAGAAATATAATCTACAATAATGAGAATATATTAATTTCCATGTGATAGCACAAAAGGTTCCATAAAATTTAATACCCAAACATCAAATATTTCTATTTTCAAAACATAACTCATTGGCATTTCATTTCTTTTAATTCAAAACTTACATATTTCTATATATTCCTTCACATCTTTGAATAGGGTAGGCCAATAAAATCTAGCTTGAAGGATTTTAGTAGCAGTTCTAAATCCTCCAAAATAATTTGAGTCATGACACTCACTAATAATGAAATTTATTTCCTCATCAGGAACACATCTTCTTATGATTTGATCTTTGTAAGATTTAAATAAATGGGGTTCAACCCAAAAGTAAGATTTGGTATCACGCACAAACTTCCATTTTTGAGATGCAGATAATTCATAAGAAAATATTCCACTTACAATGAAATTTATAATGCCAGCATACCATGGAGATTTAATCAATTGGAGAGCAAATAATTATTTATCAAGGAATTTTTTATTAATTTTAACATCAACAAATGCATGCTTTTCAAGTCAAGATAGATGATCAGCAATTTGATTTTCAGTGCCCTTTCTATCAAGAATTTCTACATCAAATTTTCGTAACGACAAAATTCCCCTAACTAGTCTTGATTTTGTGTCTTTCTTTATCATATGATATTTGATGGCAGGATGATCAGTGTAAATAGGGGTGTCAATTTGGTCAGGCTCGGGTCCAACTTGTGTTGACCCCAGCGTAAACAGGTTGACCTGGTCTGACCCATTTAGTTAAATGGATAAGGATTTTCAACCCAAACCCAACCTGCATGAGTTATCAGATTGACCTGACCCGACTCATAAACCCGAATTGGATGAGGTCGAAGGTGCTTGGGAGGTCGCTCAATCACACAGGCCAACAAGCGTGTAGGGGTTGGGCGAGGTCGGAGGTGCGTACGAGGTCAGAGGTAACTTAGGCAAGGGGCTCAACCTGGAAGGCTTGGAAGGTTCTCGACCTGGAAGGCGAGGCCAACCTTAAAGGCCGCAGGTGTGCGCGAGGTCTGAGGTCGGAGGTGCACACGGAGGTGGGGCTCGACCTGAAAGGCCACAGGTGCGTGAGAGCTCGTCGGAGCTGGGGCTGGCGATCGGGGCCGCTGGCGGCTGGTAGGTGTCACGAGGGGTAGGTCGCGTCGTTAGGTTGACAGTCGACCGGGTTAGCTAAGTCAACTCTGGGTTGTCGTGTCAACTCAAACCGACTTATTTTTAAGACATGTCAGAAATTCGAACCCGGACCCGACCCATTTCACCAACGGGTTGACCCGAACCCAAATTTATTCAGGTCAAGTCCAGGTCAAGTTTTGGGTTGTGTTAACTTTTGACACCCCTAAGTTTATACAATAACCTTGGTCCCAATTAAATAAGATATGAATTTGTCGAAAGCAAAAATAATAGCTAATAATTCTTTTTCAATGGTTGTATAATTAGATTGTGCAAAATTCAAAGTTTTGCTAGCATAAAAGATAAAATGGAATTTCTTATCTCTCTTTTGCCCCAGAACTGCACCAACAATAATATCATTGGCATCACACATCACTATAAAAGATAAAGAACAATCAGGAGCAATAATAACATGAGCAGTAGTTAAATGATGCTTTAAAGTATTAAAAACTTTATGACATGTAGAGTCAAATATAAAAGGAACGTCTTTCTTTAACAATTGACATAAAGGCTTAGAAATTTTAGAGAAATCCTTTATAAATCTTCTATAAAAATTAGCATGTCCTAAGAAGCTTTTAATCCCTTTAACATAATTGGGTGGAGGAAGTTTTTCAATCACCTGAATTTTTGCAATGACTACTTCCAATCCTTTCTTAGATATCCTATGCCCGAAGACAATGCCTTCAGTTATCATGAATTGACATTTCTCCCAATTTAGCACTAAATTGGTTTCAACGCATCATTTTAAAATAGCAGTTAAGTGTTTTAGACATGAATTAAACGTAGTACCACATACAAAAAAATTATCCATGAATATTTCAATACCCTACTCAATTAAGTTTGAAAAAATAGATATTATGCATCTTTGAAAAATAGCAAGAGTACTATATAAACCAACAGGCATTCTCCTAAAAGCAAAAGTTTCGTAAGGACTGGTGAAAGTAGTCTTATCTTGATCCTTAGGTGCAATAGGAGTTTGATGATAACCATAATATCTATCTAAAAAGCAATAAAATGGATGCCCTACCAACCTATCAAGCATTTGATTAAGAAATGACAAAGGAAAATGATCTTTTTTGGTTGCTTTATTTAGTTTCTTATAGTCAATACAAATCCTCCAACGTGTGACAGTTCTAGTGGGTATTAATTCATTATGTTCATTTGATATAATAGTTAATCCTCCCTTCTTAGAAATATAATGAATGGGACTAACCTAAGAACTATCAGAAATTGGGTAGATAATCCTAGCATCTAACTATTTAAGAATCTCTTTTTTAACAATATCTTTCATGAAAGGATTAAGTCTTCTTTGAGGATCAGCTTTAGGTATAGAATTTGCTTCCATTAAGATTCTACACATGCAAATGGAAGGATTAATTCCTTTAATGTCAGCAATAGTCCACCAAAAAGCTTTTTTATAGTTCCTTAAAACGTTAATCAATTCAATCTCTTGATGTTGTTCTAGATTTGCAAAAATGATTATAAGAAGAGTGGAATCTTTGCCCAACTATTCATACTTAAGGCGACAAGGTAAAGCTTAAAGTTCTAAAGTTAGGGCCTTTTTAATTGATGGTTTCAGAGTTTTATCCAACAATGAAGTTTCCAATAATTCAAAATGTCCTTTATTCCAACTTTCTTCTCTAGATTTTATTTCAATAGGCCCATTAGATGTATTTTGTTCTTGCTCATCTTCTTTTTCTCAATCTCATTTCCTTCTAACAATTTTTCCTTGGGATCTCCTACTAATATATCCTCCAAATCCACCCTAAAGTTCATTCCTTTCCTGAGGGAATTTTATAAATTTCAATACATCAGTTGTCACTTCCTGATCTTGAACTCTCATAATTAATTCTCTCTTTTGAATATCAATCATAGCTTTCCTTGTTGCTAAGAAAGGTCTTCCTAAAATGAAAGGTATTTCCCTATCTTCTTCCATGTCTAAAATAATAAAATCAATAGGGAAAATAAACTTATCAACCTTGATAAGAACATCCTCTATTACTTCTTTTGGATAAGTAAAAGATCTATTAGCCAATTGAAGAGTAACAGAATAAGGTTGAAACTCTCCTATATCTAATCTTTTAAAGATGGATAAAGGCATGAGGTTAATACTAGATCCTAAGTCACATAAAGATCTCCCACAGAATTTATCTCCAATATTTAAAGGAATGATAAAACTCCCATGATCCTTAAATTTTTCAAAAATTTTCTTTCGTAAAATGATGCTACATTCTTCAGTTAATGCCACTATTTCATAATCACAAATCTTTTTAGGTTCTTTAACAAGTTTAAGTTGTTTAGAAGTGGTCTTGTTCTCTTGCGGTTCTTTTATATCATCCTTATCATGGGGTTGGTCTTTCTCTTTATAAGGATCTCCTAACCCTTTCTCACTTTTAAGTTGAATATTATGACATTATTTTACTAAGTTTTGATAAAGAATAAACCTAGCCAATTGCCCTATTTGATCTTCAATTTTTTTAACAGCATTAAATTAATTATTTAATTATACTCCTAACTGGAGAACAGTGTTTTACAAGGATTCCTTCCTACTCCTTTCATGATATATTTGTTCAAATTTTATGGGGTAGCATAGCGGCGCTACATATCTTGGCGTTGCATGCTATTTCTCCTAAGATCACTATTAACCTTTAATTTATCCAATTTCTTAGAAATAGCAGCAACTTGAGCAATTAAAATGGATAAAGAATCATCATAGACTCCTGCCACTCTCTTAGGATTTACCCTATCAGTAGGCCACTAGAAATTATTTATTGACATTTCCTCAATTAATTCATAAGCATCCTCAAAAGGCTTTAACATCAAAAAACCTCCAACTATAATATTTATTATTGCTCTAAGAGATCCTACCAATCCATTATAAAAAGTTTGAATTATCAACCAATCAGGTAAAGTATGGTGATGGCATTTCTAAGCATATCCTTGAATCTCTCCCAACTCTCATAAATAAATTCTCCTTCAAGCAGAGTAAAAGAAGTTATATCATTTTTAAATTTGGCAGTCTTAGAAGGTGGGAAATACTTTCCTAAAAATTTATGGGCCAACTCATTCCATGTGGTAATAGAGCCTAGGGGTAAAGAATTTAACCACATTTTTGTCATATCTTTTAGAGAAAATGGGAACAATCTAAGTATAATGGCATCATTAATAACACCATTATACTTAAATATTACATAGATTTTTAGGAAAATTATTAAATGTAGGTTAAGATCTTCAATGGGAGTTCTCCCAAATTGAGAATTATGTACCATCTGAATGATTGTAAGTTTTAATTCAAAGTTATTAGCTTGGATAGCAGGTCTATTTATGCTTTGATGAATTCTATCTATCATAGAGTTTATAAAATTCTTAAGAGATCTAGAATAATCCAAGTCTTTAACAGGGTCAGCCATTTTTAAAATCTTTTTGGTGGTTCTAATTTTAGAAAGAGTTCTCTCAATTTCTAAATCAAAATTTAGTAATATTTCCTTTCTATAGCTTTTGAGCATGCAACTATAATTATGCAATCAATAAAATAAAATAAAAGAATAAAAGAATATAGTATGACTAATTATGCAATTGATTTAATAATATAAAAAAATTTCAAAAAAAAATAAAATGTTCCTCAGCAACAATGCCAAAAATTTGATGGGGCGGTGGAGTAATCTAAAGAATTGTGAAAATAATTTAGGGCTCTATCAATTCGTAAATAATGCTTAAGTTTTCTTTGACATAAAAATTATAAAAATCTTACTTAATATACACAAGTATACATGCCGAATTAAGTAATATAGTGATAAAGTATAGTATCGATCTCATGAGGAAGAATATTTACTTGTAAATACTATTACTGTCTATTATAATTATAGCAATTATCTTACTCAATAAAATATTATTAAATTATTGATGAAAATAATTTATTAGTACTCAACATTCCATTTATACAATCAATCTAAAGCTAGAGGATTTAACCAGACATAAAGAATAAATGAAACAAACTCATTTTCATTAATTGCACAAAGAAAGAAAGTACAGAAGAAAAGATATCACCGGATGATTCAATAATCTTCTCTGCACTCCTTGAACTTATAGAATTACTTCCATAAATATTGACCAAATACTCTTATGAAGTGGATCTAGTGCTCCTTGAATTCCCTTAGTTGTCACTCCTAAGGAAATTGCAAAGAAACACTATGAAGACTAAAATAAACTAAGTGATCGAACTCCCTTGCCAACATTATTAATGAACTATTTATAAAAAAATACAAAAATGAATTCTAGTGATGCGGCGCTCGAGACAATTGCATCGTGGCGCCCATAAAATGAACTAACGCTACAGTGCTGAAGGATTTCCTTCATCGCAGTGCTTGCTTTCTTGGATCTATTGTTTAGTGAATAGACATGTAGTTTCACTGGCAGATCATGTCCTGAACGATTATTAACTATAGCACTATGGCACTGCTGACGATTGAGCGCTGTGGTGTCTATATGGCACTCCCTCAGCTTAGTGACACTAGAATTTGTGCTGTGGCGTTGTGTAGACAGAGATTGGACTTTACAGCACCAACTTCGACGCTGTTAAATAGAGACTGGGCGCAGCCATGTCCATAGTTGGGTGCTCCGGCGATATTAATAATAGCGTCGCAGCATTGTACAATACTTAAAATTTTACACATTTTTTATATTTTTCTACATAAATACAATTAAAAGAACATATTTTTACTGACAAATTAATATATAAAATATAACATTTTTTACACTCATTAATGGTGAGATTGATTTGTAGAGGAAGACAAACACATAAAAAAAGCTAGATGTAATGGAATATGCATTGATTGCAACTTATGATTTGATTGTTATGAACTAGAGCATGTGCTCTATGTTTTATAATTAAGAAGTATAGATAAATTAATATTTTAAAGATATATTTAGTTATGATGTTCAATATCAAATGTTTCAAATAAATTATCCCACTAGACCTATTATGAGGGCAACAAAAAACCAAGTTAACAAACCTCTATGAATAAGTGACTAATATGGAGGCCCAAATTTTTGAATATTTTTAATAGAATTTTTTTATTTTTACTTTTTCACCTAGGCACATGAATTTCTTTCTTTAGCATATTTTGGAATTGAAAGAGTATTAAAAATAAATGGTTGGAACTCTGCCATTAATGGCCACCATGCTTCTTTCCCTCCCTTTTTTCCCTCCAAAATGTGTAGTTGAAGAGTCATCTAATGCCTACAAATATGGGCTAATATTCATTGTAATTTTCCATTGATGAATGAAAATTTTTGGGAACAATATTCTTTATTTTTTTTGTTTGTAGTAGCTTTAAGTATGTTTTTTATCTTTAACAAGTAAAGAAGTATCATTTGATTTCCTTTAAGTTGCTTATTGCTTCACCATAACAACTATCTAAACTTTCCTCATATCTTCCTCCATTTGATAAGTGTCATCCGATCATAAAATTATAAGCAAAACCTTACATTCATTCCAATCCCCTCCTTGAATCTCTTAATCATACTAAGGAAAGCTAAGACTAGTCTTGTTACTTGTACAATCACACCTATTAAACTCCATTAAATCTTACTAGCTACTCTTGATCATAAGTTAGAATTATAAGATAGCCATCCACTATAAATGTTTTGGAGGGTGTCTGATACTATGATTATTTACTTTTCATGTAATCTAGGATGTCATACATGCATTTTGTATATTTATTTACTTGCATTATATTAAGTGTAAATTTAATAGCATTTTATTATCTTAAATATTAGTAAAAATATTATTTTAAGTTATTATTGTGAAAGAATATCCCAGGAAAAAAGGAGAAAAATTCATAAGTGGTGAACCAACATTGCAGCACTCAAACTACCAGTGCTGCAATATCCACAACACCCCGGTGCCAGATCTAGATATCGTAGCATCAGTTCCTCAAGAAAAATGTTAATTAATTCAACACTCCAATGGAGCCAAGGTTAGTGTTTTAGTGCTTCATAATGTTGTAGGGCTAGAAGTCAACATTGCAGTATCGCAATCATGGGAATTTGAGCACTGAAGCATTGAACTATACAACATCATAGTGCTAGATTACATATTCAAGCGTCAGAGCGCTCAACATTTTTAGTGCTATCGTGGAGCAATTATTGAAATGAGGAGGCACATCGATTCAACTAAAAGCTACATTGGTTCTGCCAATAGATGTGTTGGATCATTCTAATGTCATAGCGGAGCAAGCCTAGCGACACCGAGGTGTTAGTTCATTCTATAATGCTACAACACTAATCTATTGATTGTCGTGGTGCCTAAGTCCATTTATGTACTAGTATAAATAGTTTTTAGTTCATTATAGTGGGAGATTCTATCATTTTTAAGAGGGAAATATCACTGTCCTGTAGTGTTGATTTTCTTAAGGTCAAGTTTAAGGAGGCTAGGGGTAAGAAAGATACTACATTTAGAGATTGTTAGCCTATCTTATTGTAAGAAATCAGATAATTTGATGGAAAATGAGTGTGAAAAGTGCATTTGTATTATCATAATGGTATCTAATTACACTTTTACTTTTATACTTTCTCTTATATGCAAGCAATGAATTCTAGATTATTCTCTTTTGTTTCCATGGCTAACTAATTTATTATTTTGGTCCAATGATGTGAAACTTATGTGAGTACTAATGTAGACTCTTGTGCTTTGAATGAATAAAAGATATTTTTAATGCATCTTATTTTTTATTTAATGCATATAATGATCATATATGTAGTTAAAATTTAGTGTGATATATTGCCTCAATAGAGGAGTATTGGAATAATTAGGAGAATTAAAATAGAACTCTTGCATGCCTAGGCATAGATTGTTTAGTGTTTAAGATTGTATGGAGATATAATAATTATAGGAAGGCTGTAAACCTCCCTTAACATCCATATAACCTTGACAGAGATTTAGGGATGTATATGCTCTAATCCACACCAAACATATAAGAGTCTACTTAGGAAAACTTAGGTAATTCATAGTTAATAGTCCAAAATATTTAATCATCTTGTATTTCTCTTTTTTACTACATATTTAACTGGAGATAAAATCTTAACCCTAATTTTTGCACTGTAGGATAAACATTGTAGCTATAGTAAATAGTATTAGTTCATTTGTATATTAGTAGAATTCTTTCTTGTGGTATCAACACACTCTCATATCACTTTATTACTTGATTAACATGTGTACTTTCATATTTAGTGGGTAATTTATATTGAAGAAAACTTTGTCGATCAAGATCCAGTGGAATTCCCATCTCTGTGAGGTAGTAGATTAAACTCGAGCTCTATTCCTATAAGTTCTGGTCAAGTATAAAGAGGACCTTCAAACAAATGGGATCTAATCAATGGATTGAAGGTTCATGACTTGATGATGCTCTCTGATCAATTTAAGCAAGATCAGTCTAGTGGATCTTCTGGATATCGCCATAAATTCCATATGTTTGAGAAAGGTTGTGGGTGGTTGAAGATGAAATCAAGCTCGTTGATTCCAAACACCAGCCTTGATTGTGTCGTATTCCAATTAATCCAACCTTTTGATAATTTCATTCTATTTAATCATGACCATCTGATCCTTAATTGAACAACCATGGTTAAAGCTGCATGAAACATTAGCCCGTACCAATAATTACTTGGCCAATCAAAGCGTGCCACGTGGAAAGCATGGCTAACTGTGTAAATATGACTATAAAATTAGAGAAAATCATATGAAGCCTTAAAAATTCATTAACTCCTCACACGCTTAGCCAAATTAGGTGATCTTAGGCTCATTGGATTTTCATTAATCAGGAGAACAAAAGCCCTAAGGTTTAGAACTTAAATTTTCAATGCATTAGAAGTAATTTTAGAAATACTTTCTATGGTGTTTTTAAAATTAATGATTAAATAGAATTGACCATGATTCCAAGTTTATAGAGATGGAGCTTGGGAGTTTTTAAGAGATTTCCAAAATTCATCACATGAATTTGAAATCATTAAGGGCTTTAATTAATTGATTTAAAATTATAAGAGGGCTAAAATTAATAAAATTTTAAACTAATCAAATTTTTTGTAGGTGCCCTGCTACTTAGCCTCCTTAATTATTAAAAGAATGGCCAAGGATACATGTTGCTAAAAAATGAGCAAATGATTATGCTGTGTGATGTGTTTATTTGAAATTATATATAGATTGCTTTACTAATCTGCAAGGATTATAGTGTCATTTTCTTTTTAAAATGTAATTTGATATTAGAGTTGTGAAAGTCTAAAAATGGGTGTTTTCCCCAAAAATGATTAGGGAACCAAATGGAAAGAATTTCCTTCATGGAAGATCTGTTTTCATTTGGAAGCCCTACTGGAGGAGGCTTTAACAGATGAATTGAAGGTTAGAAAACACCTTATTTTTTTAAAGAATTGCTACATTTCATAGGAGTAAAATCTAGATTGTTATCAGTGAAACTTGACCACCTTTACTTTTTGCAGACCTTGGTTATATTAAGTGGCACTTTTTATATGGACTCTAGACATTCTTTACTTTACTTTATTATGGTTGGTTGAATTCCTATTTACCTTGATTATGCACTAGAAACTCCTACTTTTTTTAGGTTTGTTTCTTGCATATGCTTTTGCTTGGATATTTTGCTAGGCTCTTAGGAAATATTTTTTTTTTACTCATAACCAACAAAAAAAAATTAGGATAACATAGAAAGGTAACTGATTTAGTAAGTAAGCTAGAGGTCATCTAGGGTTGCATAGATCATATCCTTCACTATTTCCTTCTTAGGCACCTCCCCGCCTACAAGTAGAAGTAGGCCACCCAACTTATGAGGGTGTAGTTCTGACTTAGGAGAGTTATGGTATTTTAGGATAAAAAATATATTTTCCAAGCTTTTTTGAAACTTCACATGATGATTATTGCATAAGAGTCAAGTATCATGCATTATATTAAAAGCAAATTAAAAAAATTAAAATTTAATTATATTTAGCTTTAGAATCATCATTACCCTTCGTAAGTTTAGGGCTACTTAGGAATTTCTCTAGAAGTTAGCACAATATTCCAAAAACTTAAATAATAATAGCCTACCTATCTTACATTTGCATAAGATTGGAATTATGGTTGTAAAGATATTAGGTAGAGTTTTAGCTAACATTTCCACTCCATGTAGGAATGTAAGTCCAGATGTGTCTAGATTTTTTAAACTCTTTTCTAGAGTCAAAGATATCACCCATCTCACTAGGTTTGCACTTCATTAGACTTTTCTTGAGTTCACTATCCTGTAGTGACTCAACTTAAATCTAGGTTCTGAGGCGGATCTTAAATCATAAGTCCCCACCCTTTGAGAATATACTCTCAATTGTATAATAAAATATCAACTCAAACATAAAATCTTCTCCTAAAATACTATAGCCCAATATAAGATAAACATGAGCCCTTTTGGGTGGTCTTAGAATCCTAAAGCTTCCTACTTTTGATCATTTGATCTCCAGAAAGAACTTTTCAACATTTGAATCAATCCCCTTTGAAAACTCTAAAATCTCTTATCCATGACTTAAGTTTTAAAATCTAAGAAATATATGCCACTATTTTAATCGAGAGTGTTCTCGAAAGATTCACATCTATTAAGATATCATCAACCGTAAAGGCTTGCATTTATGGAGAACCTGTAATTCTAGATTAAAACAAACTCTATCTTATCCCCATAAGATAGGGAAAAATTTTTGGGAATAAAGATAATTTTTAAGACCTATTTTTATATTCAAATACCCTCACAGAATATCATGTTTATTCTTTGGGGTGATATGGTATTCTGTCTGTTGTATTTGATTATAGAAATGGCAATATTTTTAAAAGTCATTTTTGCATTCAAATACCTATGCAGAATATCATGTTTACCTTTCAGGGTGATATGATATTCTCTCTATTGTATTTGATTATAGAAATGATAATTTTTTAAAACTTTATTTTCATCTTTAAATACTATTCTAGAATGACATGTCTTCCTTTTAAGATAGTATGTTATTTTTTGTTGTATTTGCCTACAAAAAATAATTTTTTTTCAAAACTTTTTTTTGTCTTCGAATCTATTATAAAATATCATATTCGTCTTTCAAGATAGTATGCTAATCTCAATTCCATATTCAATCAAAAAAATAGGGGCACCCTACATGTATGTGGTAAAATTATTTTTCCATCAGATTTTTTTGGCGGCTCTGCTGGGAAGGGTTCTTCTATCCATCTTTAGTAGTGGCTTATAATTTACATTGGTAGTATGTTTATGCTCATCATAACATGAGACTACCTTTCTCCTGCTAGTTTCCTTACTCATTTCTTCCTTGGGTAAGTCTGATCAACATCTAAAAAGTAAAAGAGGTAAGACAGAGTTTTCTAATAAGAATGAGGCTTGCCAAGTTATTAGTAAAAAAAGAGAGCAATGCAAATTCTTTGAAATCCTTACTAAGCCTCGTAGATTTCAAGAACCTCATATTGGATGAAAATCTAATAAGTCAGGTCCAAATTTAAATTGTCTCCGAAATAAATTCAAATTTCAATCAGAATTAGAATTATTTTTCAGAACAACATTCCTATCTCATGAATATACATTATAGTTAGATCTCAATGTAACTTATTGAGTATAATGATATTTCAAATTTACATTTAGCATAATTTCAAATTTATAGAATAATAAAAGTTAGCCAAAAATAATTATTTCAACAAAGACCAAACGGAAAAAAATGGTGGGTAAACTAATCTTTTCATTCAACAAAAATCTCACTGTTGAGAAATTAGATTCTGGAAATACAATCAAGTTTGGAATGGGTTTTTAGAGTATTGTGATGTAAGTTAATGGAAATGAAATAATTTATTTGAATGATGATGACCATATGGTTGATTCTTTAGTAGAGATCACATTAGGGTCAGGGTTCGACTCCTCTACTCCTAAGAAGAGGGTCGTTGTTACTCCCATGCCCACTGCACCTCTTGTTAGAGAGGCTAAGAAACTAAAATCTATAGTTATTGATGTGTTAGAACATCCCATAGTATTCAAAGTTTGCTCAGCTTCTGCTATCCCTTTTGTAAGCAAACAATAAAAAAGAAACTATAATAGAAGAATTAGAAGGAAGATTGTCAAGGCAAGAAAAATTGTCGAGTTGGAAGTCTTAGAGCAAGTTGAGTTTCAGGGCGGTGAGGAGCCCACTATTCCTCCCATGTTTCCTTTCCTTGGTGGAAGTCGCTTCCACCCTTTTTCTACTGCCCAAGATGAATGTTGACCCCTACACTCAAAATGAGCGAAAATCGGAGATTTAAGTGACGGTCGGTGGGCGTGACGCATCACTTAAATGGTCAAATGACCTCCAATCACTAAAAAGACTTCGTCGTTGTGATTGGAACATCAAATCAAGCAAAAACAATCAAAATCGACGCCGATACCGAAATTGATGCGAGACGTTAACCAAATCATGTCTGATCAAAAAACAAAACATTTGCTTTTTAAAAGTGAAATTCACACACACACAATATATATATATATATTCATGTATTATACATACATAAAAAAATTATAGTATTTATTCAAATGCCCCTTAATTATTAGATTGGGCATAAGTGTTTAAGCTCCACATAAGCCCCAACTAATTACCCCACCTAAATAACTTTACAAATCATAATACCTAAAATAAATATTTAAAACCAAACTAAAAATATCGACATTTTGGCCCTCATACAATTCAGTGCATGTGAGGATCCCTTTTACTTTTTAATTTTTTCCTTTCATCACAAAATTTTTGTAGTAAACTTAGGCTTCGTTTGAGATGGCATTTTTACTGCTTCTTAACGCAATTTTTTAGTACAAAAAACAAATTTATGTACTAAAAAGTTACTTTTAGAAGCAGTAATTAGAAAGCCATCCCAAACAAAGTCTTAATTAAAATTTTAAATTAATAACTTAGCTACATTTAATCATTCAACTAACACAATTTTTTTCCACTTGCACAAATTTTTTTTCTAAAACTTAAAAATGAATATATAATTTTTTTCCAAGGGCTAAAAACAAACTTCCTACACTAAACCAAACAATAAGGTAATGTTAAATATCCAATAGTAAATATATAAAATGATTATACCAATTTTCTATAAGAAAAAAATTATAATCTAAAACAAGTTAAAATCTGATAGAAACCACATTATATGAAAAATAAACTCAAATCTAAATTTATTTTTAGGAAAAAATTAAAAACCAAAATAACTTCAAATTAAAAAGATCTAATAAATGAAATCCCAAATTGATTGAAAATATTCGAAGAGATATAAATTTACATTTAAATCCTTAAAGAAACGAACAAAATTGGCGTAGAAACCAGCTAGAATGAGCTAGGCGATTGAGGCGGTCGACAATGGCTACTATGCTCTATTTGCCTGAAATGGGGAAGAACGGTGGCGTCGATTAGAAATTAGGGCCTCATCGGTGAATTTCCTTGCAAAAATTTCTATCAGTTTTAAGTTAAATTTTTTGATAGAAATTTCTACGAGAAATCTAGCTGGAAATTTAATTATCGGTAAGTTTTTTTATGGAAATTTCTATTGTAAATTTCTACCTAAAATATCTATTGGAAAATATATCGGTATTAAATATTTTTTTCTAGCAAGTTTTCACCTCTTTTAAATCCGATGAAAATGAGCTTTTCTTCTGTAATGTGTTTGTGTGTGTGCGTGCGTGCGTGCATGCTCGTGTGTGTGCGTGTGTATGAAGTAATGAATAAAAATCTTAGAAAGAGAATTGTTTTTATATTACTAATAATTTTTAGCTATTTGCAATCCTAATTATTTAAAATTTGTAATGGTCAATAAATGATGCAAATGATGGTGAGCTCTTTCTATCAAAATGGTTAGTCTCTCTCTCTCTCTCTCTCTCTCTCTCTCTCTCTCTCTCTCTCTCTCTCTATAATTCATTTGGTCTCACTTCTCTCCTACTTAATTTCTTAGAAAGAAACTCTTAGAAAATCTACATTTTATACATACATTGTTTCTACTATTTCATGAATATTGAACTCACTTATCAAACAACTTGTAATTTTATATGAAAGTATGATAATTTATTTTATATAAACAATAAATGTAAAAAAAAAATCAATGTAATTGTACTAAATAAAGGCTTAGGAGAATAGTTAGATAATATGCTTTGATACCTCCTAAGGGTGACAAAAATAATATATCATATACATAATCTTCCACCAATATGAATCTTAAAAAGAGTTCTCTTTCTATACATTGTAGCATTACATATAGAAAATTTTTATAATTCAAATTGATGACTTTTAAGCTTCATTTGAGACGGCTTTCTTACTGTTTCTTAAAGTAGTTTTTTAGTACAAAAGTTTTAATTTTTGTACTAGAAAGCTCCTTTAAGAAGTAGTAAGAAAGCTGTCCCAAACGAAATCTTAAACTACAATGAAGATAAATACCTTTTAACTATTATGTCAAATCAACGTGTACTAGCTCTTTAGAGCGTGTTTGGTTGCAATCCAAGTTAGCCTAAACAAAATTTATGAAAATATAATTCTAATTACAATATAAATTTAATAATAATTAAATTTGATTCTAATGAATCTTTAAGGTAACTTAATTATTATTAGAGATAAGATTAAATGGTAAAAAAAAGCTCATCATCCATCTTTCTGATCACCTATACAAAATTCTAATATATTTACCTATCTAACTTCTAATTTTTTATATTTATTTATATAACAGATAAATCTCTTAATAACATTAAATACATCATTAACATTAATTTTTTTAAATGAAATATACATTTTCATACATATATATTTTAATGTAACTATTATATAAATAAATATAAAAATTTAGCTATTATAAATATAAAAAACATAAAAATTTTATAATATTTATTTAAACCCTCCTTAATTATTAGATTAGGCTTAAGTGCTTAATCCCCACATAAGCCCCAACTAATTACCCCAACTAAATAGAACTTTACAAATCATAATACCTAAAACAAACATTTAAAAACAAACAAAAAATGTCGACATTTTGCCCTCATGCATTTCAGTGCATGTGAGGATCCCTTTTCCTTTATTTTCCTTCTTTTCAATTCTCAGAGGTACAGAACAAGATAAAAATAGCTATTTTATCATAGTGCAATTCCATAGTCAGAGAGCTCTCTATTCCCTAAGCTCCATTAAAGCTCTCTCTCCTTCACCATTGGACCCTGCAAAGTTAGGTAGTTGCTTTAGGGAATATTATGAATGTGAACACTATGTTGACATATCAAATATATTATTATCATAACCCTAATGCGACTACTCGACGCAGATACAAATTATTTTATTTCTATTATTGGTTTTGGCTCTTTAGTTGTACTGTTTGTTTTCTACTTTTTCATCATTTGAAAGGCCAAAAGCAAAAGGAATGGGTCTACAAGTAATCATTAGGTCTCTTGCATTATAATATGAAAATCATAAATTTGAGTCATGAAAATATTTAATTTTATATTAAATGTGATTATTTGCATCATTTTTCTTTCAAAATTATGTATTAATAGTAGCGTATTGCACATATTGGTATGCTTAGATTGGGCATTCAATGTGTATTCATTTAGGTTTCGTTTCGTGTCAGTATGTTGCCATTTGACGTAAATTATAAGTATCATTATTTATTCTTAAGAGATGGCGAACTCTTCGCAGCTGTTTTACGATTATAAAATTGTGAAAGAAGTGTGCACGTTATAGTGCTTTCCATCAGACGTTTTGCTCAGCAATTTAAATTGTGATTTTTTAAAACGAAAAAAGCTATAACAAAATGGAGTCTGTGATTTTGTTTGATTATGTCTTTGTCCTACTTAATTTTTCCCCAAAAAAAAATCTGTATTTTATTTAAAATCATACATGGAATGCATGTTCTTTAGAGCTATAAACTTTTTAAAAAAATGTCATGTTTTAATGCTATATGAACACAACTTTTCAAGCTAACTTTAGTTATTAATGTGCCTTTGGGCACCTTTTGTTCAAAGTTAGTTGATCTCCCTTTAGCTAATATTTATTTATTTGTCAATTTGGGATTTTAGACAAGCTTTTTCTTTGGTTGGAAAATTAGTAGGTAAAAATTTATTATATTAATTATAATAAACATCTAAATTAAATCTATGAATAACTATAACAAAATAATAGTATCATCATTTCATAAAACCTATTAATCAAATATGGTCATATTTCTCATAACCAAAATAGAAACATATGTTGTATATAATGTGAAATATTGCAAGAGGGTCTAAGGATGTGAAAATAAAAGAACAATTTATTGCTTATTTCTTTGTACTTCAAAATTTGCTTAGTAGTAGCCCGAAGAAGCTACTATTTAATCAAGTATTAGTCTAAAAGCATAAGAAGAAGAGATGGTTTAGAATCTCATTTCCACTGACAAAGTTGATATGTGAAGATCTTGCATTTAGATAAACCATCCTCCATTTTCAAGACCATTCTTGTTTGCAAGCCATGTGTATATTTTGTAACAAAAAGCATGGTCTTTATTCCAATCAAAATTAAGGCAATGAACATCACGAGGGCTATCATTTTTTTTCTTTTTTGTGGACATTTAGGCCAGTTAAGGCAAACTCACACACACATCACATACGCAAGACTTGAACACAAGACCTCTTGGCTAGTAGCCAAAGCTCCCAATCAATAGGCCAAGTTGAGTTGCATATAAGGGTTATCCTAGCGAACAACAATAAATTTCTCTAAGAAAGGGTTAACTTTTATAATGTCATCATTTCCAAATGAGTTTAAGGATAAGCCCTTTGGATACCGAGATAAATGAGTGAAGTTTCATGCCCTATTTAGTTCTAAAACGATACGTAGACTTCCAAGAAGTTATGTCACAACACATATTCAGTATTATTATTTATGTTTTTGAAAATGATGAATAATAAGTCATAAAATATATTACTTCCTTATTTAATCAATAGGTTATCGATCCTTTCACATATGTTGTTAATGTTCAAAAATTTTCGGAATTAAAAGAGCTCAAAATCATTACGCAATAACATATCAAATAGAGAATTTAAGAAACTAAAACCTAGTGGCCAAAGAAAGGCATTTTGCCTTCCACTCATACAAAAAATGTTTGATTTTAACTTCATTTGGGACAGCTTTCTTACTGCTTTTTAAAACTGTTTTTAGTATAAAAATTTCTTGAAAGCAACAAAAAATAATGGCTAAAAGCTGTCCCAAACGAAGCCTTTATCTATAAGGGGTTGAAAGTACACTCATCTTTACAAAATTCATTTAAGTTCTTGGCTCTCCTAATGCATTATGTTCAAGCTTTATTGATTTTCAAGCGACATCAAAATACTTTTTTTTTTCTTATAACAACAACAATATATTGTTGAATAACGAGCTCCGCTTTAAACATTTGCCCTATTCATTTATTTATCAAATGCAAGCTAACTTTAAACACAACATAAATTTTAAAATATTATTCAAACTTATTAATTATTTATCAATTTTAAACTGTAACAATTTTAATAAAATCTAACTAATTATTTTTTTTATTAATAGTTTTCAAAAATATTATTTAATTATTATATATAATTAGATTCTAAATATTCATATAATATTATTTAAATTATTTTGCAAATTTTATATATTAATAAAAAAACTAAGTCTACATTTTCTCATCATATCCTGTAAGAACCAGCTCTGTTTAGTAACTGAACTGGACCCCTTTTGACAGCCATGTGAATGCTTCTGCATGCAGCAAGCTAGGCGGACCGAGTAGATAGGCCACCTGCATGCGTAAAACCCCAGATAGAGTTGGTTCATGATTTTGAGCGAAAGATCGCGTACGTGGGTGAAAATTAACAACTCATCACAAGAGATATCTTATTTTCGCTCATTCCCATAGGAGGAATCACAAGAAGTTCTGTGTCGAAGGGAACCGACTGAGAGAGAGAAAGAAGACAAAGGAGGAAGGTATGTTTATCAATTTTTTTATTATTTATGTGCAAATCATCCCATGATGTCTAATCTAAGCAAGGATGAATGTTTAGTTAAAGAAGAATTTGTTGTTTGGAATTTCTTCTTAAGGAATAGTAAGTGAATTAGTTTGATGTTATACACTTTCATTTTCTCGTTTCTCTAATTGAGGAAATATTAAGAAATACAATTTGATTTTTATTTAGGAAGAAATTTGGAAAGAAAGGAAAGGAATTTGAGTTGGAAATTCACTCTTTTCGAAAGTCAAAGGAAATATAAGTGAACTTCAGAGTTTCTGTTTTACTTTCCTGTTCAAATCTATTACTTTGATGGAAAGAAATAATATCTAAATTTCAATAGGAAGGAAGTTCATGCTTGAAGAAATTTAGTGAGTGAAAGCTTAATTTCAAAGAGAAGGGAGAGAAGAATTGAATAAATTGAGGTAAAAGATATAAGTTAGAATTTGATAATTATTAATATTACTTTGAGCTTTGAGGATTCCTTCAAAGTTGATTAATGATATTTA
This sequence comes from Dendrobium chrysotoxum, assembly GCA_019925795.1. Classification (NCBI taxonomy): domain Eukaryota; kingdom Viridiplantae; phylum Streptophyta; class Magnoliopsida; order Asparagales; family Orchidaceae; genus Dendrobium; species Dendrobium chrysotoxum. Next base: position 11,719,658 of record CM034298.1, on the reverse strand, counting down.
ATGTCAATCATATAAATTGGAACAAAAAAGGATTTGATTAATCTAGTGTGCGAAGTGTTGAAGCCAACAAATGAATTCTCAAGGGATTTGATGTAAGAATTCATTAAAGAAATATTTATGTAAAATTAATGAAAGTTAAATATAATAATAATTTATGTGATTGTATGTGAATTTAGATTATAATAAGAAAAAGTATTCCAAAGGTCGAAGATTTCAAAGGAACTGAAGCCCGAAAGAAAATAAAGTGGATAATTACAGCTGTGTATAGCAATTTTATTATTGTATTTCTATTTAAATTCTAAAGGTAATATTTTATATAATTATTTTACTTTATTTAGATGTTATCATGTGTAAGATTATGTTAATTCAAATGCATATGTTATGAGGAACATTTGACATTTAAATGAGTATGACAAAAGAAATGTACATCAATTAGCATGATAGTATGGATATACACGAATAAGTGAAAGGAGTATATACTGATTTAAAACATATGTAAAGAAAAAAGAAAATGAATTTGAAAGTGTATATGATTATATATATATATATATATATATATATATATATATATATATATATATAATTTAAAATACATATAAAGATATATGAAAGAAATAATGAAATACATGAAATAATTTATAAAATACAAATGAAAGCATAAATTGAAAAAAAAAAGAAAAAGATATATGCATGCAAATTACAGGAGTTTACCCCTGTATGATACTAACTAGAGAAGCAACATACCTTTGCATGTTAAATGAAAATGGAAATGATTATACCTTTATAGGTACATTTAGACGGTGCTCCTGTACTAATGGAAATGAAATAAATGTATAATGGAAATGGGCTAATATAAAATAATTTATGTGTAAGAAAGACAAAGAAATACGTTTGTCTTATTTTGTATACCTGATAAATAGGGGGGTGTGTGTGTGTGTGTGTGTGTGTGTTTGTATATATGCATGTAAATGCAAAAGAAAAGAATGTCAAAAGAACAAATTCATTTTTATGTATATGAAATTTCTATGTTACAAGTATAATTATCCACTGAGTTTATTATTTAAACTCAATCTATTAAACTAAACTTTCAGATATGTCTCCTAACAAATAAAAATAAAAGAAAAATATGTCTACAAAAAACGACGCACAAGTGAAAGCAAATAATATAAAATTTATATAAATGTTAAGTATGTGAAAAATTTTATTACTAATTTAATAAAAATTGTATTAAAGGCTCTTTAATTTTTCTTTGAAATGTATTTAATAAACTTTTTTTTAATTTGAAGAAATGTTATAAATAACCGACTGTTCGTTCTCACCTCATTAATTCGAGTATTCAGGCCGGATCATAATATATTCACACCCCCAATAATATACATTATTTTTAAAATATACAAAATATTAAAAATATTGATTAAAAACATAATTTAAATCCTCATTAAATAAATTTTTTATTATAATTCACAACAGACGAGTCAATATTCAAGTTTATTCATTTATATGACATTTTAAAAATATTATTAAACTTTATTAACAAACAAAAGATGAGCTAAGCAATTTTCTCTCTTTCTCATGAGGGGTTGCATCCATTAATATTTTTTAGTGAATTTCTCTTTATTTGTATAAGAATGGTACAAGAGTGAAGAGAGACGAGTGAAAAAAAAGATCTATACAAATTTCTCCAATTTTCATAATGATTTTTTTGGTGTATTGCGGCTCCAAAATTTTTTCCCAATTTCAGATTTTTCCACTATAAACTTTAGTGTTCTTTCTTTTCGCAGCATTTTATCTTTCTTGTTTATGTTTGCAACTGCGACGTGGTTCACTTCCCCCATCAACTTCTTCACTTATAGTCCTAATGTTAATTTAGGATAGAGAAAAAGACAATCCATAATTGATAAAATACTTTAAGGAGCCAATGAAAACATTACAGAAGTTCAAAAATAACAGTAATCAAACCATATGAAAAGCTTATTGACCCCTCAATAGAATCATAACATAGTAGCAGTCAATAATTGACCACCACACGAATCAGTATCAAGGGAGAACATCAATGAGTGGCATCTTCAGTAAACATGGCATATAACATAGCTGGAATACCTGCAGAGAATTAAGCTCTTGATGTCCTAAACTTGAAAGATATCTATGGCTTCGTCGAAAAAATATGAATATTGATGCTTCAAGCAGCTGTGTATTTTTGCAGTCTTCGTGCTCCATTATTGCTATCTTTTGGCAGCTTCCATTCATTTGGTTTCATTTAAACATCTGAAGCAGATGATTCATGGATGTTAGATGGTTTATGTTGTGATTCTTCATATCAAGAGCTAGAAAATGAATACCAGAAACCTTCAAAAGGTTGAAAGAGTAAATATATAGTTTAAAAAACTATGAAAAGGGAAAAAATATGAAAGATTGGAGCATGCAAAATGCAAAAGTCAAGGTTTCCTTCAGATGACAAAAAGACATCAGATCAGTAAGTTTCACCATCTTTTCATAACAGCAATTCCTCAACAAGAATAGTACTATGCTGAGCTGTGGTGTCTTGTTGGTTGAGTCTTCTCTCCAACCTTCGAACCCTACGTTCCAGCATATATCTAACCACCTCTAACCCCTCGTTTGTGATTAATGCCCAAATTCCAAAAAACAGAATTGTATTGATCTCCATGATAGTTTTAATTCTCTTCTTTCTCCTTTACCTTTTTCATCACCAACTTAACAAAAAAAAAGGAGAATTGATTACGAGGTTACCCCCAATGCAGGATTTGAGGAAAGGTTGATGTCAGCAGCCTTACCCCTTCACCGCAAAGTGGTAGTTCAACCGATTCAAAACCAGACAATAATAGAAGCAATCTAACCATGGCTATAGGCCTTCTTTGCATCATCAACTAGTAATATAAAATTGCCTACACAGTTGACCCATTATCACCAATGCATTAATCAACTCATTTAACTTTTCAATTGAAGTCAACTGAAATAGATAAAACCAAAATTAAGAGCAACAGCACCCTAAAAGAATCAGTGGAACAGCTACAGCACACAAAAAAAAACAAAACTTATTGCCTGATAATACTTCAATCCTGAAATTTTTAACATTAACACATTAGTGTGGACTAATGAATGATTTGAAAGTTGAAACCATCATGACATGCAAATGTACATTCATGTCAAGGCATAAATCATCCATCATGTCATTACCTATGTCCATATCGGAGAATCCCATATCCCTACAATATTGTATCTCATCTACTGTGCTTCAAAAGGTAATGCCATTTTCTAAGCCAGATTCCTCTATGCACTTGCTTCTGTGGTGCAAAGATAAATCATTAACCAGAATAAAATGATTCTCATATTTAAATAGTTTAACAGTTAGCATGCATTAAGCATACATCCCCACGCTTATGCAGAAGTATGCAAAACATGTTTAGTGATGTTGTGAACATGATAACAACGATGTAAATCACAATAAAATTATACAAAATCAAGGGATGCTCTAGAAAGGTGAGGGAGTAACGTGAGTACTACCATAATAGAGACCTCATTGTGTGATTAGATCCATCATCTTCCTGTGCTTCAGTAGCAGTCAATCCACCAGTTGATTGGAGACTTTTTGGAGCTTCAGTTTTGGAATCATGTAATTCAGCTAATTTGTCAGGATTATCGATACAGTACTTCTGTAGCCACCTATCAGTCTCCCAAAGAACATGCATGATGCTTTCTCTAGCTGAATAACCATGACTCTCAAATGGTAGAATCACCAAACGACAGAGTGTTCCATGGCCCTTTAACGCATTAAAGAAGCGATCTGACTGCAGATTTGCAAACCCGTAACAATTACGTTAAACAAAAACTGAAAATTATATCAATTGATGCTTCATAGTAATAAATGATGGATGCCAGAGGACACCTATATCTGTTTCCAGCACTTTCTGGACCGGGGGACATCTTAAAAAGCCACCCAATATGCAATTGATTAATATCAATTTCTTAAAGAATTTCACACTTGTTTTTTAAAGTACTCCAAACAATAGTAGTAAAAAATTGGGACATGGATATAGCATTGTATATGCCACTTTTTTTCTTTTTTTTATCATTGTACATGCCACTTGAACCTAATAATGTCCAAAACTCGCTTTCTCCTTATCTACATCTTTTTCTCTCCCTTACCAATCAATCACATGACAAAGCAATAAGGTTCTGAGTTGTGCATTTACTGATCAGTGGTCTATGATCTACAAATCCTAAGTTTTCTTGTATGATAAGCATGCATGGCACCATACTAAGGAAACTTTAAGCCTAAATTAACTGGAATAAAATTGATATCAAAGCTTATAATTGTATGATCATGTCAACTAATTATAGGACAAATTAACTGGGCAATGAAAAGATTCAATCAATAATGCAATTTAAATGAACTAAAGTAGGTCACGATTATGTCCAAAAATAACATAACTATCATGATGTTCAAAATTATATGACAAATTTGGGAATATTTAAGATGGATCAATAATTTGAAAGATATTTTTTTCACATTAGCACTTATTTAATTTTGAAAAAATTAAAACTTTAAAACAAAATTAGTGAGACATGCTCATATGTTTTGGTGAAGCATTCTAAGTGAATTAAAATCAACATGAATTGGTATGAAACTGATACGGGAGAGGGCAATTCAGCCCTCCTTGTGGGGCCCATTAAACCTATCATTATATATGTAAGAAGAGAAATTAAGGAAGGGATTAATTAGGAGATGTTTCCTAATTAAAAAGGGCTGATTTGGGGGCTGATATAAAGGAGATTAATTAGGAGATATTTCCTACTTAAAAAGGGCAGATTTGGGGCTGATTTGGAGGAGATTAATTAAAAGATATTTCCTGATTAGAGAAGGCTGATTTGAGAGGAAATTGAAGGTGGAATTTGTTGTTTTATTGTTTGCGATAAGTAGTAGGATTTATGTTATATTTGTATGCAGAATTTGATTTGAGAGTGCTGTAGTATTCTTTTTGTGAGGGATCCGTGCGGCGTCTAGGGTTTGGGAGAGAAGGTCCTCGTCTCGAAAAAGGACCATTGTATCTTGCTTTGTTCCTATTGGATTTTCTATCAATAAAAATCTATTTATGTGTTGAATCTCTTGGAGTTTGTTGCTATTTTTTATACCAAGGCGCATCAAATTAGTATTAGAGTCGTGTCCTGGACCAAAGTCGCAATTCTCTTTACTGATTTCTACTGCGTACTTCCTCCCCGTTGCTGATTTTTGCTGTTTGAAGACCATAGTCGCTGATTTTTGCTGTTTTTTTCGGTTTGGAACTTAGATCCGTGAATGGCAGCAAAAAAGGTTGATACGTTGGAAGGGGAAGTGGAGCAAATCAAATCCGGGATGGAGGAAAGATTTTCAACTCTGGAAAATCAGATGTAGAACCGATTGGGAGGGGATGGATGAGATGATAAAGAAGCTCATGGAGATGCAATCCAAAGCCCCACCAGTGATTCCGATTGCTAACCCCTCAACATGATTTGACCGAGGTTCCCTTGGCCAAATCAAAGGGAAAGGAGATCGAATGGGAGGAGTTTAAGGATTACTTTTTGGAATGTTTTCGAGCCATTCGAGAAGGAGACCTACACAAGCAATTCCTTGCCTTGACACAAGAGGGTACTGTCATGGATTACAGGGAGAGTTTTGAGTTGTTGTCAGGGAGGTTGAGGGAAATTTTGGAGGCCGTATTGGAGGAAAATTTCATGAAGGGCCTCCAACCCAATATACGAGCGGACCTTTGATTGCTAAGGCCAAGGGGGTTGAAGGAGACGTTGGAGCTAGCATAGATATCAAAGGATCGAAGGCAGATGAAGGGAGGCGGTAAGAGCGGGGTTGTGGGAGGCTTTTATAGAAGTACCTCAACTTCATTGGCGCCAAGGACCCAGACGATATCATTTCAGCAGGAGGCACCAAAGGAGAAAAGTGGGGGAGTTCGCCCCGGGGACAATTTCAGGCGCCTCGCAGAGGTAGAGGTGCAGGACAAGAAAGCTAAAGGTCTGTGTTTTCGCTGTGATGAGAAGTATGCACTAGGTCATCAGTGCAAGGATCGTACACTCCAGGTCCTTCTAGTTTGTGAGGAATAGACTAACAACGAGGGCCAGGTAGAGGAAGCAGAAGAAGGAAGAGAGCATCTACACCTTGATGTGGCAGAAGTGTCCCTAAATTATGTGGCAGAATTTACTCCAAATCACACCATGAAGGTGAGGGGACAGATCAGGGAGCAACCAGTGGTGGTCTTCGTGGATAGTGGGGCTACTCATAACTTCATCTCCAACCGGATCGTGGATCAATTGGAATTGAAGTTGGTGGATACAGGGAGCTTTGGAGTCATGATGAAAACGACAAAGGTAGAAAGTAGCATGATTTGCAGTAGGTTGGCGCTGAAACTCCAGGGTATATAGATAGTGGAGGATTTTCTTCCCTTGGATTTGGGAGCACTAATGTGGTCTTAGGGATGAAGTTGTTACAAACGATTGGAGAAACGAAGGTGGATTGGAAATCTCTAACTATGGAGATTCAGGCAGAGGGAAAAAATACTGGGCTACTTGGTGGAGCTACAAAGTTTAGAGGAGTTTCTAGACTCAGAGACGATGAAAATCCCTGATTGTGTACAACAGCTTCTGCAGCAATTTTCTGAGGTCTTTCAGCAATCTAATAGGTTACCGCCACCCCGAGAGCACGAGCATGCCATTATCTTGAAGGAGAGAGCGTCACCTATCAGTGTCAGACCATACCGATACCCACAGATTCAGAAGGATGAGATTTAGAAGCTCATCAAAGAGATGCTTGAGGCAGGAATATCAGGCCTAGTGTGAGCCCTTTTTCAACCCCGTGCTACAGTAAGAAAGAAGAACATAAGTTTGGAGGTTTTGCGTAGATTGCAGGGCCCTAAACAAAAAAACTGTGCTAGACAAGTTTCCTATCCCTGTAATCGATGTGTTGTTGGATGAGCTGTTTGGAGCGATCATTTTCACGAAATTGACCTTAAGTAAGGATACCACCATATCAGAATGAAGCCAGGGGACGTACACAAGACAGCTTTCAAGACTCATGAGGGTCACTACGAGTTTTTGGTGAGGCCGCCCCGACCATGTTTCAGTCCATCATGAATCAGGTTTTTCAACCCTACCTTAGAAAGTTTGTCTTGGTATTTTTTAATGGCATTCTGATATATAGTCGTACGGAGGCAGAGCATATAGGTCATCTGAAGATGATACTAGAGACGTTGATGGAGAACCAGTTATATGCCAACCTGAAGAAATGTTCATTTACACAATCACAGGTGGAGTACTTGGGGCATGTGATGAGCAAAGCAAGGGTAGCAATAGACCAATCCAAGATTAAGGCTATGTTGTATTGGCATTTACCTAAGAACCTAAGGGGGAGCTGAGAGGGTTCTTAGGCCTCACCAGAAACTACCGAAAGTTTGTGCAAGGGTATGGCATGATAGCATGGCCATTGACTGAGAAGCTGAAGAAGGACAATTTCAAATAGAGGGAGGCGGCTATGCAGGCTTTCGAGTAGCTGAAGAAGGTGATGACCAGGGCACCAGTGTTAGCACTTCCCGACTTCTGCAGGCCATTTATGGTGTAGACAGATGCGTCAGGATATGGACTGGGGGCAGTGCTCATGCAGGATCAACGACCTATCGCCTATTTCAGTCAAGTGCTCATAGTCAAGGCAAGACTCAAGTCTGTGTACAATAGGGAGCTGATGGTTATTGTCTTGGCTATTCAAAAATGGCAACCTTATTTGTTGGGGAGATATTTCCTAATCAAGATAGATCAGAGGTGACTGAAGTATTTGTTGGAACAACGGATGGTCACGGAGGAGCATCAATGGTGGTTATCTAAGTTGCTTGGATATGACTTTGAGATATAGTATCGAATGGGCTTAGATAACAAGGCAACAGATGCCTTATCTCGGAAAGGCGAAAAGCCTTAGTTAATAGCTTTGTCAATACCCATGATCCTAGATTGGGAAGCTTTGAAACAAGAGAGTGAACAGAATGAAGACTAAGGAAGATCAGATCTGATTTGCTGCAGAACCCGAATAGTCATCCTGGTTACACATTGAGAGGAGTCCAACTACTACATTAGGGGAGATTCGTTTTAACGAGAGGATCAGGATACATTCACATGCTATTACAGGAGTTTCAAGGCAAAGCAATTGGAGAACATTCAGGAGCTCAGAAAAACTACAGTTGATTGTCTGTAGATTTATACTAGGTGGGGATGCGTCGTGATGTAGAGGAATGGGCAGCCAGATATGATGTGTGATAAAGGCACAAGTACTTAGCCATGACACCAGCAGAGTTACTACACCCTCTAGCCCTGCTAAAGAGGATGTGGGAGAAAGTGACGATGGATTTTATTGAGGGGTTGCCTCTTTCAGAGGAATTTTCAATGATACTGATAGTAGTGGATGAAAGTTCGATAGGGATGTTAAGCCCTGATGAACTAGTCCCGAGGCTAACAAAGAGGGGGGTGAATTGGTTATTTAAAAATTCGAGAGCAACAGTAAAAATCTTTTCTATGATATGCAGCGGAAACAAGTAAATACTCAAACGAAAAGATTAAACACAAATTTCACCCAAGAAGATAATCACAGAAAACTAAAGTGCAGAAAATAATCAGAAAGAACACACCAGATTTTTATAGTGGTTCGGTCAACTTGACCTACGTCCACTCCCCGGAGCCTCCCCTCCGGGTATTGCACTAACTCAAAGTGTCTCTCCTTTTGCTCCCACAGAAAGGCGGAGAAGCCTGTACAAAAACTCCTTTTCACCGACGCGGTGAGGCAGAGAACCTAACATCCTTTCGCTTCCTCCTGAAGCAGGCAGAGAACCTCGGACTCCTTTCGCTTCCTCCTGAAACAGGCAGAGAACCTTAACTCCTTTTGCTTCCTCCTGAAACGGGCAGAGAACCCGGATCTTCTTGCCGACAATCCTCCCAAGAAACACTGACAAGACCAGAGACGACGAGCGGAGAAGACGACTCTGATCCTTGCTTGGAGCAACCTTCGTGAACCCCTCACGAACTCCCCCTCACAAGATCCTCTCTCTCTCTCTCTCTCTCAAACTCTCTCTCTCTAGGGTTTCTCTAGAAAAGAAAGTGGCAAAAGATTTTTCTTGTTCGAAGAAAAATATCTTTTAAAGGAGGGCTCTAAAATTGCCCTAAATTTCAACTGGTCGGAAAGAATCGTCCAGGACGATCTAAATATCGTCCTGTACGATCAGTTCAAAATCAGTTGTTTCAACCTGGACGATCTGGCTCTTCTGGACGATCAGTAGAAAAAGTTGACCAGATCGTCACGTACGATTCTGCGATTGTCCAAGACGATTAGTGTAAATCCAGGAATTTCGTCCAGAAGACCGCTCTGGTCGTCCAGAGAAACTTGTGCTGGACGACCTAAAAATGACTTGATCGTCCAGGACGATACGGATATCGTCCTGTACGATAAGTTCAAATAGTGGCAAAATCGTCCTGAGCACCGCTCTGGACGTATAGCTGAAACACACTAGACGAACATGATCGTAGAAACACACTAGACGAACATGATCGTCCTGGACGATCCTACGATCGTCCAGGATGATATGATCGTATCAATCAAGTATTAATTATCAGACCAAATATCTTAAAATAAAAACTTGCCTAACTTGATCTGGCGGCTGAGAATTTCTGATTTGAGCATATCGTCCCGTACGATGTCGAGATCATCCATGATGATCTGCTTAATCAGACACACTTAACTTGGTCGCCCTAATTAGGGTTTCTGTTTTTACTTGATCGTCCAGGACGATGTGAATATCGTCCAGGACGATGTAAATATCGTCCAGGACGATCTGAAAAAAATTGAACAGAAACTCTAATTCACTCAAGCTCTCCCCCTGAGTGTGTTTGTGCAAGGTTACTTAGCTAGGGGATCAGTTACATTACAATTGACTTAAGAAAAGGAAAATATTACATTTGGACACACTTGGACCCAATCTTGAGTTGGCTTGAGTTGCTCTTGATCTTTTGTACCTGAAATGAGTTAGCCAAGCAAAACACAATAGAAACATGTTTGTCATCATCAAAACCAGATTTGCAACAGTGGATCATCTCAGCAAGTATGCACACTTCATCCCTCTGAAGCACCCTTACACTGCGGTCTCTGTGGCTACTATTTTTATACGATATGTGGTACACTTGCATGGATTTCCGGAGTCCATTGTGTCAGATGGGGATAAGGTGTTCCTTAGCCACTTTTTGAAGGAGTTATTTCACTTGTATGGGACAGTCATAAAGAGAAGCACAGCATACAATCCCCAGACAAATGGTCAGACATAAGTGGTCAACAGAAGCATAGAGACCTATTTGAGATGCTTTGTATCAAACACGCCGAAGAGTTTGGCAAGGTGGATTGGTGGGCAGAATACTGGTACAACACCTCGTACCATTCAGCAGCAAAGACCACTCCTTTCAGGATTCTTTATGAAAGAGATCCACCCCATCTGATTCATTATGGGCAGAGCGCTACACCCGTGTCCAGCGTCGAGTAGTACTTTAGAGGAGAGGGACAAGATATTATCTGATCTAAAGGGACATTTGTTTAGATCTCAACAGATCATGAAAAGGAAGGTTGATGAGCATAGGAGAGAAGTAAACTTCGAGCCAGGAGATATGATTACTTAAAATTGAGGCCCTAAAGACAAAAAACACAAGCTAGGAGGAATGAGAAATTATCCCCGTGGTACTTTGAGCCTTATGAGGTCATGGAGCATATTGGAGCAATAGCTTATCGACTGAGGCTACCATCTTCATTAACTTTGCACCGAGTCTTTTATGCCTCACAGCTGATGAAGGAAATAGGAGAGCATACACCATCATCTCTACCTCCGACTTTGACAGAGGACATGGAGGTTATTTTGAAACCCCTAAAAATAGCGGGCGTGAGCAGAGGGGAGACAAGGGCACAAGAGGTGCTAATCAAGTGGAAAGATCTGCCAAAGTATGATGCCATATGGGAGCCATACAAAGCAATCACGAGATTTCCCTACCTTTCACCTCGAGAATAAGGTGCATTTTGGGGAGCAAAGTATTGATACGGGAGAGGGCATATTAGCCACCCTTATGGGGCCCATATGTGAGAAGAGGAATTAAGGAAGGGATTAAAAAGGAGATGTTTCCTAATTAAAAAGGATAGATTTGGGGGTTGATTTCAAGGAGATTAATTAAGGAGATATTTCCTGATTAAAAAGGGCAGATTTTGGGGATGATTTAGAGGAGATTATTTAGGAGATATTTCTTAATTAGAGAGGGCTTATTTGACGGCTGATTTGAGAGGAAATTGGGGGAGGGCTGTCTTGAAATTTATTATTTTATTGCTTGCTATAAGTAGTAGGATTTATATTATGTTTGTATGCAGAATTTGATTTGAGAGTGCTATTGTGAGGGATCCTAGCGGCGTCTAGGGTTTGGGAGAGAATGTCCTCCTCTCAAAAGAGGACCATTGTATCTTGCTTTGTTCGTATTTGATTTTCTATCAATAAAAATCTATTTTTGTGTTGAATCTCTTGGAGTCTGTTATTGTTTTTGATACCAAGGCGCATCAAAAACATAGTGTAGAGAGATATATTTATCAATGGGTGAATGTTGGGATGAATTGCATAATCAATTTCAAAGTTGCAAATAAAAAGATTCTTACATATTTGAATATTATACATATCTTGTAGCTACACAGTATTTGTCTTTAGACTATTTTGTTACCACAACTTGTTTCATTAAAGGTCATAGGCGAGTGTGAAAATAAACTAAGCCACAATACACTAAAAATACTATTTACAGTTTTATCTAGATCTTTGCAAATTGAGGAATGATAGAAGCATTCTATTAAGGTTGTATGTTGATTCATAATAATAACTCAATAAAATGTCATCAACAATCTATGAAAATATATTAATGTAAAAAGTGTGTGATGACGACATCCACACTCGGAAAGTCTATCGTAGACGTGGTCGTCGATCTACGGCCACGATCGAGTCTTGGTATTTTTGAGTTTTATTATATTATTGTTTCTTTTATTTCGTTTACTGTTTTACCCTTACTTAAGGGTAGATTGCTTGTAAGCCCAAGAGGGCATTATCGTCTTTTCTTTTTGGTCTTTTGTTTGAGGCTATTTAAAGGCCACTATTGTATCGTTTTGGTTTAATGAATGAATTATCAAAAAAATTCCTGCACTTTATTTTGAGCATGAGAGCTTGAGAGCTTGGAGAGAGATCCCTTGCAGAGGGAATTGGATCACCCACCAATCTTGGAAGAGTCCGGATTCGTGGTTAGTTAGTATTTTATCTTCCTTTCCCCTTTCCCCTTCCCTCTTCCCCCACCGACCACCTCTCCCTCCTCCCCCACCCGCCGGCCACCCAATTCCCCTCCCACCCTCACACAAGCCGCCGGCCCCTTCCATCTCCCTCCCTCTAGTTTGATTTCCTAAAATACTTTGATGTATATTTGGAAGGCATTTGAAATTTGAATTCAATTTGAATTCAAAATTTAGTACTTTCCTAAATTACTAAATTTATTTTAGGAAAGTTGCCTAATTTAATCATATTTGAATTTAAAATTTAAAAGGATTAAATAATATCTTTCCTAATCTTCATATCCTTAATTAGGCAAGCCAAATCAATTCCCAAATCCCTTCCCCACCCCTTTAATGCCGTCGGCCCCATGCTCCTAGCCGCCCCCTCTCTCTCTCTCCAATCCCCCTCTCTCACATTAATTCCTACCTTTTAGAAATAAAACCTAGTTTCCTTTCCTACCCCCCTTAATTCAAAATCTGAAAATAATTTCAGATTTTGGACACAAAACCCTAACCCTACCTCTCCAAAATCTGAACCAACTTCCCCCATCATCTCTACCTTGGCCGGCCCCTCCCACAACCCCTTTCCCACTTGATTCTCCAAGAAAATCTTCAATCTTTTGAAGGAAAACTTCAAGGACAGCAAAGGCAAATCATCTCCAACCCCTCTCCTTCAAAATCAACATGAATGGAAGTCCCCGAATGGGACTACGGCTTGGTGCTTGACAATCAAGATAATATCGACATCCTACGCTCCCCCTTCTTTGACGTGGGCTTTGATTTCGACAATACCGTCGAAGAATACTTCGACCGGATCCACATCACCTTAGTTGATATGATTTACGATCAAAGATCGAAAGGACGTTGGACCATCTTCTGCCGAGCCACGACTTCCACCACGCCGACTACTTCTTCAAATTCGATCAAAGGTTACATCATCCGTCTCCTACAACTCTTCACCGGCACCATTAACAATCAAAAGAACATCATCCGACGGCGATTCCTCTCTGAATAGGGGTGAACTTCTCTTTCCTAGTCAGTTACTTCTTCATTCCCTAACCCTGTAGGTGATGACAGAATCGCGAAGGATCAACTCCGCTTAAGTTGCTAAAGCTTAGTAAACGTAGGGTTCTGAGTGCACTTTCTGTGTTTACTTATCTCATTGTTAATTGAGGGATAATGATTGAATATCTATTATGCTAGCATGTTTTTGAGTTTCTAGATATTTTGTTTGTTCAAGCTTTTCGCAAGTGGTTTAACCTAAGCGCAAGCACCCCTTTCTTGTTTTATTTTGTTGTTTCAGTTGTTAGTAATTTAATCAATAATTGCTCTCTTTAATAAATCGTGCTAATCCTTATAGCTTTCATTCAAATGCATCTTAGTCCTGCATCATCTGGTATCAGACTTAGAAAGCCTTAGGGAGTCCCGAAATGAGTACCCCATCACTGATTAGCTATCGATGAAGCGTGAGCTTACGCAGAAGTACATGCCTCCCTTGTACTTCCCTAGGCTCTTAGATAGGTGGCATAGACTGACGCAGGGTAGTAAACCCGTCAAGGATTACATCGCATCTTTTGACGACTTTCTGATTCGTTGCAAAGGGAAGACCTCCACTACCCCTGCGCAAATCTTATCCATGTTTCGTACCGGGTTGCAAGAGGATCTTCGCAACGAGCTGTTCTCCCGGAATGTCACTACCCTTGAGAATGCCTATAATTTAGTGCTAGACCTTGAGGAGAGTCGATCCCAACACCCTAGCCGTCACCATGACTCTAGACCTTCCTACAGACCTTCTGGTAGTTCCACCCAGCACTCTTCTACTACCCGGCCTACCCCAAGGAGTGCCACCCGACGTCCCACTGGTCCCCCTGCAACCCGACCTGATTTTAGAAGTAAAGCTCCCACTCTGGATATCCTTCGGTCCAGTCCCGGGACCAAGTGCTTTCGATGCCAGGGGTATGGATGCCAGGGGTATGGGCATATCGCTTCTCAGTGCTCCAGTCCCTACAAAATTTCAATCATTGAGGAGATTACTGAGGAGGATTCTGAGCCCGAGGTTGATTAGGTTCATCAAGTTGAAGATGAGGGTGATTTCTTCGAGGAGGACGATGACACCGCCGTCCTCCACTGCCTTCAGAAGATGGACACATCTCCCATCTGCGTGGTGAAATGTGCACTGTCGCACCCTGTTACCTCCGATGACTGGCGTAGGACTTCTATCTATCACACCTACACCAAAATTAAAGATAAAAATTATAAAGTCATCGTAGATAGTGGCAGTTGCATCAATGTTGTTTCCTCCAGCATGGTGTCCAAATTAGGCCTTTCTGCCGTTCCTCACCCCAATCCGTATAAGGTAGCTTGGGTCAACTTCACTGCCTTGGAGGTGAAAGAAAGAAGCCTCGTACCTATCTCCTTTGCCACTTATAAGGAGAATGTGTGGTGCGATGTACTGAGTATGGATGTTGGACAAATTCTGTTAGGGCGACCTTGGATTTTCGATAATGATGTCCACATCTATAGGCGTTCAAACACCTGCGTGTTTAAGCATGCGGGCAAAAAGATCAAGCTTTTGCCATCGCAACCCCGGGTCAAGGAAGAACCCAAGCCCCACCCCCTTAAGTCCAAGAAAGGACTGAACTTGGTCACCGCCAAGGTTCTGGACTCTGAGGTCACTCGTGGTGCACCTCTGTACGCATTAGTAGGTAGAGAGATTCCCACTGAATCTGATGAACCTATTCCTCAAGAAGTCCAACCCATCTTAGGGCAGTTTGCTGATGTCTTCCTTGATGATCTCCCTGATCAGTTACCCCCACTCAGAGTCATTCAGCATGCTATAGACTTAGTCCCTGGAGCCTCCCTCCCAAACATGCCACACTATCGCATGAACCCCACGGAACATGCTGAACTTAAGAGGCAGGTAGACGAGTTGCTGCAGCGAGGCTTCATTAAAGAAAGTCTTAGTCCCTGCGCGGTGCCCGCCCTTCTCACTCCTAAGAAGAACGGATCTTGGAGAATGTGTGTTGATAGCCGTGCTATCAACAAAATCACCGTCAAATATCGTTTTCCTATTCCAAGATTAGACGATATGCTCGATATGATGATGGGTGCCACTCTCTTTTCCAAGATCGATCTCAAGAGTGGATACCACCAGATCCGGATCCGGCCCGATGATGAGTGGAAGACTGCTTTCAAGACCAAGGACGGTCTTTATGAATGGATGGCCATGCCTTTCGGGTTGAGTAACGCCCCGAGCACGTTCATGAGGATCATGACCCAGGTGTTACGTCCTTTTATGGGTAAGTTTGTCGTTGTCTACTTTGACGACATTCTTATCTATAGTCATTCTGTTGAGCAACATCTGGGCCATTTAAAGCAAGTCTGTTCTGTTTTAAGGAAAGAACAATTGTACGCAAATCCAAAGAAGTATACTTTCCTTGTAGATCGAGTCATCTTTCTGGGTTTTATCATGTTGGCTCAAGGGGTTTCTGCTGACCCTGAGAAGGTGAAAGCCATAGTTGAGTGGCCCCTTCCTCAGAACATCCGGGAAGTCCGCAACTTCCACGGATTGGCCACCTTCTATAGGAGATTTATACGAAACTTCAGTACAATCGTATCTCCTATCACTGATTGTCTTAAGAAGGGTGATTTCCACTGGACCCCGGTCGCCACCAGAGCTTTTGAGGACATTAAGAAAAGAATGGTGGAGGCCCCAGTGATGAGACTTCCTGACTTCTCCAAAGTTTTCGAAGTGACCTGTGACGCTTCGGGGGTCGGAATTGGAGGAGTCCTCTCCCAGGAAGGTCATCCTGTAGCTTATTTCAATAAGAAACTGAATGATATCCGGCAGCGATATTCCACTTACGACAAGGAGTTCTATATCATGATCCAATCTCTCTGCTATTGGCGACACTACTTGCTCCTGCAAGAGTTCGTCATCTTTTCGGATCATGAAGCTCTACGATATATCAACTCCCAGAAGAAGTTGAATGCATGCCACGGTCGTTGGGTAGAATTCCTTCAAGAGTACACGTATACCCTTAGACATAAGGCGGGAGTTGAGAATAAAGCTGCCGATGCCCTCAGTCGTCACATGATGACTACCACTGAGTTGAAGGCTGAAGTCGTGGGTTTTGACCAAATAAAGAGGGACTATTTGGACTGCCTCAACTTCAAGGAGACCTACTCTCTTTTGTCCACAGGCAGCACGCGCCTTGTGGACGATTTCCTTCTGGAGGATGGTTATCTTTTCAAAGTTCAAAAGCTTTGCATCCCGAGCACCTCCCTGAGGGATTTTCTGGTCTGGGAACTCCACGCCGGAGGCCTCGCCGAGCACTTCGGAAGGGATAAAACTATCGAATCCGTGGAGTATCGTTTCTTTTGGCCCAGCCTGAAGAGAGATGTTGGTAGGTTGGTTAGCCGGTGTCACACTTGTCAATTAGCCAAACAGCGTAAGCAGAACACTGGTCTTTACACTTCGTTGCCTGTCCCTAGTTGTCCTTGGCAGGATATTAGCATGGATTTCATTTTAGGCCTGCCTAAGACTCTTCGTAAAAATGATGTCATTTGTGTCGTAGTTGATAGATTTTTCAAAATGGCTCATTTTATACCCTACTCCAAAACATCCGACGCCTCCCATATTGCCAAACTTTATTTCAATGAGGTTGTCCGTCTTCATGGTCTACCCAAGACCATTGTTTCAGATAGGGATGTTAAATTCACTAGCTATTTTTGGAAGACCCTTTGGATGAAATTAGGCACTAAATTGCAATTCTCTACAACCTTTCATTCACAAACTGATGGTCAGACCGAGGTAGTTAATAGGAGCGTAGGAAATCTGCTTCGGTCTCTGGTTGGCGAGCATGTTAAGGATTGGGATTCTGTTCTACCCACTGCTGAGTTTGCGTATAATAATTCTATAAACCGAACCATTGGCCTAAGTCCTTCAGAGATTTTGTATGGGTTCAAACCTAGGCAGCCATTAGATCTCATTCCTATGTATTCTAGGTATAGGATTTCTGAGTCTGCATCATCATTTGCATCACATATGCATGAACTTCATAAGAAAATTGCACGACAAATTGAAAAGAGCAATACTTATTATAAGTTACGTGCTGATCTGAAACGAAAATTTAAAATTTTTGAGGTTAGTGATTCCGTGATGGTGCGGATTCGTCCGGAACGGTTCCCACAAGGAACGGTTAAAAAACTGCATGCTAAAAGTGCTAGACCATTCAAAATACTTAAGAAAATCAATGATAATGCTTATGTGGTAGATCTTCCCGCTGAGTTCAACATCAATCCCTCTTTTAACATAGAAGATCTAGTGGCATATGAAGGTCCGGATTTTAATCCGTCAAACCCACTTATACAACAGCCTTGTGTGACCCCACCTTGTGAGATCCCTAACCTACCTCCACTCCCAGATATTCCTAAATCACCCATAGCAGAAAAAGTGGACACGATCCTGAGCGATAAAATCATCTCTACAAAGGAAGGTGGACGATGAAGGTACTTGATTAGGTGGAAAGGTAAACCCGAGTCAGAGGATACTTGGTTGGATCGTGATGAATTACAGAAGCTGGATCCAGATGCATTGGAGTTCTATGACAGCACCAGAGATACCTACTCGACGGAGTCGAGCTTTCTTCCACCCTGGGAGAATGATGAGGACATCCACACTTGGAAAGTCTATCGTAGACGTGGTCGTCGATCTATGGCCACGATCGAGTCTTTGTATTTTTGAGTTTTATTATATTATTATTTCTTTTATTTCGTTTACTGTTTTACCCTTATTTAAGGGTGGATTGCTTGTAAGCCCAAGAGGGCATTATCATCTTTTCTTTTTGGTCTTTTGTTTGAGGCTATTTAAAGGCCACTATTGTATCGTTTTGGTTTAATGAATGAATTATCAAAAAAATTCCTGCACTTTGTTTTGAGCATGAGTGATGCAAGAAAAAATTTGGAGAAGAGCCCAAAATTTTGCTTACAAATAAAAAACTCTTACATATACCTTGACATAAAACAAAGATAAGAAAATACTAGAAATTTAACAAAACTTCACCTTTATAATAAAAGACAAGACACTTACAAACTTTGACAAAACACCCAAACACCTAAAGTTGCATTTGCTTTAGAAGAAAGATACATATGGAGTGGTACTTGTGGAGAGAAGGAGATAAGAAGCCCAAACGAAGTATAGCTCGCAAGCTATAGAGATGAGAAAGGAGGGAGAGAAGGCATAGCTCGCAAGCTATCCTATAGAAACCCGCAGTTTCTTACAGTTTTCCAAAAATCACATTATCACTTCTTATAACCTTACACAAAAATCTTATATTTATAGGCAAAAGAAGGAAGCCAAACAGCCCCCAAAACTTACATTTAACCCTAATTAAAATAAGGAAATGGAAGGCCAAAAGACCCTCCAAACAGTAGCCCAAAATCTGGTACAGGAAACAAGGAGGAAAAATCATGGGAAGCCAACCAGCAAAGCCACGGGACAGCAGCCTGGGAAGAATCCGAAAAACCACCAGGAGAAGGACCCAAAGAGACAACAAGGGGAAACCAGCCAACATATTACGGGAAGAGCAAAAACCATCAAAACCGAAGGGGTAAGAGGGGAAACTGAGAAGGCAACAAGGGGAAACTAGCCAGGGAACCATGGGAAGAGCAAAAGCCACCAAAACTGAAGGGGTAAGAGGGGAAACCGAGAAGGCAGCAAGGGGAAAAGGAAAAGCCACACTCCACCATAATGAGCTACCACAACTTTTCAATCAATGAGCTAAACTTCAGCTCATAAAGGAGAACTTAATACCAGCTCAACAAAAACAAAACCGAAATTCAGCAGCCACCCAAAAGATAAGAAATGCTAATGTTGTGGAGACCCCCCCTTGCCTGCATCAATGAGAGCTTGAGAGCTTGGAGAGAGATCCCTTGGAGAGGGAATTGGATCACCCACCAATCTTGGAAGAGTCCGGATTCGTGGTTAGTTAGTATTTTATCTTCCTTTCCCCTTCCCTCTTCCCCCACCGACCACCTCTCCCTCCTCCCCCACCCGCCGGCCACCCAATTCCCCTCCCACCCTCACACAAGCCGCCGGTCCCTCCCATCTCCCTCCCTCTAGTTTGGTTTCCTAAAATACTTTGATATATATTTGGAAGGCATTTGAAATTTGAATTCAATTTGAATTCAAAATTTAGTATAAATTACTAAATTTATTTTAGGAAAGTTGCCTAATTTAATCCTATTTGAATTTAAAATTCAAAAGGATTAAATAATATCTTTCCTAATCTTCATATCCTTAATTAGGCAAGCCAAATCAATTCCCAAATCCTTTCCCCACCCCTTTAATGACGCCGGCCCCATGCTCCTAGTCGCCCCCTCTCTCTCTCTCCAATCCCCCTCTCTCACATTAATTCCTACCTTTTGGAAATAAAACTTAGTTTCCTTTCCTACCCCCCCCCACCCCCCCTAATTCAAAAATCTAAAAATAATTTCAGATTTTGGACACAAGACCCCAACCCTAGCCCTAACCCTACCTCTTCAAAATCTGAACCAACTTCCCCCATCATCTCTACCTTGGCCGGCCCCTCCCACAACCCCTTTCCCACTTGATTCTCCAAGAAAATCTTCAATCTTTTGAAAGAAAACTTCAAGGACAGCAAAGGCAAATCATCTCCAACCCCTCTCCTTCACAATCAACATGAATGGAAGTCCCCGAATGGGACTACGGCTTGGTGCTTGACGATTAAGATAATATCGACATCCTACGCTCCCCCTTCTTTGACGTGGGCTTTGATTTCGACAATACCGTCGAAGAATACTTCGACCGGATCCACATCACCTTGGTTGATGTGATTGACGATCAATGATCGAAAGGACGTTGGACCATCTTCGGCCGAGCCACGACTTCCACCACGCCGGCTACTTCTTCAAATTCGATCAAAGGTTACATCATCCGTCTCCTACAACTCTTCACCGGCACCATTAACAATCAAAAGAACATCATCCGACGGCGATTCCTCTCCGAATAGGGGTGAACTTCTCTTTCCTAGTCAATTACTTCTTCATTCCCTAACCCCCTGTAGGTGATGACAGAATCACGAAGGATCAACTCCGCTTAAGTTGCTAAAGCTTAGTAAACGTAGGGTTCTAAGTGCACTTTCTGTGTTTACTTATCTCATTGTTAATTGAGAGATAATGATTGAATATCTATTATGCTAGCATGTTTTTGAGTTTCTAGATATTTTGTTTGTTCAAGCTTTTCGCAAGTGATTTAGCCTAAGCGCAAGCACCCCTTTCTCGTTTTATTTTGTCGTTTCAGTTGTTAGTAATTTAATCAATAATTGCTCTCTTTAATAAATCGTGCTAATCCTTATAGCTTTCATTCAAATGCATCTTAATCCTGCATCAGTGTGCATGCTTGAAATTGATCATATTGATGAAATAATAATTCATTAAAATATTCTTTTGTGAATATGCATCAAACACAAAAATACGATCTACAATAACAATCTGAATTTGAATCTGAATTTTGTTTATGAACTTGAGGAAATAATTGATCAAGAGTTGGAATTAAAGTTTGAAAGCAAGATTGAGCAGGGAATCATATTTGAAACTATACTAAAATAGAATTCAAATATATGCATGGCTTTAAACCAATCATATCTATTATAGCTGAAGAATTGATTGAGCGATCCAAAAAAATGCAATTCTTAATAAATTATTTGTTGCATTATTCCTATAATGAATGACAAATTGAAATCTATTTTGTCTTTGGATCTTGATTTCATGACACACAATTTCATAAAACAATCATATGAAGAGAGTTAAATTATATCAATATTTTAGAGAATTCATTAATGAGAAGCAACTTAAACAAACCTTTAGAAGTGCATGATTCATTCAAACTCATATTTAAACTATTTGTGTTAGTCTTCTTTAAGAAGGTGATTTGCCCATATAATCATATCATATACATTTTTCATCATATCATTTTGGGAGTTAGTTATAATTCATTATTAGTATTACTTTAGAAGTATAATATCAGCATTTTCATTACTCGACTTATATCATATCTGCCTTTGCATGATTTGTCAGATGTGCGTATGACAATTATTAGTTTTTTCCTGATGTGAATAAGAGAAACACATAATTTAAATCTAGTGATAAAGTAGGCTTTCATTTGGAACCTTTGATAAATCAAATGCGAGAAAGATGAGGTCATTTAATATCTTGTAGAATATGGGAAATAAATGATTAAATTTAAATGAAAATTTGACTCTTAACATAACACAATGGAGAAAAAGGATTCATGTAGCCAACCCAACAGAGTGTGATAAAAACTTGATGTTGTTGTTCTTGTTGTTATAGAATATGGGAAATAACACCTATAAATTAGAAATTCTAGAAAATATTGATATTAATATAGTTTTCAAGTTATCTAATTTGACCTTATTTTATGAACCGATTATCAGTTCCTTGAAATTTTCTATCTTCTCGCCTTAATGAATTTGCATCCAATTCTCCACCAGTTAATTTCATACATCTTGTTCCTAAAAGTAATTTTAGATTCTGAAATTGTGTCGACTATTAATCATTAATTCTAATGATATCTTGTTCACTGATGAAGAAGACTTATTATTTATGATGACTCATAGATTACTTAGCAGGAAGCACAAAATTTATATTTTGAATTGCTTAATGAACATCAAAAGCTCAGCTCATCATATTCAAAATTTTCCAAGTCAGATTGATTGAAATAGGATTGTAGCCAGACCTCATTTTTTTAGACTATAATGACAACCTACACCTGTTTGTTAACTACCTATATGTTATAGGAATTAGCTAATAACATCATTACTAGTGATTTTATTTATTATTTGGATATTGTTGCTTGCGTGTTATTTAGGTGTCACTAATTGTAGATTTTCTGGCTATGAGAGTTAACTTGAGAACTTAATTACTCGTTTGAATGATTATAGTACGTGGTTGCATTGATGTAGGGCTTATATTTCTATTATTTCATATTTAGGTTTTGTATAAAATCAAATTTGAATTTGAAGGTAATCTGGAATTAAATTGGATTGATATTTCACTAATAATATCTATGAATTTAGTGAAGAGGAGTCCATAAATAGATGGTCTGAGGCATGCAATTAAATAAATTTGATCGACTAAAATTTCATCTTATAGTTTTCAATCTTGCATGCAAGTTGAATGCATGATTCATTCAACATGAAACAAAGTGAGACATGAATTTCTTACTTGGGTGACTTCTTTCCTTGTCATAATTTATTCTGTATATCTTGTTATTGGCTTACTAATATTTCATATTTTCTTTTAATTTCATTCAACTGGGAATGGAATTATTATTATGGTAAATAAATTGTTATTATGAATTAATTTTGTGGTCAAGTTTCTCACTGACTTCAAATCTAGTCGATTATTACATTATTATTTAGCTTCTAATTCTTGTATTTACTAATTTGCATCTAAATGAAGTTGTTTGTATATTTAGTGGTTTGTCAGCTGTAAATTATCGGTACCTACTATGATTTACATATATTGCTTTATACTAATTGCATCAAGAAAATCAAACCCGAAACGTTATAATGAGAGCACTTTGGAATACAATATAAAACGAGAAGGCACATGCAATGCCTGTGTATATAAGCTACTACATGGCAAGCATATGGAGAAAGAAAAACATTTCCCTTCCTCTATGAGAAGTTCTACAATGTTTGAAACAAGTTATAAGGCTACCACGAGTAACATTAGCTGGCAAAAAAGATTAAGGAACAGTTCATTCAAACATTCTAATAAAAAAATCCTAAAGAACAAAGAAAAGAAGCCTTTCATTACCTGCATTGTCAGTGTTCCTGAATTATTATCCTCTTCTCCATGGATTAGCAAAAGTGGCTTCTTGATTTTGTTTGCTGACATGAAAGGGCTCATCTCAACATATGTGTTGATAGCCTCCCACAGCGTTCTGTCTTCATTCTATATCAAAATGCTAATCAGTCATTATGCGAAAATTAAGAGAATAAAATAAAAAACTGAATGGCACATACATTCTACTATTGCAGAAAAGGAGCTTCGAGGGAAGAGAGGGTGAAGCAAAGTGAAAGAAAGTGGATATGAAACAGGGCCTTCAGAATAAAGACAAATTTAAAACCTGAAATCCAAAAGGGGTGAGTGTCCTATTGTATGCCCCAGACCGAGCAATTCCACAGCAGAAAAGATGGGGGGCATGTGCAAGAAGATTAGCTGTCATGAATGCCCCATACGAATGACCTCCAACAGCAATTTTGTTTGGATGAGCCACCTAAATAAATTAGCAAGCATAACAACTTTAGATTAGCTTATACAAATGAATGAGTTCTTTGATTATTACCAAATGAATGATTATCAAAGAATCATCCTTTGCTAAAATGAAACTTCTAGGGCATGCAAAAATCTATTTGACTGATGTTTTAGCTAAATAAGAAAGGTTAGGAAGACACCATCTTACATGGGTAGAGATCAAGGAAATGCTATGGATTAAGTAATGTCCAAGAAACCATAATACAAAGTTCCGTGAATAATTAAAGACCCTTAGATAAGGCAATATACAGGAAGTAGAACATATGAACATATTTGAGGATTTGATAGATAAGACCAACCGCATTGATCAGGAGTGAAAGTTACCCAACAAGTTTATTATTGGTCTTAAGCGTGAGATTAGATATGTGGTTGAGCTATAAGACCCTTAGACCCTTGAGGATGATTTTCATTTCACATGCAAAACTAATTGTCATGTCGGTAGGAAACAATTCAAGGTACACTTACCCCTCTCCGTATAACTTCCTCAACGGCAGCCTCTGCACTAGAAACCAACTGTTCTACATACCTGTTTAAAGTATTAAGAACATACTTTTACCAACTGTTCTACATGCCAGTTTAAAATAGTATTAAGTAAAGCTGTTCGCACAAAGCAATCTCTAGGAAACTACAACAGCAGTATAGTTTAAAATAATAAACAACCGTGCCAACAAAATTACCGATCATTTGCCTCTTCATCACCTTCGCCAATGATAGGAATGGTAGGTCCAGACAATATAGCAAAGCTGCATGAAAGAAAGCACTCAATTTACATGTAATAAGATTGGATTCATTATAGAAATAAAAGGAAGAAGAAAGTAACAACTTAATAAAATATCAAATTGGGAATTTGCAACTAGCCCAAAAAATCATTTCCAGAGATATTTCCAAGGACATAAAGGAGTAGAAAGTAGAAAAGTTTTTTGGAAGCTAGATCTCAATTAAATGTTGAAATGATTCCTAGCAAAGCTTAAAGCATGCACTCGTGAATTTCCAGATAATAATTAAACTGCAAATTGACTGTGTATATACAGAATGAGTAACAATCCCTCACCATTAATCTAAGTTTTAGGCTTCATGTAATCATATTAAAATCACTTAATTGAAGAGAAGATAAGGGCATCCACTTTGCTTCACTCTAGTCTATGCAAACTTCAACAATACATGGTGAAGCATGCCCTGCACAATCCTTGGATTTAGATTGTAATTTTCTTATGGTTAGGACACCGAATTACAATTATTGCTCCTTAAAATAAGTACATTTTGTGTAAAAATGTTCACTTTTTTTATATTTATGTTGATTAACTGAATTTGAGCAATGTTTAACAAAACTTTCGAGAAATAATGTGGAGATTTCTGTTAAGGCAAGAAATAAGGAAAGAAACAACAACAACAAGCCTTTATCCCACTATGTGGAGTCGGCTACATAAATCCTTTTTATCCATTGTGTCCTGTTAAGAGTCAAATTCTCATCTAAATCTAACAAAGAAAGGTCATTTCTAATATTTTCTAACCAAGTCTTTTTAAGTCTACCTCTTTCTTAACATAAGTCAAATCTAATACATCTACTTTCCTAACCGGGTCATCGGAAGGCCGTCGTCGTTTTATGTGACCAAACCATCTAAGACGACTCTCTCTAATCTTATCTTCCACTAGAGCTACTCCAACCTTTTCACGTATTTGCTCATTTCTTATCCTGTCTCTAAGAAATAATGAAAGAAAAAGGAAAAAAAATAGAAGATTGTTGCTGGCATTAGCTGCTCGTTGAAATCAGAAAATGAAAGGCTTGTTGCTGGCCACTATAGAATATCAGGAAGAAATAGCAAAAATGGAAGAAAATTGCTGATGGAAATCAGAAAATGGAAGACCAGCTATTGAAGAGATAGGGGTATATCCTTGTAATAGTGTGAGAAAATAATAAGAATTCTTCTCTAATTTCAAGGTATGGAGCCAACCTGTGGTTCATTTGACTCTGCCCCAACTCTCTCTTCCCTTTTTTTTGTCATGTCAGAAGTGCCATCTACCTCATTCCAACCAACCCCTCAAGTCCTCAAAATTGGAGATGCATATTACTCATCATGCATCTCACTCCATCCAAATCACTACCATTTAACTGAATAGTGATAACATCCACAGCTGATCCCATTTTGTTCAAATGTATATACCCAAGAGCAAGGGAAGAAGGCCATACCTGACTGTAGAAAAGAAGGCTCCCGCAAGGGAGGACCCAAAGGATGCTTACATGGGATTTCGAGAATTCCATGGATATAAGTGGCTTGTTAACTATATGGATGAAAACATTAGCTCCAATCATATGTGCTATCCAACAACCAAGAAACTATGGGACAATATCAACCAAATGTGCTCTGATCTAGGAAATCAGTCACAAATTTTTGTTTTTAACACTAAAACTGGGAGAAATTCATCATAGAAAAGATTATCTCACCAAATACTTGTAACTCCCACAAAAGGTTTTGGCAAGATCTAAATATATTTGGAAATCTCCAGAAGATGGTTGTCACTATAAAAAATAATGTAGGACATTCATATTACAAATTTATCGCTGGGTGAGTCTGATAAAATCAGAGGAAGAATTGTTTGCAAATTTCAGCTTCCCTATATTAACGAAATATTCTCTAATGTGCAAAAGGAGAAAAGTTAAATATTTTTTATGCTGAAAAGAAGACGGCTGAAAATTTATTGAAATCTTCACTTTAGTTTTTGCCAATGCAACAAACCACAACGCTAACAATTACCAGTAAAGGAATGATGAGAAACCTCAGGTTTGGTGTGATCATTATAGGATCTTCGTCACACTCGCGAGACTTGCTAGAAAAGCCATAGAAAACATACGAATTTAGAAGAACAGCAGGCAATGAGAGGAGTAATCAAGCAAACCCATCTGCTAATGACCTTTTAGTAAAAAGCAGATGGATCACATTCTAAAGCCGCTAAAATCCAATTATTCATCTGGTATTCTTAGTGTCTCTGTGGCACTAATAGTACAATCCTAATGCTCTTACTTGTTCACATTATGCTCATTAATTTGTTAACTCCCAAAAGAAAATTGTTACTGGGGGGTCGAGCCTTATGCAATACCCAAATTTTCAAATAGGTGAGATGAAATTTTCTCCTAAAAATTATACCATATTTTTTATATATCTTGAAAATCTTCAAAAATATTTTTATAAATTCTTGAAAGAAAAGGGTTAGAAACTCCAGACCAAATGTTTGTGATGTCAGAGAATTAATGTTGATATTTTTATGAAATTTAGATTAGCAGCTAAGGACTTTTTCAATTTTTTATCTGATTACTCATAAGTGGAAATTGTCTGTCCACATTAAGCTTTTGGCTAGGATATCTTAAGATTGCTGGGGAGTTGAAGCCTTATGTAAGATGAAACTTCTCTTAAAAATTACACCACATTTTTCACATATCCTAAATATCATCAAAAATATTTTATAAAATTCTATATTTCATTTTGATCATTTTGATATATAGAAGTATAAATATGTAAGTATATTAGTATTTAATATTGCTTGATAAAATTATTTGACCTATGAATTTTAATGATAATATTTACCTAACTATTCAACTACAGGAATTCAGCATTTAGCCACAAATTCGTAACTTATAATTGTTAGTTAATGGGACAGCTATTATGGATTGTACTTATACATGTACAATTATGTTTATAAATCAAAAGTAGAAGCATTTAACAGTTACCAAATTTCTCTCTTATCCATCCAGTGGCTAAAGGTGGAAGAACAGGAAGCATCAGGTAAGCTGAGACAGAAGGAAAAAGAGGAAAAGGGGAGCTCAGGTAAAGGCTAAAATAGAGAAGGAAAAAGGAGGAGAAAATAACAGAAGAAAGAAGAAGGGAAGAAGAGAAGATGAGAAAAAGAAAAGAAAAAAAAAAGTTGGAAAACTTAGATAAGAATCTTATTTTAGTATTTTCTTATGTAAATTGATTTTGAATTCAAGTTAATAGGATTAAAGGCTTACAACAACAACAATAACAATAACATCAAGCCTTTATCCCACTATGTGGGGTTAGCTACATGAAAAAAAATTAAAGGCTTAAATGAGAAAAAATTATTTTGAGGTAAAAATATTATTTGAGGTTAATTGATTTAATTTAGAGTTGTCAATTCAAAAATTTGTATTGAATTGAAGAAATCGTTGTTTGAAGTTGTTTACAAAAGAACAAGACATTAAGGCGATAGAAATCAAGAAATTCATTATAAAGAAGATCCTAGAGTTTATATGAGATATTCAATTTCTAAAATAAGGAGCAAATTATTCATAAATCAAATGTTTCTATAATTATACTGACATGCTATGTATATATTTATAAATTTCATCATACTGAGCATGTAATAACATCTAAGATTATCAAAAAGTTCAGTGTACCTTATATAATCGTTGGTTCAAATGATTTCAAAATAACTCTCACCAATTTCAATCATAAGACTATCTAATTATGTATAAAACAGAAATTAGTTTTCAAATATTGACTTCTAAATGTATCATATTTTATCATTGATGTATATCATTATAAGTTGATTAATAAATGTGTATATTAATGTGTTCACCCTCAAAAAAATAGGTGCGAACCTCGCTCTCACAAGCTTAAGGTCCTTATTTTTCCGAGATAGATTGAATTTTAGATTAACCAGATTTCCCCTAAAAGCAGCGTTAAGGTTTATTTAGATTTGGGTCCTACTTCCTATGAGTGCAACCCTTCATAGTTAATTACCACTTCTAATGCATAGAAGAGCACTCTCAATTAATGATGAAATTATATATAGTCAGTGCATGAAGTGCAGATGTGTGTGCAACAGTGTGTGAATGTTCTAAACCCTGGTTGTGGGGGATGAAGGTAGAGCCGATCAAGATCCCATGGTTCCATCATTCCGGGAATATCATAGGGTTCAGTCTACCAACACTAGCGACCATTGATCGTAGTGTCCATGGAATCTGATTAGTAGCCATGGGTTGCCTCCTCTCAGGAATCCCGAGTAAACTGGAGTGGATATATATTCGTTATTTAGTTTGGGTACAGACTTATGGCTCCATTTAGAAGTTGTCCATAGTTTAAATTTAGAATCAGGTCTTATGGCCCCATTTAGGGGTTGCCCGTAGTTTGGATTTGGATCGGGGCTTATGTCTTTCATTTGAAAGTAGCCCGTGTGATTGGATTTTGGGTAGGGGCTTACGGCTTTCATTTGAAAGTAGCCCTAATGACGGGTCTTACGACCTCTATTAGAGGTGGTCCATATAGCGAGTCTTACAACTTAGCCCTACAGACTAAGATGCTCGATGGTTTGGTTCGAATAGATAGGTCTTATGGCTTATAGATTTAAAAGATGCCTAACGACGAGTCTTACGACCTAGCCCTGTAGGCTAAGTAGTCCGTATTATGGGGCTTACAACATAGCTCTATATACTAGGATGCTCGTTAGAGGTGATGCAATCAAGGTTTATCATTTTATTGCTATGTTTTAAAAATCAAGAATTATCAAGGTTGTGAGTCTCCTCTGGTTTGCTAGAATTGATGTAATCAAGGTTTATCATTTTATTGCTATGTTTTAAAAATCAAGGATTATCAAGATTGTGAGTCTCCTCTGATTTGCTAGCTTTCTTTGGATATTTGGGTATTTAATGGTGGGCTGAATTCCTTTTATTGGGCTTGGCCCATTTGTCCTTGGCTGCTTCGTGTTTGGAGGTCACGGCTGATGGGTTTCTTTAGCTATTGGGTTGCCTGGCTACTCGGTTCCTGGGCTGGCCGTGCCTTTCCCTTGGTCTCTGTTGCGTTTCCTGGTTGTTGGGATGTCTGGTTACTCGGTTCGTGTGCTGGTCGTGCCTTATTCTTTGGGTTTTTTCCCCTGTTTTGATTGGTTGCTTGGGTGGCACTTGTGGGAGGCTATTTGGATTTCTTTTTCCTATATATATGGGGGTTGTTCTGCTATAAAAAAAAGAATGGATGATGGATTATTTTTGGAAAACAAAACCTCCGGGTTTGAAATAGCTTGCGAGCTATTGTCTTCTACCTCCCTCTCTCTTATAATTCGTCTTGTTCTCCTATCTTTTTCTTCTATCCGTAGTTTCCACTACACTTGTATCTTTCTTCACAAACTATTAAAAGTTTTAAAGTGTCTTTGAGTTGGATTTGTAGGGTGTCATGTTTTATTACTATGTTGTGTTTTATTGAAAGAAATAATTTTGTCATATTGTGTTATGTTGTCTAAGTTATTTTGAAAAGGTAATTTTGAGTTTTCTTCTTTATTTGATTTTTTGTCACATCAATTTGGTATCAGAGCGTCTAGGTTATCGTGTCTTTTTATAAAAAAAATGGAAAGTCAAAACAATTAAGTTAAAGGCAAACAAGAAAGTCATTAAACTCTGTCTTGGATTCCTGAGGACATGTTTCCAACAATAAATTGGGTTCAACCTCCAGCATATTCTTCTAATCCTCTACAAAATGAGTTTCTTAAGATTCAAAGACAACTGCATTTAAGTGCCGAGAGATTTGAAGCTAAGCTTCAACTACTGTCCGAATTTGAACGAGAAAAAGAGTTCATCAAAAGAAAGTATGAAATATTAATTCAAGAATCGAAAATGCCAAATCTTCAAAATTTTGAGTCGAACTCATCAGGAGATGAGATTCTTCCGCCAGAGGAGAATTGATGCAATCAAGGTTTATTATTTTATTGCTATGTTTTAAAAATCAAGGATTATCAAGGTTGTGAGTCTCCTCTAGTTTGCTAGAATTGATGCAATCAAGGTTTATCATTTTATTGCTATGTTTTAAAAATCAAGGATTATTAAGGTTGTGAGTCTCCTCTGGTTTACTAGCTTTCTATGGATATTTGGGCATTTAATGGTGGGCTGAATTCCTTTTATTGGGCTTAGCCCATTTGTCCTTGGCTGCTTGGTGTTTGGAGGTCACGGCTGATGGGTTTCTTTGGCTGTTGGGTTGCCTGGCTGCTCGGCTCCTGGGCTGGCCGTGCCTTTCCCTTGATGTCTGTTGGGTTTCCTGGCTGTTTGGTTCCTGGGCTGGTTGTTGGGATGCCTAGCTGCTCAGTTCCTGTGCTGACCGTGCCTTGTTCTTTGGGTTTTTTCCCCTGTTTTGATTGGTTGCTTGGGTGGCACTTGTGGGAGGCTGTTTGGATTTCTTTTTCCTATATATATGGGGGTTGTTCTGCTATTATTTAATTTTGGAAAACGAAACCTACGGGTTTGGAATAGCTTGCGAGCTATTGTCTTTTACCTCTTTCTCTCCTATAATTCGTCTTGTTCTCCTATCTTTTTCTTCTATCCATGGTTGCCACTACACTTGTATCTTTCTTTTCAAACTATTAAAAGTTTAAAAGTGTCTTTGAGTTGGATTTATAGGGTATCAAGTTTTATTGCTATGTTGTGTTTTAATGAAAGAAATAATTTTGTCATATTGTGTTATGTTGTCTAAGTTATTTTGAAAAGGTAATTTTGAGTTTTCTTGTTTATTTGAATTTTTTGTCACATCAAGAGGGTTCTAAGGTTATGTTATTACCTAGACATTTTTCATTAAAGGTCAGACTTATGGCTTTCATTGAAAGTGGTCAAGAGAATTTTAGATGTATATTATTTCACTTAATATATATTTTTAGTGAAATCGTTACTCGTAGGATTTACTGCTTCTATTAGAAGTGACCTATAGGGCTTAGATTAGCGAGGACATAGCTTTACACACTTCACTCTATCGACACCAGCGTTAGCGTCTTGTTTTGCGTATGGTGGCAGTTCTGCTTTCAGCACTAGCTTGCACTCATTGTTTTGACACTTACTAGCCAGCAGCTATTTTCTACTCTAGCTTTCAGTAGCGTGCTTTATAGCGAGGACATAGCTTTACACACTTCACTCTCTCGACACCAGCGTTAGCGTCTTATTTTGCATACAGTGGTAGTTCTGCTTTCAGCATTAGCTTGCGGTCATTGTTTTGACACTTACTAGCCAGCAGTTGTTTTCTACTCTAGTTTTCAGTAGTGTGATTTGTTGTTTTGTACTTATAGCTTTTTACTTCAACAATAGTTTTACTAGCACCTGTTTTGCTCTGCCAGCACTAGTTATTTATTTATTTATTTATTTACCCAGCACTAACTTTTGTCTACTTGTTTGTAGGTACTCGTAGCTTGCAACTATAGGGATTGGATCTTGCAGTTGCAGAGGTGTTTAGAGAGCTCACAGGTAGCTGCAGCTGAGGCTACTATTGAGAGTCTGAAATTTTGAGTTTGAGGATTTTGTTTGGAGAACTGTTGTGAGAGTTGCTTAGTTGGAGAGCCTTGTGTTTGAGCCGTAGCTTGTACTTAGGCTATATAGTGAAGAAACATTTATTTTAGACATATTTATATTTAATTGCTTTAATTAATTAGTAAAGTTAATTAATTAAATGAAATTTTAGTTAAAGTTTAAATTTAAGTTAATTGCCCGGGTAATTAATTTAAATTTTTAAATGTATTTTAAAATGACTTGATTTAAATTTATGTTATTAAATTTAATTGCTCATTCAATTGGTTAAAGTTCTTATTATAATTAAAATTTTGAAATTAATTAAAGTTTTGATCTTATTGAGATTTTATTAATTTTCTAATTATCAGTTTAATTGAATTTTTTTATTTCAATTAATTAGACTAATTACTTGATTTGTTAAATTAAAAGATTAGTTATTTAGTTAGTAATTAATCATTTTGATGTTTTAACAAGATTTCAAGTTTATGTTTCCATTTGACCTCCAATGCCCTACCAAAGAATTATATCATTCATCACCTATCAAAGATAATTATCCCACGTTTGCAATTTGTCTTGAACTACTGCTTGTAATTTTATTCGTTTAAGTATGCCATATTTTACACCACTTCCTCTATTGTAGCAGCAACTCTTTGGAAAAGGAATCATAAGGGCACTAATAAAAGGACAATAATTAATTATCAATTAATTGAATTGTAGTATGACATTGGATTTTAATTATACGAATTTAAACTTATTTTTAGAGTTAATTTATTAGTCATCTATTATACTACTCAATTTTAAATTAATTTAGTTTTAATCAAATTAGGTATATTAAGTTAGTTAATTCAGAACTTTTATTTTAAACTTATTTAAGTGAGTTGATTGGTCATTAAGATTTAATTCTTTAAATTAGTTACTCACTTAGATTTAATTAATCAATTAAAACTGAATGACAGAGTTTTAAATTAATTAATTGATCTAAATTTTGTTTTCAAATGGCTACTTTTTTTTAAGTTAATTAATTATAGTTTTGATTTTTGTTAAGTTTTGAGTTAATTAGTTAATTTGTTATTTTGGATTTTATTTTTAACCAATTGAAATTAGATTAATTAAATTTTAATTGACAATTGGTTGATAATTAATTACAATTCTCCAAAAATTCAATAATCTTCTAAAGTAATTCCCAATCAATTTCGACAACCTCTCGATGTCCCCTCCTCGCGGGAGGAAGTAGAGGAGGGCACTTGCCCTTTCTGATCGACTCAGCCGGATCAAATCAATGGCTAGGACTTCGGAGGAGCGAATCAATCCCAGAAATTTGGTCTTCAAGTCTTCTCTTCACTCGGCCGGATTAGATCGACGGCCGAGGGCTTCGGGGGACCAAATCAACCTCCCAATTCCTCCCATTAGCGATTACGGCATTTGATATACGAATATATAAACATATATATTTATTTATTTATTTCTCTATTATTGATTACCATTATCAAGAGTATTATATAATAATAACAACTACCTTAGTTATTATTATTAATATAAATAACCCTGCTTTCTTATTCATTCACACTCACTATTTTCAAACAAATTTGTGCATGAAAGGAGGCGGGTTGTGCGACTAGAATCAGAAGGTTGGATCCGTTTGTGATGGGGATTTCGGCACAATAGAGGAGGGATTGGAAGTTTAAAGTTCTTCATAGGATCAGTGAAGCAATGTGGATCAAGAGGATTCTAGAAGAGCTGATGACTTCCATTTCATCACCTATAAAGGCTTATCACAATAAGTAAGCATTTAATATCTCACAATCCAATTCTTCATGATAGGACAAAACATCCTAAAGTTGATAAAAAAAAATTAAAACAAAAACTTGATAACTATATCACTCAGAGGACATGCAATCTAACAACCAAACAAACTTTTAATATACTAGCAAAGGGTCCCCACAAGTAGTTTCACAGCCTAGTCAGCACGCTGCCTTTGAAAGATATATTAAAACCAGCTTGCGGGGAAGTGTCGAGAAATCAATATGGAGATTTTGATTTGGTAAAAACTAAAAAGGATATTTGTTGTTGGCATTAGCTGTTGGCGAAATTAAAAATTGAAGATTGTTGATGGCATTAGCTGCTAGTAGAAAACAGAAAATGAAAGACAAATTGATGAGATATGAAATTCAAAAAAACAAGCTGTAACATGTACAACCTGGCCGAAACATCAAGATTTGATACCATTTATATTTTG
Source organism: Dendrobium chrysotoxum (assembly GCA_019925795.1). Taxonomy (NCBI): domain Eukaryota; kingdom Viridiplantae; phylum Streptophyta; class Magnoliopsida; order Asparagales; family Orchidaceae; genus Dendrobium; species Dendrobium chrysotoxum. Next base: position 11,685,422 of record CM034298.1, on the reverse strand, counting down.
TATTTAATTAACAATGTAAAAAGGGCAAGTTTTAATGGTGTAACTCATTACTAACTCGATAAATCAGCTTCTTATAGAATTAGAAATTGAAAATCTAGTTAATAATATGTATCATCCTCGTAATAGTGTGAGATAATAATATGCATCATTTTCTATTTTTAAGAACTGTTTACTTATACTTCCTTAAGTGTTTAAATCAACAAAATAGATCAACCGATTCACCAAACTAAACTATTAGCCAACGACAATCCATGAAACTCCAAAACTGAAAATCTAGTTAATTAGGTATATACTATAACAAATGAGTTGGAAAAGACAAAACCTACCAAACTAAAGTTAGCCAACCATAATGTGAAATCCATTGGGAACTCTGTAGCATTGCTCAGTCTTGTATGCTTTCACCATCTTCAAAGACTCCAGTCAAACAAATTCTTTATTCAGTTTGATTTCTAATTCATTTCACTTGAAACTAATTAAAGCCCCTTTTTTTTCGATCTAAACTGGTTTCAAAATTTTGGCCAAAACTCTACAATTTTGAATGATCCTTTGTCAAAACTCTAAGTAGTCATCATTACTCTCTTAGATTCTATCCTTTAAGGTTCCAACAAAATTTCTTGTTTAATGTAGCTAAAGACCCAATTAGATAATCCTATTTCTTTCATACATTCTATATTATTTTTTGAAATATTAATAATAATAAATAAATAAAACTAAAAAAAAAGTTATCCCAGAATAAATAAATTTATGAAATTATTAAAAGTGGAACTTTTGGAACTTGATCAAAAACCTTGTTTCAAAGGATCATCAATTAGCTTGAGCTCACTGGTTCAGTTATCTATAACACACTTATCAGAATCAACATTATAATCATAAATAAGAATTCCAACTTTCAATATGCTATATCTGATTGTGGTATAATATATTATATTATATATCAAGCCAACCTTAGTTGAAACCAAGAATAACAACATTTTCATACAAATGGTCAACCTCAGTAGGTGCATTTGAATGCCAACTGAAAACACGTTTGCTAACAAAAAGGGTAAAATGGGTCCCTGTGGTACCAAGTAGGCATTAGTTAACAACTCCTCGATGGCAGTGGAGTGGGGGACCTATGTGTTGGGAAAAACATTGATTGATTCTAGGCTTCTAGCCCTTTTGAGTTGCTATTCACTTGCACAATATCATCTTTTATACCATGGTCAATTGGCTATGTTGATGCTACAAAACCTAAATTACTTCAATTACATAAAACTTCAATGCCAGCACTTCCACAACCAAATATTTTGCTTCAACCACTGTGCTCCAAAGCAAGAAAACCAGCTAGCATAACATTCAGCATGAATTTTCACGATAAGATGACGTTTGAAAATGCCATCCTAATCCTCTGAGTGCCTTGTTTTCTTTCTAAATTACTGAAAAAAGCTTAATCTATTCAGCTTAGCCAAACATCTATAAATCTGCATGGCATATACCACTCCCATGCAAGTCAATTAATCACCATCCTATGTTTTTTTTTCTTTTTCCTTTTTTTTTTGTTGCTTGACCAAGTTCAAAGCTTGGTTCTGCGCCTTCACCACCTTCAGTTCATCTTCATACATATTTTGCACATACCTTTAATCTAACACTGATGAAAGTATTGTTATTGACAATTGTCAATAAGTTGAAATTACGAGACCTGACTGACTTGAAAGCCCAGCAAAGAATCAACCAGACATAACTGAGACTGACTGGTTACTAATAGACATAATATTTGCAAGCATGACGTAATCTCCTTTTGCAAAAATACAAGGAGGCATAACTTTTCTTCTTGTCACTTCCCCGACCAAATTTCAAGTTTTGGGATCCGGTAGTCCACTTTTTTGAACAAAACAAGATGAAGGTTTAAAAAAGATTTTTGAGCACATCTGTTATGTGTGAAATCTGATTGTGTTGATCAATCAATCGGATTATTCTATTGCCTCGGACCTCAAGTTTGTCGTGGTTGCTTGGGGGTGCGGGGGGTTAACCCCTCTTGGGTTCGGGTGCAAACGCCCCGGCCCCGTGTACCCGAGCGCCCCAGCATTGAACGACATAGAACAGAGCACCACAGCGGTTTAGATACGACGCCGCAGTGGATTTCTTGGTGTGGTGTAGCTCTGTGATTTTTTTTTCATATTTTGAGTTTTCTTACGTTAAATCCTAGTGTCCTTTATTTTTCCCGGCTTTTATTTTCTTGCTTGTTTCGTCATTGTGGTGTTTACTCCTCATCCCCAACAACATCATCCATTTAAATCTACAGGAATGAATGGGAAATAGATGGATGCTCACTCTGGCCCTTATATTCATCAATATGAACTAATTGAACAAAATGACTGATAGGTCAGAAAAGACATGACGAGAGGTTGAAGAGGATGCACAAATCAGACAAAAAATAGTTGAAAGAGGCAGCGCTCACTAGATGCAAGAATCTTCAAGTTTTCTAGACGACATGATGCAACTTTCTATTTATGCTGGATAAAAACAAAATGTGAACATATAGTTTAATACATAATTGAACAAAGTTGTAGCTGAGTCAGCTAAAAATGATGCCATAGTTGAAATAAGCTAAACAACAGCAAAGTCAACAATTATGTCATAGCTGCTTTCACCTTAAAATGCAGTCAGAAAGCAAAGCATTAGAATTCAATTCTTAAAGCTTTCAATAAAATCATCAGTGGAAGTTTATGTTCGACTTCGTAAGTTAATCTTATAGAAGAATACCCTCTAGCCAACCATAGAAGAGCTGACGTGGAACCTATGCCTGCAAACTCATTTGGAGAGCCACGAACTTGCCCTGCTGCATCTTTGCTTTTGAATTCCCCAGGATAAGACCAGATTAAACATGGGAGAGGCCCATTTGATGGGCTGTAACCGGGAGGCAAATAAAGCGTTGCAGTAAGTTGAACGCCATCCTTCCTCTGGTATCTCACCATCTCCTTCTGTAACTGAGCTAGTTGTGGGTATGGGTGGGGAAATTTTGTAATTTGAACAGCTTTCTTGTCCGGCCAGCTTTGTATGAAGTATTGCGTGTTTTCAGTTTTTGATTCTTTGGAAGTAAGTATCTTCAGTTGCTCAATGTTTAACTCATCCTCACCATAATCCGACATCAATGCAACAACTGTTTCATAATATTTTTCTTTGTCACTTTCCCATATTCGTTCTTTGTTTCCTGTGTGTCTGTCAATAGGAATCTCTTAGCATTCAGTGAAATATGGAATTTTTTCAAGATAGCATGAATGAGAAGGACCCTAAGAATTTCAACAGAAACGTACATATCAAATAAATCTAGGAATGGAATATTCCCATCTGGTGTTGCACCACTTCCATTTAACAGGATGTAAATCCCTTCATCTTGGTTTTTTATTTTGGCAATAACATAGGTCCCTTCCTCTGTTCTTCGCATCATTGGAGATCCTGGATCAGAGTAGACATCTTCTGATGATCTATCAAACAATATTCGTGGGCTTACACCCTTACGGCCTGGTGAAATGACCCAGGTTTTTGTCCGACGAGTTTTATACCAAGACTCATATACCAAGGCAAGGGAGTCATCACACCAGGAGATACCCCTGCACAACATAAGAAAAGAATAGATATGCTAAATTTTATTCAAAGAAAATAGGATAAAATATAAAGAACACAAAGCACATATAAGTCGAGCTATTTGATTTGGCTATGAAGTTTTTACTTGCAAAGTTATACGTGTTTTATGCCAAGTAAAGTAGGTAAAGTAATAGAATAGTTATTTTACTTCATAGTTCATTTCTTTCATAATCTGAGTGAAGTGTAAAAGAAAGTTATTTTACTCCATAGCTCATTTCCTTCATTATCTGAGTAGAGTAAACCCGGTCAAATTAACCACATTTTTTTACCAAGCCAAGCTTGACTAACAAAACCAGGCCAAGCCACCTAATAGTAACCAGCATAGAAGATTATTCCCTGAAATCAATTAACCACGGTATGGTACTGCACCGGTCCTTCTACTCCTAATATGCATTTTTATGATAATGGGTGTTTTGCAATGGTACTACAAAATTCTCCAAACACATACGCTTCTCCAGGAGATGTATGAAAGAATATAGTCCTTTAACTTGTTAGGTACATGGTCCGCGGAGGAAAAAGAAGGATTAAGGAGAAGTTTAATCTGTTTGTTTGGTTTAATTTGTTGCCTATGAAAGATTGTGTAATGGAAATCTTAGCAATACTGATTTGTAGCTTCTAAAAAATATGCACCCAATAATGCAACATGGCAGTTTATATGAAGCTAGTTTATCAAATTAAAAAAAAAAACTATTTAGGTATTTCACGCTTATTAACAATAAATGGTATTCATGTAGTATGATTGTCAAGTGTGCATTTGTACAGGACTACAAGGATCAAAAGTAAGTAAACTAACAAGGCCACCAAAACCCAACATTCAGATTTTTGTATTTTTTTTGAAGAATGTTCCGTATGCAAATACGTGCATAAATTCTAAACCTAAATTTGTAAGAAAATTTTCAATTTGTATCAATTAACTACCAAATGAGCATGAAAAGCAAAAAAAAAAAAAATACATGGCATACCCGTAGCGAAGATCAAGTGTATGCAAGATCTCAGGTTCTTCTCCGTTGCTAAACTCGGCCGGCTGTGTATAAACAACATCACGTGGTGAAACTTCCACTTTGGCATCACCTCCATCTTGTGTCTCCACCCTAGAAGATTAGCCATGCTTAATGAGACAAAAAGAGTAACAACAAAAAGAAGGGAGGCTCGGGTTTATTATCAGTCAAAAAATGGAGGGAAAAGATAGCAAGATAATCCCAAAAATTAAGCAATCACGTCTGCAGATTGATAAGCACTATGAGATGAATCGTAATACTTTATCATTACAAGATATTGATCTGAAACTATAAATTTTGAACACACAGCATTAAAGTCTAGGATAATATACTTTGGACCCATTAATCAATCTTAATGGTGTATATTAAGATATAAGTAATGTTTTCAAAGTTCTGGCATGTGAGTATTCTGATAGGAAGCGGATGATCTTTTCATCAAATTAGCTGATGAAACACAAAAAATTGAGAAGAACGTCAAAAAATATTTTTATTGAAAGAATGATGCAACCTAAGATTTTAAACCTTTTAGGAGAACACTAGGCATGCAATTAAGAACTTCCTTTTAATAAAACATAAGCAAACACCAACAGAAAAAAACTTAGTAGGAAATAAATGTGAGAAAATGATTAGAAAATCTCGTAAGAAAGAAAATATAAAAACACATAAACTATAAAAACCTTCAGAAGAATAACCACAACTGGTCACCTCACATGCAACTCACAAAACTAGAGAAAGGTGCTCAAAGGAAAGATCTAACCAGTGATCCACCACTTAAATTTTGATCTAGCATAAGTCTGCACTCCTCAGGAAAATACCAACAAAACAGGGCACAACACCACCACACAACTCACAATGTTTACAGAAGAAAGATACTGATGGAAGGGAAAACCGTGGAGGGAAGAAGTAGAAAGAAACCTGAGAGGAAACAATAGGGATTAGGGAGAAGACCAGCTCGCAAGCTAAGAAGACACCCACATGTTTATTTTTTTTTTTCTCCCAAAACTCTCCCAATAGAGAATCAAACACTATATATAGAAGGAGAGGAAAAGAGCATTTATTTGCTCACATAAATGTGCCTTCAATACAGCCATTAAGAACCATCCAAATCAACTCATTAGAGGAGAGGCAAAAGCATTCTGCATTGAAATCAACAACGAAAAACCGAAAAGCCAGTAAGGGAAACCGAACAGGCAACAGGGAAACTGAACAGCCAGCAAGATATCGAACAGAAAGCAAGGGGAAGAATCCAAGCAGCCACCAACCTAAGGGGAGAAATGGGTCAAGCCCAATAAGGAAAAACAACCCTTATTTAAATACCCAACTAGCCACCAAGAAGCAAGGAAGCAAGATCAACACAAGTGGAAGGACAATGGTGTTAACCAACCTAAGAGCACCGAACCCAGCATGATCATGAGTTATTTTCCATCATAGGGCAATACAAAATAAAAACCATAGCGTTAAAAAAAGTAAAATTCATAAAATGTAAATTCTTGACTACGTCAAATCTCCCTTTATGAAGAATCTCATCTCCTGATGAGAATACCTCAGTAATACGCTGGTAGATATCAGGACAACAAAGCTGTAACTCCTCTACTTCAATCCAAGAACAGTCAGTCAGAGGACGTCCACTCCATTTAACCAAAAATCAATGGTGCACCCCATGTCTTATCTGAGTAGTACGAATATCCACAACATCATTAATAAGATCATCACTGGTCTGAAATAGAACAGTAAGGGGTAAAGTCTCTATGTCCATAGAATCTGTCGGCTCTCCTCCATATGTAGTAAAATCGGCAACATTAAACACATGAGAGGTTCCAACAGAAGATGGAGATCCAATAGATAAGCATTTGTCCTCAATCTTCGAAGGATTCGAAAATGACCAAATTTCTTTTGACTTAATTTGCCAAATGTACCAACAGGAAAGCGTTGTCGTCAAAAGTAAGCCATAAGTAAATCTTCTTCTTGAAAATAACATTCTCTTCGATACTTGTCGAGCATTGTCTTGTATTTGGCATTTGTCATAAGGAGTTTTTCTAAAACTTGTTGTTGAATCGATCAAATGTGCTCAATAATTTTAGTAGCTTCAGCACTGATTTGACTAGGCATAGGTAATGAAGTTTGGTCCAAGATGTGGTGAATAGGTTGGCCATAAATAGTTTCAAATAGGGCTTTTCCAGTGGATCGGTTCATGGAATTATTATAAGCAAATTCGGCTTGGGGTAAAATCAAGTCACATTAGAAAGTTCTTTCTCCAGCAAGACACCTAAAGCAAATTTCCCAAACTTCTGTTTACTACTTCAATTTGTCCATCAGTTTGTGGATAATATACACTAGTGAATTGGAGAGTAGTTCCTAATTTCGACCAAAGTGTTCTCCAAAAAATTACTTGAAAATCTAATATCCCTATCAGAGGTAAAAGTTTGAGATATGCCATGCAGTTGCACAATTTTCTTAAAAAATAAATCAACAGCATGAGATGCATCAGAGGTTTTCTTACAAGGAATGAAATGGACCATTTTACTAAATCGGTTAATGACAACGAACACAGAATCAAATTTTCGGTCTGTTATAAGTAATCCTAAGATGAAGACCGTGGTGATATCTTCCCAAGGTTTGTTTAGAATCAGGAGAGGAGTATATAGACCAGTGTTTTGATTTGTTCATTTGAATGATTGATAGGTTTTATATTGTTTTACAAACTTGGATATGTGTTTTCGCATGTGGGGCCAATAATATCGTTCTTCAACTAAGGCTATAGTTTTTCCTTGACCAAAATGCCTCCTAATCTTCCACAATGAAGTTCTTGAATGAGTTTCTCGCATAAAGAGCTTTGGGTGATACAAAGTCTAGTTCCCTTAAACTTAAATCCTAGTTGAATGGTAAATTGAGCTGAGGGGCCAATTTCGGAAGTACAACATGATTCCCAAAGGTTTTTAAAGTCTAGGTCTATGGCATAGTTATCTTTCAAAGAATCAAGGGACACCATAGTTGGGTGAAGAGTTACCAATAAGTGAGCTCATCTACTTAAGGAATCTGCGACTTTATTCACAACTCCGACTTTGTGTTTAAGATGAAATATATATTTTTGTAGGAAAAATGTCCACTTAGTATGCCTTCGATTTAAATTTTTTTGTGACCCTAAATATCGTAGTGCTTCATGATCAGAGTTTAATACAAATTCCCTTTGAATAAGATAATGTCTCCAGAATTTTAGGGCTTTGACAATCGCATAGAACTCTACATCATAAGTTGAATATCGGGATCAAGTATCATTAAGTTTTTCGCTAAAAAAAAAAGGGCCGACCTTCTTGACTAAGGACAGCTCCTATGCCAATATGGGACGCATCACAATCTACTTCAAAAATCTTGTCAAAATCTGATAACCTAAAAATAGGTGCTTTGCTCATTTTTGTTTTAATCAGTTGAAATGCTTTTTCAACTTCAGAGGTCCACCTAAAATTTTCTTTTTTAAGACAATTAGTGACGGGTGATATCAAAATACTGAAATTTTTCATAAATCTTAAGTAAAAAAGGCTAATCCATGAAATCCTCTAACTTCACTAATATTTTTCAGAGTCAACCAACTTCGGATCGCTTCTATTTTAATGTGGTCTACTTTATTACCATCTGCCGAGACAACGTATCCAAGGAAAGTCAAACTGTTAGTTGGAAAGAGCATTTTTTTAAGTTGGTGTACAAAGTTTGTTTTCTTAAGGTTTTGAGGACTTGTTTCACATATTCAAGATGGTTATTGGGACAAATACTATAAATCAAGATGTCATCAAAATAAACCACAACAAAATTTTCAATAAAGGAACATAAAATATGATTAATTGTTCACATAAACGTACTACGTGGGTTTGACAAGCCAAAGGTCATAACTAACCATTCGGAGAAACCTTCCTTAGTTCTAAAGGTTGTTTTCCACTCATCACAAGGTCGTATTCGGATTTGGTGATATCCACTTCGTAAGTTAATCTTAAAGAAAATTTTGGCACCGCCAAGCATGTCAAGCATATCGGCAAGTCTTGGGATAGAAAACATATAATTGATGGTTATTTTATTTATGGCTCAACTGTTAACACACATTCTCCAAGTTCCATCTTTTTTGGGTGTAAACAGGGCTGGGACGGCACATGGACTCATGCTTTTTCTGATTAATCCCTTAGTTAAGAGTTCAATTACTTGTTTGCATAGTTCTCCATGTTTAGTAGGACTTATACGATAGTGAGGTAGGTAGGGTAAGTTTGCTCCGGGTACAAGGTCAATATGGTGTTGGATATCTCTCAGTTGAGTCAAGGAATCGGGGTAAATCTTCAGAAGTTATATCTGCATATTCATTGATTAGAGATTGTATTGTTTCAGGAATTTTTTTGGTTCACATCAGTCTCTTTACCTACCAAAAGATAGATTACTTCAGAGTTTTTGAGTTCATTTGTATTGAGAAGCAATTCGGGAGTGGATGAATTTGAGGTTGTTTGGGCAACTTTAGTTGGAGGATCATAAATATTCTTTTGGGGATATATGGTGAACTTTTTGTTGCCTTGGGTCAGAGTGTAAGTGTTTTTCTCACCATTGTGAATGATCTTATGATCATATTGCTAAGGTTGACCTAGTAAAATATGACATACTTTGAGTAGCATGATGTTACATAACAATTAACTTGGACATTTAAAATTTTCTGATTGTGAGATTGATAATGCATTGTTGGGTGATTGGTACCTCTCCTCCTTCCTTAAACCATGATATCTTGTAAGGCTTGGCAAGGGGTTTTGATGTTAATTTAAGCTTATCCACAACGAGTTGCGACACAAAACTTCCTGAACTAACACTATCAATCATGAGGATACATAAATTTCCCCCTACAGTACAAGTGGTTCGAAAGATGTTTCTTCTAAGACATTTATCACCGGCATCAATTTTGGTGGTCAAGACTCGACAAATAATTAAGTAATGATCCCCGTGGTCACCTTCAACATTAATCAATTCCAACTCTTCCTCGTTTTCTTGTTCAAACTCATCATCTTCCGAATTTTCATAATTATCCTCTTGTTCAATGTAGCTGGTTCTAGGAGGGTTATTTTTCTACAGGCTGCTACTAGATGACCATACAAGCCACACTTATAACAAGGTCCAATTGGTATTGTTCCAATCAACCCTTTTCTATTTTCATTAAATTGGGTTTCATTAGATTTTGTTCGTGAATTTGGATTTGATGAGGTTGACCCTATGACTACTTGTGAATTTTGAGCTTTACTTCCCAGAGATTGCTTAGGTTTGGTTGAATTAATTTTTTTTATTGTTATTTCGTTGTTGTTGTTTTTTTATTTTCAAAACCATGTGATAGGCCTCATCTAGTTTAATTACATGATACAAATTTAGTTAATCTTGGATTGACCAGTTTCATTTAAATTGTTTCGAGATTGCAGTTTATAAAATTCTTCACTGTATTCTTCTATAAATCAAGTTCCTTGGCGAATATTGTTATATTCTTGGAATATGATTCGAGCATGGTCAGAAGGTAAAAATTTTCCCCGCATTTTTTCTTTCATTCTATCCCAGGTTTGAATTTTCTCTTTGCCTCTCCTTACTCTGTTATTCTAAAGATTCTGCCACCAAGTTAATACATGATCAATCAACTTTAAACTAGCAAACCTAACTTTTTAATTTTCAGGGATTTCTTTCCATTCAAAAAAATGATCCACTTTCTCTACCCATTTAAGAAATTGTTCAGGTTGTAATTTGACTTCAAATTCATTGACGTAGATTTTAATATCGTGATCCCACTGTCTATTGTTTCTATTTTAGTTTTGTGGTGCTTCATCTTCATCTTCATTTTCATTATTTTGGGTAGTAACATTGTTTACATTTAGCGCAACCAAGATTTAGCAATTACTTTCATTTATTGTTGTAGGTTAGCCATTTGTTGCATAATCATATGTGGCTAATTCGTTTGTTGATTATTTTGATTATTCTTTTTTTTTCTTTTTTTTAAAGAGAAAAGAAGACTTTCCCGACAACCTAAAGCTCTCTTACCAAATTGATGCAACCTAAGATCTTAAACCTTTTAGGAGAACACTAGGCATGTAGTTAAGAACTTCCTTTCAATAAAACATAAGAAAACACCAACAAAAAGAAACTTAATAGGAAATAAATGTGAGAAAATGATTAGGGAATCTCGTAAGAAAGAAAATATAAAAACACAAACTATAAAAACCCTCAGAACAACCACAACTGGTCACCTCACATGCAACTCACAAAACTAGGGAAAGGTGCTCAAAGGAATATCTAACCAATGATCCACCACTGAAATTTTGATCCAACATAAGTATGCACTCTTGAGGCAAATACCAACAGAACAGAGCACAACACCACCACACAACTCATAATATTTAGAGAAGAAAGATACTGGTGGAGGGGAAAACCATGGAGGGAAGAAGTAGAAAGAAACCCGATAGAAGTAATAGGGATTAGGGAGAAGACCAGCTTGCAAGCTAAGCAGAAACCCACATGTTTAAATTTTTTGTTTCTCCCAAAATTCCCCCCAATAGAGAATCAGCCACTATATATAGGAGGGGAAAAGAGCATTTATTTGCTCACATAAATGTGCCTTCAATACAGCCAATAAAAATCATCCAAATCAACTCATTAAAGGAGAAGCCAAAGCATCCTGCACTGAAATCAGCAAAGAAAACCGAATAGCCAGTAGGGAAACCGAACGGAAAGCAAGGGGAAGAATCCAAGCAGCCACCAACCTAAGGGGAGAAATGGGCCAATCCCAGTAAGGAAAAATATCCCTTATTTGAATACCCAACCACCCACCAAGGAGCAAAGAAGCAACATCAACACAAGTGGAAGGACAATGGTGTGAACAACTCTAAGAGCACCGAACCCAGCATGATCATGGGTTGTTTCCATCATAGGGCAATACAAAATAAAATACATAGCATTCAAAAAAGTAAAATTCATAATATGTAAATTCTTGACTACACCAAAGAACTATAAAGAAAAATGCAAGATACAATTAGATCTTCAATTCGAGAAAAAGATCTGGCTCTCCCAAATCTATAGCCGACGGCTAGAGCCCAAATAACCTAAGAATAAACTAAAATCAGCAAACAAGACATCACCCTAACCCTAGGAACAAACCCCTACTTAGAGCATACAATAAGCGACAAATACCCAAACAACCCTCCCCCAATTCCCTCCTAAATCTGCCCTATTTCCTTAATTATTTTCCTCCAAAATTAGCCCTCAATTCAGCACCTCAAATCTGCTCTCTTTAATTAGGAAATATTTCCTAATAAATCCACTCCAAATCAGCCCCCAAATCGGCCTTCTTCAATTAGGAAATGTTTATTAATTAATCCCCTCCAAATCAGCCCCTAAGAGCCCGTGTAGCTGGTCTTACAGCTTTTATTAAAAGTAGCCTGTATAGCGAGTCTTACGGCTTCCCTTGGAAGTAACCCATATAGCGAGTATGACGACTTTGCTTAGAAGTAGCCCGTAGTTTAAGAAGTTGGGTCTTCCTATTTTCATTGAAAGTAACCCGTGTAGCAGGTCTTAAGGCCTCTATTAGAGGTTGCCAAGGCTATCAAAAATGTGTTATTTATTCTAGGAAAGTTTTCCCTAATATCCTAATTAAAGTGGGACTTACGGTATTAAAGGTGGCCCGGGTGCAGTGTTTAGGGTTATGTTTCTTTTACCTAGAGATTTTATCCAAAGACGGACTTACGACTTCTATTAGAAGTTGTCGAATGAATTTAGGTTAGCAAGAATTTAACTTAGTGGGGCTTTAGAAGCAAATACGTAGTTTTGTGCTTTTCACTGAATCGACATCCGTACTAGTGTCTTGTTTTGCCTACAGTAGCCGCTTTACTTTCAACACTAGCTTTTCTTACTAGTTTTGCCTTAGTACCAGCCTTGCCTATAGCAGAAGCTTTGTTTTTTTTGCTTTAGTAGCGTTGTTTTAGCTTCAATACCTTATTTCCAGCACTTTGTTTCGTCTACAGTTTTTGTTTTCTTTCAAAAACTAGCTTTAACTACTTGTTTGTGTCCAAAACTAGCATGGTTTACCCTGCGCTGACTTTCGTCGGCTAGTTTGCAGATATTTGTGACTAGCAGTTGTAGGAACAACTGTAGGGTTTACCAGGAGCTGGAGGGGTTCAGGTTAGGATTTTTTGAGCTTTTCTTTCTGTTTGATGTTTCTTTTAGTTTTAGGAGTTTGGATGTTTTAGTTGGCGTGACTTGTTTTAGGTTGATAGTGTGAACATTATTTTTTGAGTTTTTTTGTTTTAATCAAAAATACAAAGAAAAATTCACCAAAGTGGCTCTCCTCTCAGTGTTTTTCTACTTGCATTTTAAATTTCTTTGTTAATATAGTTGATTTAAAATTTAATTTTTAGATTAAAATTAACCACTCGGCTCGTTAATTTAAAATATATTTTATAATTATTCAATTAATTTAATTTAATAATTAATTAAATTTAAGATTTAGGTTGCTTAATTAATTAAATTAAGTTCAAAGGTTTTAAAATTTAATTAAATGGTTTATTAATTAAAAATTAATTAAAAGATTTTAGTTTTACCTTTAAATTAATTAGTTTCATTAAATCAAAGTTTTAATTTTAATTAGCTCTTAAATTAATCAATTATTCAATTAAATTTTAGTTTAAAATTTATTTTTTATTTTACTTTAAAATTAGTTATTTAGTTGATTAATTAGGTTAATTAATCATCAAATTAATTGAAAGGTTTAATTTTAAATTAATTAGTTTATCTGATTTGAAAAGTTAAATTTCATTTTAAATTAATTAGTTCAATAATTAAATTTATTAATTAGAAATTTTATTTTATTTTAATTAAATTCATTTTATTTTAAATTAATTAGTTAATTAGTTGATTAATTAATGAAGCTCTCGGATTACAAGTTTGGTAGTCTCCCAATATAATTTTGGCAGCCTCCCGACGTCCCCTCCCAGCGAGACGAAGTTGAGGAGGGCACTTGGCCTTTCGGGTCCACTAGGCCAGATCAAATTGATGGCCGAGGGCTTCGAGGGAGCAAATTGACCCCGGAATCAATCTTCGAGCACCTGTTTATAATTCGATGTTTTTCTGGCATTTCGACAACCTTTAGGCGCTCCCTCCACATGAGAGGAGATGGGGGAGGGCACTCGCCCTTTTGAATCCGCTTGGCCAGATTAAAAGTCGACGGCCTAGGGCTTTGAGAGAGCAAATCAACCCCAGTTTACATCTTTGACATTCCATTTTGGCGGGTGCGACGATCACAGCATTTTCCTTCTTTTTTATCATTAATAATTAATAATTAGTAATTATTAATAATAATTATTGCTATTAATTATAATAATTATTATTACTAATATTTTTATTAATAATAAGCATAATAGCATTCAATAAATTCCCTTTTTTTCTCACTCACACTGTTTCAAACAATAAAGAAATAGGGCCAATCGGACACGGTGCCAAGCAAAATCGAACATAAGCAGAGAAGCTCGACTGGTTTGGTCGAACCTGGAGGGAGATCGGGCATGCGATCGGGTAAGGGAGACGGAGTGTGGCTCAGTCGCGTGTGGTCGGTGTGTGTCGCAGGTCGGACATAGGACTGAAGTCGGCTAGTCGGATAAAGGTCGCGCCTTGGTCGCGATCGAGCAAGCCGCTCACGTTTGGTGTCCCATTTGAAGGAGGGAGACCGATAGGTCACGAGAGAGGAGATCGGGCTTGCTTCTGTCTTCACGTGAAGAGGTGGATTGGACGGAAGAGGGAGGCGCACTGGGCTGCTGGTCTATTCGCAAGAAACCGGAGGCAGGGTGTAGTGGATCGGGCCGCCAGAGCTTGGGACAGGGGTCTTATGTAGGGATGTTAATATCTGACACAACACGAAAACCCGACCCGAACCTGACCCAGAAATTTTGGATTAGACCCGACCCGTTTCCAAAACGGGTCAGGTTCGGGTTCACGGATTCGACCCGTTTGAAAAATGGGTCGGGTTCGGGTTGACCCGACGGGTTACCGAGTCAACTCAGAAACCCGTTTGAAATGACTGCCCGGCTGCCCAGAGACCTGCCCTAGCCTGCGCGCCCCCTACCCGGCTGCCCACGGACCTGCCCGAGCATGCCAGCCCCCTGCTCGCGCCCTGACTGCGCAGACGCCGAAGCTGCCCGCGTCTATCAGCACGCGACCGTGCACCTGAGGCTGCCCGCCTGGTGCCCGCTCGCCAGATGCAGCTGCCCCAGTCGCGCGCGTCCGTGCCCGCCCACGTCAGCGCCAGCGCAACCGCCCGCGTCCGCGTCTGCGCACCTGCAACCAGCCCACTCGAGTCCGCGTTGGCCCCGACCGCACCCGCCTGCGTCCGAGCCCGCCTTCCCGTGTCGGGTCGGATCAACCCGGCAACCCGCCGAATCGGGTCTAGGTTCTAATTTCCAACCCGTTTTCCTACCCGGGGCGGGTTAGGGTCGACCGGTTTGAACGCAGGTCATTCCGGATTCGACCCGAACCCAACTCGTGACCCGAAATTGACACCCCTAGTCTTATGTGCGAAGTCGAGCGAAACCACATGGAGGTCGGGTGTGCGAGCCATTCATGTGAAACAGAAGGGAGGGAGTTTGGGTGCAGGCCGAGAATCGGACGAAAACATGATTGCCGGAATTCGAATGGTATCCATGAAGTCTCCAAGCAATTTGAGCGTAAGTGTAACTCTTCTGTTTCTTCTTTCGTTTCCTTTTATGTGAATTGGAATTGAGGTGGTGGTTATCATATGAACGTAGAGGCCACGTGGTTCGTTTCTGCCGATGTGAGTATATAATTTCATTTATATTTATTATATTTATATTATTTATTTTTATTCAAACACTCTTTTCTAATCTTTGGACATTAATTTTCTCCGCTTGTCTAAGGGATTATTTGGTTGGAATACAGAGTGGTGTAAAGCATTCCAAATGCATAGGATTTGAAAATTTTGGTATTTGGTTGGAATACAAAGTTGAACAAAGTAAAATAAATATAGTTTAAACCATTTTATTTCATTTTTTAACTAAACCAAACGTGTCCAGCTTTGAGCGAGAACCGTTTACACCACAAGCAAGCTCGTTTGATCGCCACTGCCCACCGCTGGCAACCACCGCCGCTGCCATCGACAACCACCGTCGACTACCGCTACCGCCGCCACCACCATTTTTAGATTTTACACTACATTTAGTACTTCAAACCAAACAAAATAAAATCATTCACTTGCATTTACTTTACATTAATCCAAAAAACTCGAAAATATTCATTTTACACTGCATTCCACTCACACTACATTCCTTTTACACTGTATTCCTTTTTTAGCCAACCAAATAGTCCCTAAATAAATTTGCTTTTAAGAATTTAAGTGGTGATCTACATTGTTGGTTCCATCATCTGGTATTTAAATATTGGCTTTTGTTGCTATCAAGTGGAAAATATTTTAGTGGTCATTTAAATGCAGCAGAGAGGTTTACAATTTTCAGATAAGACAAATTTAATATAATTTCTATATTTAACAGACAAGTGCTTCCATCACTGTTGAATCATTACTACATGAAGAAATTGTTTAGAGAGAAATTCAACTATTCCTTGGAATCATTACATATATATACATTCTAAGAGAATAAACAGAAAAAAGAGAAAAAATATTTAATCTAATTAATTATAATAATCATATCCCACAGATCTCCAACTGCAACCCTCGAATTATTGCCCACGGATCTCCAACTACAGCCCTCTGATTACTGTCCAAGGATCTCCAACTGCAGTCCTCAGATTGCTGCCCACGGATTGCTAACATGGCCTCCCCTTAGCTGCGTGATTCAACACTCCACCTCAACTTGGGTTGTACAGGTTATACAATCCTAACTTGCAAACAAACTTATCAAGAAGAGAGCCCGGTAGTTCCTTTGTTAGAACATCGGCAAGTTGTTCATGAGTTGGGGTATATACTACTTCAATTTTTGAGTTCTCTATTTTCTCATATATAAAGTGTCTATCAATAGTAACATGTTTTGTTCTGTCGTGATGTATTGGATCTTTGGTCATACTGATTGCGGCTTGATTGTCACATTTCAATTTTATCGTGCCTTCAATCTTTATTACGAGTTCAATTAATACTTGTCTGATCCAAATACCTTCACAAATAGTAACTGTTAATGCTCTCAGTTCATATTATGCATTGCTTCTGAAAACAACAGATTGTTTCTTGCTCCTCCATGTCACTAGGTTCCCCCACACAAATGAACAATATCCTGTGTTCGATCGACTGTCAACCTGGCTTCCTGCCCAATCAGCATCAGAATAAAAGATCAAGTTCCTATCTCATTTTTCTTGAATAATAGCCCCTTTCCAGCAGTGTTCATGAGATATCTCAAGATTTGATATACTGCCTCCATGTGCTCCTTCATAGGATTACTCATATATTGGCTTATCATACTCCCAACAAACACAATATCTGGATGATTGTGGGAGATATATATAAGCTTTCCTACAAGATGTTGGTATCTTTCTTTATCTACTGGAACTCTCCACCTTTTCTATCCCAAGATTCTTCTTAGGATCCATAAGTGTATTGGCTGGTCTACATCCTAGCATGTTGGTCTCCTTCAATGGGTCTAAGGTATACTTGCGTTGGGAGATAAACATACCCTTGCTTGTTCGAGCTACCTCCATACAAAGGAAGCATCTAAAGTGATCCTAGATCTTTAGCTTCAAACTCCTTGGACAAAGCCTGCTTGATCTTCATTATTTCTACTATATCATTTCCAACAAGGATGATGTCATCCACATATATAATCAGTACTGCTACCTAATGTCTCTCTGACTGCTTCACAAATAAGGTATGATCTACCTGGCATTGTTTAAAATCATGACCTTTTACATACTTTTGAGAATCTTCCAAATCATGCTCTTGGAGACTGCTTTAATCCATACAAGGATTTCAACAGTTTACACACTTTATCCCTTCCATAAGACTTTTGAATCCCCATTGGAATCTCCATGTAGACTTCTTCTTTCAGGTTCCTATTCAAGAATGCTTTCTTGATATTTAGTTGATGTAAGGGTCAATCTAAATTTGTTGCTAAGAAAAGAAGAATCCTGATGATGTTGAGCTTTACAACAGGAGCAAAAGTTTCCTGATAGTCTATTCCATAATATTGAGTGAATCCTCTTGCAACAGTCTAGCTTCCAACCTCTCAACACTACCATCCACCTTATGCTTTAAGGTGAACACCTATTTGCAAGCCACAACTTTCTTTCCTGATGGGAGATTCGTAATCACCCATGTTTGATTTTTTTCCAATGTCATAAGTTCTTCATAATTTCTTCCCCCCCCCCCCCCCAAAAAAATAGATTTTATGGTACTTTTGTGAATAGCATAATAGATATGACGACTTCCAAGAGTTACCTATTTTTTCTCTCAACTATCCCATTTTGTTGAGGTGTATACGCACATAAATTCACTTGGATTATCCCTTAGCTTGATAGGCATTCTCTCATGATAGAATGGAAGTACTCTCTCCCATTGTCTGATTTTAAGATTTGAATTTTTGTATCAAATTGGCTTTGAATCATCAGTTGAAATGATTTGAATATCCTTTCAACTTCAAATTTTTCCTTCATTAAATAAACCCAAGTGAGTCTAGCATGATCATCAACAAATATCACAAACCACCTTGCTCCACTTATATTTTTAACCCTTGAGGGCCTCCAAATATCACTATAGATCAAGACAACGGGTTTAGAAGGTTGGTAAGGAACAACTGAGTAAGATGATTTGATATGTTTAGCCAGTTGGCAAGTTTCATATTTGAACAAATTTGAATTTTAATGATAAATAAATATGATTAAAGCTTTTCATGATACATGAAATTTGGATGACCTAACTTATAATGCCACATAATAATCTCTCTATCTTGACTAACTCTAGAATGACTCTCAACAAACTGACTTACAATAGGATGATTCTTAGGAGCAGCAATTAAGGTTTGTATGGATTTAGGTGCCATGATGTAATATGACCGAGAACACATCTCAGCACAATCAATCTCCTTCTCCAAATCCAGTTCCTAAAAAATACATAAATTATTGGAAAAAATTGTTAAGCATTTACTATCACGAATCAATTTACTAATCAAAATCAGAATGCACTCAAGATTGGGCACAAAAAGAACTGATTTAAGGGTGATACCTTATGTGACAAAAACAGAATCAGTTCTCAAAACTTTGGATATTGAGCCATCAACAATCTTAACTATTCGATTTGAATGATAAAGTTGATAGTCATGAAGGAGTGTAATGTCTCCTGTCATATGATATGATGCTCTTGAGTCAATAACCCAAAATTTTGACTGTTTTATACCTGAGTGAGCATATAGGCTGATAGCAGGTTCTGGAGACTGTTGGTTCGTGATGTTGTTAAGCAGTAACTTCAACATCTCTAAATGCTCCTTGGTGAAAGGAATAACTTCAGTTTTGATGGATTGATCTTGCATAGTGTTGACAGAGTTCGCCTTGCTTTCTTGTACTGATTGTTTTGCTTTCCAATCAGCTGGTTTTCCATAAATCTTCCAACATGTCTCCTTTGTATGTCCTGATTTGACACAGTGATCACACCATGGTCTAGGAAGAGGAGAAGAGTTGTCTACAGATTCAAAGTTTTCGATGTTTAAACTGGTAATATTTTGGTAGGAGGATGAGATCTCGCTATCCATGGACATGGTTGGGTTTCCTCAATTGAAAGAGAAGATGAATTTTGGGCGGCTACCGATGCTTGAAGAGAGGCTATAGACAGGATGATGGAGAGTTACTGCATGTTGAGAAGAGTTAGTGCCGGTTGAGGGTATGGAAGAAAGGAAGGAAGGTTTGCTGCCGGCACTCAAAGAAGGCTTTGGATTTTCCTAAGCTCTGATACTATGAAGAAATTACTTAGAGAAAAATTCAAATTCTATTATATTCCTTGGAATCATTACATATATATACATTCTAGACGAATAAACAGAAAAAAAGGAAAGATATTTAATCTAATTAATTATAATAATCATATCAGCATTCACCGAGTGGCATCTGGCCTCACCCGATTGCGTGGTGGTGAAAGCTCCCTGAGAAGGGGGTGATAGACTGCTTTGGGCTGGTTACGTCATATATTCTTGAGCGTGTAAAGCCTAAGGATTTCAATGAAATGGTCCCACGGATTTCCAACTGCACCCTCGGATTACTGCCCACGGATCTCTAACTGCAACCCTCGAATTACTGCCCACAGATCTCCAACTGCAGCCCTCGGATTGCTGGCCCATAGATTGCTAACGTGACCTCCCCTTGGCTGCGTGATTCAACGCTACAGAAAAAATTCTTTTTTTTCTTAAGGAAAACAATTGAAATCCTTTCTTTTTTTTCCTTGAATAAAATATCCTGACCTGATCAACCCTTTAAAAAAAAAAAAAAGAAGCAAGCCTTTTGAATATATGGACTTTCTCTACCTTTGTGATAATTTAAAATCAAGAACACTGGACAGTTTAAAGAGCTTTGAACCATCAGCCTTCTCTAGGTATAAGCAAAGCTTCCTCAAACTATCAGAATCACCTTTTGTAACTCTTAATGCAATAAGATAATTTGTCACAACAGCCAATGATGAGGAATCAGGAAGATTGCAATTTATTATAGCTATATAACTTTCAATTGCTTCCTACTTGTTTCTAAGTAACAGCTGGATATATTCCAGGACCACTAGCAACACGCACAATAATGCAGATTGGGAGGCATTGGTGGGAGAGAAGAGGGGAATAAGAGGCAGACAGCACCAATAAGCTATAATTATGTATAACGATTGATTTTCTATAATTCTCACAATTCAGCTTTTGGAAAAAGTAAAAAAAGATAAAGAGAAGGTGCAAAAATTGAAATTACCAGTAAAGTGTTGAAGGCTTGTCTGGCCTCCAATTAATAGAACGTTTTCCCCTACGCACACTGTTAAAAGCAATCGGAATATCTTCAGCAAGAGGTAAGTCGCATATTTCTTTAATAAACTCCCCATCGGCTGTCCATAAATCAACTTTCTTGGGAAACCTTCCACAGGGCACAATGAATGAATATGGACGGTGGATAAAAGACACTAATAGGTATTTCCCATCGGGTGATGGATCAATTGACGTATAAACAGCAGGAGGTCCAATTGGTTTCATTGTCCCATCTAAAGAGGCCAATACCAGCTGTGTAACGGCATAATAGTCAAATAAATCTTTGTCATACTCATCTTTCAGCAGATCTTGGAAAGTTCTAACTTGAACAATGTTCTGCTTCTCATTTGATTGAATTTTTGGGGTAGAAGGAACCAAGGGCTTCTTTGGTGGTGATCCACGAGAAATGGGAATGGTGCAAACTAATAATGTTGAATCATCAACCCAAACAAAGCTACATAACCAGCATAAAAAGATGTTATCAAATGCAGGAGAAATCTTTTGTGCGGAATGAGAATATAAGTTCATACTAACTTCTCAAATATTGCATTCAAATATATATCATCTGACTGAAAGAGTGGCCTAGCCTTTCCCGAATCAACATCTGCAACCCATACTCTCAACTTGCTGCAGTTGTTGTCATCCTAGTTCATAAGGGCATATGAATACATTTCAAAAATAATACAAAAAAAAAAGATTTAGTCAAATCATCATTATATATTCACCTCATCTGTGCGAATGCTGAAAGCCAAATGACATCCATCTTTTGACCTACGTTAAAAGAAAGTTACAGATTAATTGCAGCATATGCTAAGACTTATTTAAATCAATGTTAAGATCTTTTATACCATCCACTTTAAACTATAATTCTTTGAACTACATTAAATTTAATGAAAAGATTGAATTAACAATAAAATTAGTTAAAACAAAAGGAAACAGTTCTTACTGACATTGTGATGGTCAAATAAAAAAATATAAGATAACAGAAACCAACCGTAAGTCATGGTAGTAGAGAATGAAGAAATTAGTGCTGGTTCTTTTGGCTATCATGGCTATCATTAAAAAAGGCAGCTGTTAATATTAGGTTGTTGCTTGGTGCTGAATCATAGGACAAGTGGAGCTCAAATTATCCAGGTTTATACTAATCAAAACACAATTTAGGATAGACCTAAGGTACCTAGGTAGTTGTACAAAGCAATCTGAGCAGAATTGGCTAATGGCCTAATACAACACTCAAACAGAACAAATTGAGAATAAGGATTCATAAAGTTGGCCCAAATAGGTGGCATAAATTGTTGGGAAGGCTAAATGATGAATTCTTGAACTATATTGTGAAAGGAAATGATTTTCAGCCACATAACAACATGGAAATTTGGGTCATACAAGTATTAACGGTAGCGAGCAAGAGCGTGTCAAACAAATATATGCTAGACAAAATATATGATTTAAGCCATATGATCATGCCAATTGATATTAGAGTTTCGGCCACATTAGCCAAGATAAACATTAATTCTAATACCAGCAACAAAAATCCTACTTCAGATTACCACCAGTCAAAGATAGAGGAGAAAGCATGGTCAATCACCAACGCCTCCACTTCAAGGAATTAACCAAAGTACCAAAGAACTTCACAATCTTCACTAACCTCACTTAAAAGTTACATGCATTCACAATCCTCACTAAACTCTTTTAACGTATTACATGCTCCAATCATTCTTACATAGCAGAAATTTTCCTGTTGTTTTCAGATAAGTAACAAGCAAGCCCGATCTATCCATGAAGCTTGTATGCCTTGCACTTCCACAATAAAAAGAAAACAAAAAAAAGGAAAAAAAAATCCTTTCTTAAGAAAATATCATCCAAGGTTTTCAAATTTGGTCCCATGCCCCCAGCAAAACTTTTAGTTTCAATGGTCTCAATTGTTTCATTGTTGAATTCAATTATGGTTTAAGTTATTTTCTATTATTATTATTATTTTAATATAAAAACTACATTCAACATATTATTTTAACAAATTCTAAAGTTAAATATAAACTTTAATATATTAAATAACCTTTACACCATACTAAGTTCATTATGAGCCACGATAGATTGAATATGATATATCAGTGCCATGCACATGCCCCTTAGCTAGCGTGATAAACACTATGCCTTTCTTGTTAATATTGCATTTTTTGGTATTATTATTTTAAAAATCATAAAATAAGTAATAATTAATTAAATTTATCACATTTCATAATAAATTTCGATGATGTGAATGAAAACATTCATTCAATGCATTAGATAATGTTGTAAATTAGGAGGATATATATATTTAGCAACAATTGATTCTTATTTAAAAAAACTAACAATATAAGATGCTTTAAGTTGTATAAACTTATTACAATAGGAATGATGACCAAGGACAATTTTAGGCTAGCATCATTGAGACCTAAAGGTCATGAGAGAAAATAATACAGGGTCAAACTACATGCATCAATCCATCCCCCCAAATCTTGCATTGGCAAAAAGCCTCATGCATTAATCATTACATTCTTTTAATTTTGAGAGGAATCATTTAAAATATTTAAATAGAACCATAGCCTGAATTGATTGCTCTTAAAGATAGCATTCTTAACTGCTTCCTTCAACTTATTCTAAATAATAATTTTATCAAATATGTGGTAAACATACTAGCTTGGTCAATTGATTTCATTATGAACTATCAGCTTTTGCATGGCTCAAAGCCAAATACCAATAGGAGCTCTTGGTCAATAGGAGCTTGGGGGATGGTATATTTTATTGTAGCATTCGACCAAGTCTTTTTGAATTTTGATTAAAATGGCGCAAACTTTTGCTTAAGGGTCCAAAAAGATAGATTCAATTGGTTTTGGTACTTTTGGATGAATTTCAAACTATGATCTCATTTATCCATGGATAGGAAAAAATATATTTTTATCCGTTGAAAAGATACTGTATTTAAGTAAAAAGTAGAAAAAAATAACTAAGGGGAAAATTTGAACTATGGAAATTCTTTAATGCAACCACAATCAAATGCCAACTTCTTCCACTGGTTTAAATAGTCCCCTACTAATCCACTCCTTGAGCAGGAAAATACCGTTAACCTTATTCTTCAGATAATCCATTTTTTATTGACTTTATAACATCAGTTAAATACAAAACTTCTTTCTCAAGCAGCTTTTGTTTCAATCCACTCAAAACATGATCTATAACAAAACTCCCTAACTAATTGAGATACTAAGCACACTTTGTTTCCAAGCTGAAGCCATGTCTCAGAATCAACTTCATTAGCCTTATCCCAATTATGTGTAGACAGTTTTATGAATCATTTATCATCATCACTCATTTCTATAGAAAAAGTGTGTGTTGTTAACTCTAATTAACTCCAAGTTTTCTTTTGCCTGAATCCTTTTCATGGTACCTTTGAGACACCCTTTTAATAGGCTACCCCTTTATTGTTTCAGCTTGCCCTTTATTGCACATGTTCAAACCACCTAAATATCACTAATATAAACCAATCTTCAATATGTTATATTCTCCACTAATAATATACTTATCTTGCACTCTATTGTTCCAGGTTTTGTGGCATTTATCTCAACATTAAATATTTTTATTTTATTTCTTACTAATTGTGAACTGAGAAAGCTTGAAAAAAAATTTATGTACATAACTGATTTTCATTTGATGGCCATTTAATATTCTCACATCTCAAGCAACTTTCCATATATGTATTCACATTTGCATGCATCAAACAAAAAATGTCTAGCATGCTTAAATCAAAAGGTGACTACATGTGCAATCTGCTTCAAGCATTAAAAAAACTAAAGTTTACCACAACAATGATGATGAAAAAAATCTGAACTTGATATTAGCATAGCGACATAAACTTAGACATTAAAATAATCTTCAAAAAAATTTAAACATGCTAGAAATGAAATATCTAGGAAAATAAAATAAATTTGAGTACTTGATCAAAACCTAAATTCCAGTATACCAGCTAACAAAATTGATCTTAGAGCCATCAGGAAAGCCTTGCACCTCCTTCTCTGGGCCAAGTGTGCCATCATTCAATAAAGAATGTATCCCTATACCAGTGTAGAAAGACCTAAAAGCAAATGTTAATGTCAGGGGTCTTGCATCAAAGTAAGTAAATACTAAACAAATGACATAATTTATCAAATCTAATTTAAATGGCTGGTGATTTCAATGGTATACATTCTACTCCTTGCATTAGAGTTTCCATCAATCCTTATTCCAGCAAGCTTTTCTTCAGGTCTGGCAAGCTCTGATAAGGGTGGCAACGATCTGCGCTTCAGAAAAAGTATCTTATCTCTTTGAGGGGAAAATGACAATACCGGAAGGGGAGGTGCATCTACAATGTCTCTTATCTCCTTAGGAGGAAGGCGGTATCCAAATAAAAGATCTGAACCAAATAAGACAATCAGAAATGGGTCACTTGGTTTTCTTTCTAATGTAAAGCAACCTAAACCAAGAATTTGTCACAGCATATTATACTTCACAATACTGCATGAGTGGTCCAAACATAATTGTAATCATTTCAAGGCCTAATATGCGTGAACAACAAAGCAATTCAACGTACGAAGGCACTAGATCACTCAAGTCAATTAACGTCATTAATAAATTAAAAGACCTTTCCAAATCTTTCAATTTTGGGAAGTGGAAAGACCAAAGGAACAAAAATGACAGAGATTAGCAAGCAAGGCACTCAAACAGTCCCTGGATATTAGCAAATGAGGAAGCACAAACAGAAAAAATAAGTTGAAGGAAGCAGTTAAGAATGATTCTCAATCACATTAAAAAGAAGCATTGTTCCTTCAAAAACTGCTATTCGGAAACTTAAACTACACAGGAAGCCGCCGGCAAGAAACATCGTGACAAACAGAGAAAGACTGTAGTGTTCACACAATCTACAAGCTGATCGAAACAAAACAGAAACAAGCAGAACAAAACAGTCCTCAAAGAACAAATCTTGCAAGATCAATGAAAAAAAAATCATAAATTTTGAGAAACACATTCGAAATGTAAAGCTATCTTGAGAGACAAATATAAGTAAAGCTGCGCCATAAAATATTTTCAGCTTTAGCAAGAGCAAGCCAGCTAATAAAAAACCCCATGAAACTAAATCATGCCACGTGAACTGAAAGCACAACTCACTCACAGAACCAGCAACATAACAAAAAACACCTGGCAAACTCCGCCTGACGAAAGCAAGGAGGCCAAACATTAATAATTTTCCCATAGGCAGAAATAGATTGCTGATACCTTCATCTCCGTTCTCCGCCTGATAATCATCGGAAGGGGATGAAGAAGAGGGGACAGGTGACCCATTGGGACCTCCTGAGCTGTTTTCAAGGGAGGCGACTGCGGTGGAGTTGAGGTGGAGGAGCCTGGAAGTAGCAACGGGCGTCATCAGCGCAGGAGAGAGCTGCCGTTGCCGTGGGCTGCTTCGTGAGCGGAGGTACGGCGGAGCGTTGAACTTTGTGGGCGAGATGCGTAAGGGACACGAAAAAGAACGGAGGGAGAAGCAGTGGTAGAATCTGGGAAGACACGACATTATAAGACCGCTGGTTTTGGAGGACTCAATAGCTCTTCTTGCTATGCAGGTCTCTTCCTTTGGACCACCAATCGGTTTTTTTTTTTAATTTTATTTAATTAATTTAATATAAAGATAAATTTATAAAAAAGGATCATATTTATAATTTAATTTAATAAAAAATAGGTTTTAAAATAATATTAAAAAAGAACAAATAAGTGAAATGAATTTTCATACTATATATGTAATATCTAAAAATATTTTTTAGATATATAAAATACAAAAAATCATTTTTCTCATTCAATATAATACAGAAAACGATTGTTCACATTCGATTTTCTGCATTCTCTTGTTTCACTATTCAGTGTTCCCCCATGATCCTTGTGTTCTGATCTGGCCTCTCATTCTGCTCAATTATTTGCCAATCAACTTCTCTTTACAACCTAAAAAAATGTTCATCCGTTTGTCCAATCTCCCACTAACAATCAATTATGCAAATGACGGAATAATAGAGGAATTATATGCTTTAACGATAAATCCTAAGAAATATATGTAGTGACGAGTGAGAGGAAAAGAATAAATCTATCGCGAAGATCACAATTAGAGAGAGGAGGAGCATAGTGAATCAAGAATTTCGTTCGAGTAACCAACTATGAAGGTATGTTTAATTTTATTTTTAAGCATGTTCTGTAACATTAAATTAAATTTATAAGATTGGAAGAATGTTAATTAATGAATGTCATAGATCTAGCAAAATTTATAGATTTAAAATAAAAAATTTATGATAGCACTTTGAAAATGAATTAATTAACAATATTGTTAAAGTTTGCTTTATGTTAAAATTATATAGTATATCTGCATTAATATATTATTGATGTATCATCAAAAAATTATCTTGATTGGGCACGAATCTCGAGGCAAAATCAAGTTGGTAACTTCCAAATTTAAATTTAGGATCATCCAAACTCCGATTTCAACAAACTTATAGTTGAACTGAACATCTCAAAAATATGAACCAAACGACACTAAATTCGACTCAATCCGAGCCCAAATGGGTTCAAATTGAAGACCCGAAGCGCATTTGAAGAGTGAAAACCATAAATTGGATTATCAAACGACTTCCAAACGTGGTATGCTTATAGTTGAATCGAGCGACTTGACGAGACGAATCCAACGAGCCCAAGATCGTTAAATAGACTCCTCATTCTTCATAGAAAGAGGACCCAAGTAAGGAAGCAAGAAAGAGAAGGAAGAGAGCTCGCTTTCCATCAGACTCCTCCTCGACCACCGCTGAACTTATGCCCGACCATCGATTATCATCGAACTTCCGCCCTGCCACCGACTATAGTCAGACTTCCGCCCGGCCACCCACTAACGCCAGACTTCTACCCGGTCGCTAACTGACGTCGGACTTCCGACCGACTGTCAATCGACACTGAATTTTTGCTCTCCATCGACTGATGCCAGACTTTTGCCCGACCGTCAACTAATGTCGAATTTTTGCCTGACCAATAAATGTCACTAAAGTTCTATTAGATCTCCTTTTGACACTAGATTTTTAACCGACGGTTGACTAATGTAATCTGAGCATCCTCAGTTTCAAGAATGAATTAAACACTTGTAATCTATTCAAACACTAGTTAAATCATTTCAACTAGGCGTTGCCCCATGCTTTTTTATATTTTTCAGGGTTTTTCACATAAAAATTCTAGTCTTTATTTTCCTTTAGTTATGTGTTGCATATCCATACAACGCTAAGACAAGAAAATCTAACTCTAACACCACGTATATTCTAACCCGCAATAATTTGGCATCATTTGTGAAAAACCAATCCCATTATCCTCTACTTAAATAGGCATAGCAATCATATCCTGGGAGCATCCTGCTCCAACACTGATCCATCCATGAATCGGTATATGAATCATAGACGTCAAGTATCTACCTCTTTTTATCCAAGTGGGCAAAACGCTGCTGGAGAAGAAACTTCAAGACCTTCCCTAGAAGATCGTATCTGAAAGATGAAAGAATCTCAAAATGAGATTCTTCAACTTCTATGAGAGACTCGACAACCGGTGCTAGCACAACAAGAGGATGTTTTTTCTCCCTCGAGATCCACCACTAGCCAAAGGTGTTCGATTTGAACATCTTCATGTCAATATTCCTCTTCTCTAGTCAAGGATGCATCCCTCATCATATCAAGACAATGAACTTGTTGACACAGCAAGCTCTACCCATCATTCACACACAGGTTGGCCACCTTGCATTCCTCTAGACATCTCTGAGGACTTAGCCCAATTACATGTTATTGAGCTCCCATGCAACGCCCTATGTCATGAACTGTGACGATTGGTCAAAGAAGAATTCCCCGTGGGAGGTAGAAGGAAATCTCTTCATCAGTGGCACTTTCAAGAGTCATCACCCCTTATTAAATCCATCCTTCAACATGCCATTCTGGTAGGATTTAAACTACCAAGCATTAATTTTTATGACGAGACATCCGACCCCTACGAGCATATCGATCATTACAAAATCATTATGCATATTCAGAGAGTCTCAAACAAGATTCACTGTCAGGTTTTTCCTACCACCCTCAAATGATAAGCTTAAATGTGGTTCTATTCACTTTCAGCCGGAACTATCCCCATATTCATCAAATTGGCCAAAGTGTTCGTTGAATAATTCATCGTCAATTGAAGAATTATTGAGGATTCTTCTCACCTCTCTAGGATTTGTTAGAATGAAGGAGAATCACTTAAGGAGTATTTTTAATGATTTTTTTACGAAGGCTTAATAAATTCTAGGAGTGGATCCTGAATTGCTAAAAAGAGTTTTCCTAGGAGGCCTCCATCCTGGCTCTTTTACTCAGCACTTATGCGAGACACGGTTCATTTATACGCTGATCTGATCCATCGTGTGGAGGCACAATCTCTGCAGATGAAGCCATCAATGTTCATAGAAAGCAGTTTAAGCAAATAAATGGAAACCATAAAAATGCACCATGGATGGATAACTTGTTCTCACAGCGTAAGAAATAAGGGAAAAATAACCTGCCTCCTAGACCCC
Source organism: Dendrobium chrysotoxum (assembly GCA_019925795.1). NCBI lineage: Eukaryota > Viridiplantae > Streptophyta > Magnoliopsida > Asparagales > Orchidaceae > Dendrobium > Dendrobium chrysotoxum. Next base: position 11,656,197 of record CM034298.1, on the reverse strand, counting down.
CATTACCACGATGTGAACCTCGATAAGAAAAGGAGTATACACCACTTAATGCATCATGATCAAATGTGTTGATGGCCATCTGAGATCAGGAGAATGTAAAATGGCCGAACCCTTTAAAGTAGAATACAGAAAATTAAGATCAATACTATTATTTTCACCACATTTATGGGCACACCACTGAAGCATGTAAGCAGCTCAAGGATGAAATTGAAAGACTCATCTGATAAGGCTAGCTTCAACAGTTTATTTAAAATTCACCCACTCAAGATGATGCTCATCCCATTGAGGGGCAAAATCAATAACAATATAAACAACCCTTGAATAATCATCAAATAGTTTGTGAGATTGAGACCATTGCAGGGGGCCCTTATTGCCAAATCAAGTCTTATTGGTTGCAGATAAAAAGCCGACATCAAAGAAATCATGTATCGATCATTTTATTACTTTTAATAATTCTGATTTAGAGGGAGTAAGAACCCCTCATCAAGATCCACTAGTGATTAATACAAGGATATGTGACCTGTCTTATAATGTTAAAAGAATTTTGGTGGATAATGGGAGCTTCGTGGATGTCTTATTCAACCCTACTTTTCTCAATATGGGTCTCACCAGAGAAAAGCTTCAACCTGCTGCAAGTCTATTGTATGGGTTTGATAATCGACCCGTACGGGTGGAAGGAACAATTAGTCTCCCAATTGTACTTGGAGAATTTTCTCGATAGACTACGCACTCCATCCAATTTATTATAGTAAAGTTAAAATTGGCTTATAATGTTATCTTTTGAAGGCCACTCCAGTCAATCTTCGGGATCATCGCTTCCATCCCTCACCTTAAATTGAAGTTTCTTATCCCAGCAGGAGTTACTACTGTACGAGAAAATTAATAAGTAGTATAATCTTACTATCTTAGGTAGTCTCAACTACATCCATCAATTATTCTGTGCGTTGATGATTTTGATCTCCGAAATGAGGATATCCCTCAGAGGGCTTCTCCTGTAGAAGATCTCACTTATATATCTATATTAAAAGAATACCCTTTCAGGACTGTGCATAGTGGATCTCTTCTCTTAGATGAAGAGAAGAAAGAATACGTAGATTTCCTATATAAGAAACAAGATATTTTTGCATGAAGTCTAGTTGATATGCCTAGAGTTGACCCTGAAGTGATTGTACATTCCCTTAAAGTCAACCCAACATACAAGCTAGTAATCCATATAAAATAAAATTTTACACCACATCGCCAACAAGAAATCAAGCATGAAGTTGATAAACTTTTGGAGGCTAGATTTATACGAGAAGTGCACTATCCCACATGGGTAGCAAATGTCATCATGGTGTGGGAGGCTTATAGAGCTTAGTGGATGTGTGTAGACTATACATATCTCAATAAAGCCTGCCCAAATGAGAGTTTTCTACTTCCTCGCATTGACCAGTTCATCGATACCACCTTCGAACATCAAATGTCGAGCTTTATGGATGCCCACTCTGATTACAATCAAATAAAAATGAATCCTGTAGATGAGGTAACAACTTTTTAGACAAATAATGAGTTATATTATTGTATAGTCGTGCTATTCAGACTCAAAAATGCTGGAGCCACATATCATCGCCTTATGAATAAGGTTATCAAAGACCTTATTGGGTGTACTATGAAAGTATATGTCGATGACATGTTAGTGAAAAGCCTTAAAAAATCTTAACATATATCAGACTTGGAATAGTGCTTCCACCTGCTATGAAGCTACAACATATGACTCAACCCTGTCAAATGTGCTTTTGGAGTTACTTCCAAAAAGTTCTTAAGGTTCATGGTAACCCACCAAGGGATTGAGGCTAATCCTGAGAAAATCAAGGTACTAAGGGATATGGTTCTCCCGATAAATATCAAGGAAATCCAAAGACTAAATGGAAGGATTGCAGCGCAGTCTCATTTCTTGGCCCACCCAAGAGACAAATATCTACCCTTCTTCAAAATACTCAGAGGTGCTCGTAGCTTAGGATTCCAATAGATTGATGAATGTCAAGAAGCCTTTGAACAGCTGTAAAAGTATTTGGCATCTCCACCACTACTTTCTAAACTAATACTTGGAGAAACTTTATATTTATACCTGGCTATTTTTACCCAAGTTATTAGTTCGGTCTTGGTCCGAGAAGAGAATGATATACAACATTCCATTTATTATGTCAGTAAAATTTTATTTGAAACAGAAGGACATTATCCATTAGCTTTTAAAATAGTTTTGGGGTTAGTTTACTCCTCTAAAAAACTACTCCCATACTTTTAAGCCCACATAATTGGAGTCTATACAAAATCTTCCATTGAGAAGTATCTTATAAAAACTAAAAGTGTCTGGCAGATTAATCAAGTGGTCTATGGAGCTAGGAGAGTTTAGCATCCACTACTTTCCCAGGCCAATGCAACATCCCTATATCTAGCAAGCCATTAAGTGCTTCTCCTTCTCCCCGATGTTAGACGTTGTATGTTGATGGAGCTTTTGGAAATTCAGGCGTTGGGGTAGGAATTCTATTTATCTCTCTGCAGTAAGTTACCCTTGAGTACAAGCTCCGACTTAAGTTCCCTATAACGATTAACATAGTAGAGTATGAGGCTCTTATTATCAAATTGAGGCTGGAAATAGACTGCAAAGTATAGAACTTAGTTGTCCACATAGATTCACAATTGATTGCCTCTTAGGTGGAGGGAGAATTTAACATCCATAACTTACAACTGACCCAGTACTGTAATATCGTAAAATCTCTCTTAGCCCATATAAAAGAGCATCAGATCATCTGTATTCTTCTAGAGCAAAACATATGAGCAAATGCTCTCTCCAAACTTTCTACATCAATAACTAGGGATTTCTACAAGAGAAAATATATTGAGGAGATCCACTTCCCGAGTATCCAAAGTTCGTGGGTCATACAATTAATCGATGAACCAAGTGAGGCTTCTTGGATCAAACTCATCTTATCTTTCCTACAAGATGGAGTACTGCCTGAAGACCCCATAGTTGTAATACAACTTCGAAGACAAGCAGCAAATTTCAACATTATTGGTGGTGAGTTGTATAAACGAGCCCTCACTGGACCATACCTCAAATATCTCCCATATTTAGAAGTCGGTTACACACTTTAAGATATTCATTCAGGAGTATATGGAGAACATCTAGGAGGAAAGAGCATTAGCCTACAAGAATATAAGGCAGGAATTCTATTGGCCCATAATGAAATAGGACGCACTTGATTTTACTCAAAAGTGTAAAAACTGCTAATTGCATTTCAATTTCACTCATACACCTGCTCTATAGCTAGTTATTGTGTTGTCCCCATATATCTCTCTTATGTGTTGACTATGGTGTAACTCTTGTATCTCAAAGTCATATTAAGGAGTTGTTGTATTATCTTATATAATATAATGATGTGCTACTTGCTCTATTTTAATATTGTCTCCTTTAAAAAGGATCAAAATGATAATAAAAAACTAACGGTGATTTATTTGATTAAAAAGTTGAGTTTTAAAAATATTAATTTACTTTGGGAGAATTTAATTTCTAAAATTTTAATTTTGAAATTGAACGCATCATTATGAATGGTATATCATCTTAGAAGGCGAACATATCATTCCCTAATAGGTTCAATTTATAAGACTAAAAATTCATCCTGATTATCGTAATCAAATTTGAGCAAGAACTAATATGACCCCATAGTGTCAAAATAATTATTCAATCAGGTATTTAACTACAATAATTTGGACAAATTATCATAAATTTAATAATCAAAGTTACAACAATAATTGATATATCTTCTTGAGAGAAGAATATATCAATCATTATTGATCATTTAAAAATGATAATAATGATCGTTGATTTTAAATTAAATTTTTCCAAAGAAAATTAATTGAGGTTTTAAAAATATTGACTTTTAAAATTTTGATTTGGGTTTTTAAATCTCTTATGAGCACAAGCCCTCGTAGTTAATTACATCATAGGAAACATGAGTTTCTTATGAATACTCTCGATTAAAATAAAGGTAAAAAATTTTATCTAAAATTTTTAAGGAGTGGTATCAAGGGATTGAAATTTGAAATTTTAAAATAAGAATGGATCAAAATTAAACACTTATTTCTAAAGATCAAAGGTAGAAAAGTAGGAGGTGTTTAAGATTTTGAAATACTTCAAGAACACCCCAAACTATCCTAAGTGTTAGGCTTAAATTTTGGATTGAAGGAGATTTAAGTTTGAATTATTAATTTTATTAGAGAGTTAGGATTAGATTCTCGAAGGTTAAGGTCTTATAGTCTAAACCTACCTCAGAATCTAAGTCTAAATTGGACACTAAAAATCAGTGGCCCGAACCTAGCTAATGCAGTTCAAATCTGGACATACCCCAGCCTGGATTGGGGAGCCAACTAACCTCCTAGTAGCTTGAAAACCATGAGTCTGGTCACTTATGAAAGAGTGATAAAGATGTTTAGTTAAGTTTAAAGAAATGGAGCCGATATCTAGAGTATATCCTAATTTAGCCCCTTTACTTATGTTGGATAATTTGATGCTTAAAGTAAATGTAATTAAATTTTAAACTCATTTAAGTTTATTTATAATGCAATGCATACAAGTTGACTCAATAAATGCTTAAATCAAATATGAAGTAGTTTTAAAAATGCTTAAAATAGTTTTTTTTTAAGATTGCACAACTTTCACTTAACAGGACTGCACCCTAATATGTCATGTGGCCTGTCAGAACCCACAGGCAGGGAGGTGCCTAACAAAGAAGAGAATGTTAAAATATAATACATGAGACCCTCAGCGATACGGGCTTACTTCTTAAAATCATTAAAGTTTCTATTCGAGCTTAAAATTTTTAAATTTAATTAAGGTAAAAAATATTTTATCATTTCCTCATGAGCCTCCGATCGAGTTCCAAGCTAAATCAAAATTTGACATGTAATTATTAAAAAATTAAGAAAAATTGGCAATCCTAATCGTAGGTAAAGTAAATAATTATTCAAATTAATTAAATAAATTTAACATTATATATAGCAAGTGACACTTAATATTATATCTCAGGGTCTGTAGAAAGTAAAGTGGTCGGGTATTACTGACAACAACCCGAATTCTACTCCTAAGACTCAAGTGACTTTGAGAATAAAAGTTTTCTCGATTTTCACTTCTTCTTCTTTCTGCAAACTCTTTGGACCCGCCGGGTCTAGATATCCAAATGAAAAGAAACTCTCCCTTGAATGGGGTATTTTCTTTTCTCTTTGAATTCTCAAAGTATTCTAATCTGGATATCTAAATGAAGAGGGACTCTCCCCTAGGGAATGTCTCCCTTCTCTTTGGATTCCAGATTGGATATATATCCCATCTCAAATTATCACTTTAATAATTATAACTCAATTGAATTCAAATTAAATTACATGAAAATAAAAAATCTAGACTCGAATAACCTGTAGTGTTATCCTAGATAATTAATATTTAAATAATTCCTAGCAGTTATATAATAAAATTAAAATGCTCAAACAAGCTACACTTTGATATGCTCTTTTGATTTTTAAAAGGGGACTTAGCTTTCTAAAGAAAATATCATCAATTTTTAAAAGCTTAATTTATTTATTTGCCCTCTTTAATTTCAATGCCCTATATGAGCATGGCCATCTGCATAAGATTGTATTAGCATTTAAATTGCCCATAGCCTAAGGGTAATCTAACATCCATCAAATCAATTAACAAATTACAAAAATTAAATAAATAATTACATTAATTATTCAACTTTTAAACAACATACAGTAAAAACTCAAAAAGCCTGGCGCACAACAGCAAACAAGTAAAATATCGGCCTAGCCTAAGACTAAAGTTAGTTGTCCTAGCAAACCATCTAAGATGTGTGAGGTAGACTGTGTGATTTGGATATATCCTATATAGGATAATTGATTAAAGTTATTTGATTTTCTAGTTCGTTGAATGCCCAAGGGAATTTTGATTTAAGTTTAAGTCTTAATATTTTAGAATTACTTTTATAATATACTTAATTGTTAAATAATTACTACCTTTATTAAATTAGGGCCATAAAGTTTATTTCACTTTCCTTGGAGTTTAGTTAACAGTCTCGTAGGCTCAAATTACTAGTAGTAATCGATATAAATTAAGTAGTTTAATTGAAAAGTTGATAAATTTTAATTAAAATGATTAGATGCTGGTTTAAATGTTGGATTAATATTTTTTGGATTTTTAAATTAAATATTAATTTTTTAGAATTATTTAAATATATTAATTAAAGGGGTCAAATTTTGACTTTTTGATTAAAGTTAATTTCTAGAGTTTTAATATTATTTTAAAAACTAAACCTTAAGATGAGTAATTAAACTATATATTTGCTAGAATTGAATTTTTTTTACATTTAGTTATGATTTTTTAAAGTTTGAGTTGAAATTTGAACTAGAGTTGACTAAAAAGTTAACTTGTTAATTTTAAGTGATTTTTAATAGTTTGATATTTTTAATAAATATTAGACCTTTTATGGAGCACAATGCCTTTGAGTTTGCTCAATTTGAAATTTTTTACATTAAGTTATAAATTTTTGAAGTTCTTACCTCATTTTAAATTACGGTTGATTGGAGAGTTGACTTTTTAACTTGGACATATTTCTGTTGATTTGTCATTTTTAAAAATTACTAGACCTCAAATGGAGTTGAATGACACTAAGTTTGGTCAATTTAGATTTTTTTAGAATTAGTTATGATTTTTCAAAATTTGGCTAATTAATTAATTTTTAAAATTATTTAATTAGAAAGGTTTTGATTGTTTTGATCCAAACTCAACCTAAACTGCATGGAATCACTCTTAAAGGATAGGGATGACTCATGGGAGTGTTTTTAGGTGTTTAAAATTTATTTAGAATTTTTAATAATTTTAATTATTTTATTTAATTAAATGTTAATTTTCACTAAAACTTAAATCAAAGTCAAATTAAAGATCCAGAGATAGGGCTTTTATTTTTCCTAAGTAGAGGATCAAATGATGGTTAGTTTAATATATTATTTGTATTTTTTTATTTAATTTACATTTATTATAATTTTTTTAAATTTCTAGGTCCCTAAAAAGGTAGACTTTGGTCTTGCTTAATTTTCTAACCTAATGACCTCCAAATTCTATGAAATTTAAACCTGCAGTGTATAATCTCACTAAGTTCATTGTGGTTAAGTTTCACCTCTATTAGGTGTGTGTATAATTTTTTAGGATTTGTCTAAGTTGACTAGACCTTATCCTTATATATTTTTTCTAAGTGTCACTAATATTCAAATAGGTTTGAATCTATGGTCATCTAACCCTGACACTAAATTACACATATCATAGAAAAATATAAGTCTAATTCTAAGTGGTGTGTGAGTTATAAAATTTTAAAGTTTTGGGTCAAATTCTGACCCAAAACTTTGAAAATTCAATTTACCAGAATCCAACCATTAAATAGAGCTAAAAATTTTATGGCATGTGAGTATCACACCTTAATTTATTCTGTCCAAATTTTAGTTAAATCAGATCACTGGATTGAGAGTTATGAAAGAAATTTAGTTTTTATTAAAACCTAAATAACTTAGTATACACTGATTGAAATCAATCAAATTAAATTTTAAAATAAACTTGGGCTTGAGACGGTTTTAATGAGCCCACGAATATCAAATTTGGACAACAACTAGATTTTTGGTGAATTTATAAAGTTTTGGGCATTAAAATTTTTTTTAATTCATTTTAAAAAAATGGTGGCGGCACACGTGGCGCGCCAACGGATGGACTAGTGGCATGTGTGCGGTGACTCAATGGCATGCGCTTGACACATAGCGCATTACAATTCATCCACTAGCCACATTAATGCGTGATCCGAGCTATCCGATTCGTACGGATCGGACGGGCGGCCAAGATCGCACTATATTATCTAATCTAGATCACTCACAAGATTCAATCGGATGGTTAATTTATCCGATGTGATCTCTACTGTTCGATCTCAATACACGTAAGATCGGAATGTCCAGATCGTGTGATTTTCTATAGTTCAAAATGAACTAAAATTTAAAATGTCCATAACTTTTAATTCGATCGTCCAAATTTGATGAAATTTGAAACATAGAATCTAGATTCGCTAAAATTTCAATCCATGGAGCTTCAAGGCTCCATACTTTGGGATTTGGGAGAAATTAAAGTTTGATCATATAACTTAAAATGAAGATATCTTTATAACTTATGGATGTATTTTGATGATATTGGGCTTGTTAGAAAACTGGAGAGATCCTCTTCAACTTCTTAGAAGGCCTTAAGAGCTTGTTCTAGTTGGATTGAAAGATATATTTAGATTTTTTGATTCTCTCTCTAGATCTCTTTCTCTTCACCAAATGGGGTTTTTGAGCTTGGAAAAGGTGGGGGAAAGCTTTGGAAAGTCTTAGAAATAGCTGGAGAGGTTGGATGATGAATAGGATGGGCTCAAGGCTGCTGGAATTAGAAGTTTTGGATGAGAGGGAGTAGAGCCAAAGCTTTGAGTTAAAAATGATATTATCCCTTCATCTTAATGATTGTTATCCTTAATTGAGAGAGAGAGAGAGAGAGAGAGAAGTCTTGGGTTGTTGTCAAGTACTCCTTAGAGCCATCTAAATGCATGGAGACATGGATTTATTAGGTGGATTTCAATTGCCAAGGTGGCATAGCCACCTAAGCTTGCATATTTGACTTGGTTGACCATTTGACCTATCAACTAGGCATGTTGACTAGTGAGGTGGTATGGGGAGATGTTTGAATGCTAGTGGAATCAATTTAGAGAAGTTTAAGAGAATTAATTAAGTGTATGAGCAAGCTAATAGGTATATAGTGGAGTTTGACCAAATTCAAACAAGTTGACTTGGTCAAATCCATTAAACTCTGCTTAAACAATGGTTTGGATAGGTTTAAGCCATGATATGGATTGATTTTGAAAGCTTGATATGGTCTAAAAATCTTGAATTTGATATGGATAGTGTATGTGCATGATTGAACTTGATTTGACTTGAGTTAAACTTAGTTGACCTGGTTAACTAGTGAATGGGTCAAGATGGTCAATCATATCCACATCATTAAGAGGTTTGTAAAGGAAGTTTCAATAAGGTTAGAATGTATCTAAAGTTCAATTTAAAGTGAGAAGAGCTTAAAGGTTGATCTAATCAACCTAGGTTGACTAGGTCAACCAGGTTAATGCAGGGCCAAGGTTTGGGCTTGACAGATTTGATTTGATATTTTAAGACTAGTAGAGGTGGTCTCACAATCTGGATTGGTTATTTGAGTAGAAATGGCCAATTTGACCCTTAAAGGGCATTTGGGTCTAGGCTCAACAAGTTTGAAATGATATTTTGAGTATGTTAGAGGTGGTTCCAAGATCTGGTAAGATCATTTCAATTAAATGAACTATTTGGGTCCTAAAGGACCTATTTAGTCAACCTAAGTTAACTTGGTTAATCAGGTTGACCCAAGACCTAGGTTTGGATCTAATAGGTTTGGTTTGATATTTAAAATCTGCTGAAAGTGGTCTTATGCAAAGAGGAGGCCATTTAGTTCGAAATGACAGTTCAAACCCTAAGGGGTATTTTGGTCGATTGGTTGACCTGGTCAACCAAGTTTGATCAGGGTCAGGGCTTGAGTCTAATATACTCCTAATGTTGATTAGGATGCATTAGAAGAGGTTCTGAGGCTTTGTTTGAAAAGGATATATTAAAGTTTAGAGAAAGATCCAAAATTGCCCTTTAGGGGCATTTTGATCATTTTGACCCCTGGTCAATTAGGGGTCAAAGTGAATTCACCAAAATATAGTTTATTACTTAACATATCATATTCAAGGATTTGGATGTGGTTAGAGGCTTTGTAGAAGGCTCTAAAGTCAAATTTCTTTGAATGGCAAGTCCAGCGGCATAGGTTGTAAATATTTAAAGGTTTTACAGTCTTTGAAAATAAATTCAATTTTTGGAGCTAGAGATCTCATAATTAGTTCAAATTTAGAGGGTAGACCCTAGAGACATGCCTAATGAATACGCAATTGATAGATCATGATTCGGGGGTCATTTGACTAGGATTTAAAATATTTGAAAATTCATTGAAAAAGGCTTTCAAGACCTAGGCCTTTGAACTTGAATTTTGGTTTGAATGTATAGATTTAATCTGAATTTTGGGTTTAAGTGCTTGAATTTGAATTATACAGATTAGTCACAATTATTTAGATGATTATGAATGATTGGATATGATAACAATTTTATAGAAGGTTGGATAGGTTAAAGTATGGGTTGGAGGTTAGATTATATTAAATTCTGGCTGGGTTCAAAACTTGAATTGATTTGAAGTCTGGATAGACTTGGGTTTAGATTGATTTGGAATTTAGGTTGATCTAGGGTCTAGATTGATCCTAGGGTCTGGATAGATCTAGGGTCTAGATCGGTCCTAATGGCCTCATACAAAAATGAGGTTAACATGAATCTAATTTCTTTATCCATGATTCGAGAAATACACAATCTACATTGTATCTCAATCACTGGATGATCAATGCTAGAGGAATTTGATCTAACCTCTTCTATATAGGTTAATATCATTAAGTAAATGCTTTGATTAATAATCTTAGATAGATCAAACATCCTAGGAGGATGTCTTTCATATTCGCTTAAACTAAAAGAGCCCACTATAATATTTCTCATCATCAAATTTGAAATGAAATTAAGTAAATTTTGTACACATATGAGAAAGAAAAGAAAAAAATATCAATAACTTTTTAATATATTACTAAGCATATCACATACATCATATGACAACATCAAGTCTTGATACATATAATAAGCACTAAAATATATAATGTGATACAATAAATAATAGAGAAAAACTCCATAATCTCAACATCATCATTCTCAAGTGTAAAGACCTTCTACAACTCACTCTCTATCTCATTACCATCAAAATCTAAAGAAGAGTCACCAAAAGCCTAACTAGGTGTCAACCCCTCGATCTCAGCTCCAGTCTTGTGCTACACTAGATAGACTCCTTTCAAAAAATCTCGAATGAAGCCTTCCTCCATAAACTCTAGCTCTAAGGTCTTCACCTCCACATTATAAATATAATCATGAGCCTTCTAAACCTAATCCTGAGCTATCATCTTGAAGGCAACATACTTTTTGAATCTTTTATAACTTTGGAAGGTGATAACTCTGATTAGGACTTGGCTTCTTTCTTAGACAATAAACTTTGAAATCTCTTGTTCTCATTTTTAATGGATGCTAACTTCTCCTCAAGGATCTGCTGATCTTTCACATGCTGATTGATTACCATCTACATATCCACTAACTCAATATAAAGGCGATCCATCTGTTGATTCTATAAAGAGGCTAAAGTTGTCATATTAGTCAATTCTACTCTACACTCTGCTAGCTGCTCCTCCACTACCTTCATCTCCTTGATTTTGACATCATACTTCTTCTTATACTCTCCTTGAAGATACTTGACCTTTATAAATTCATTATTTCAGTCATTCAAGATTTTGGTTAATTCAATTTCCAGATCCATATGTTGCAGCAGTTGAAATAATAAGGAAATTTTTGTAAGGGATATATCCTTATAAAAGAATAGAAAGAAAGACAAAAAAGAAAATGGGAACTCACCAATTCTTTAGCTCAACGGCGTCCAACACATTGATGTTTCAAAACATCTTCTGAAATATTTGACTTTGATGGAGAGGAATGGTGACCTTTGCTAGTAATTGTCAAAATCTCCTCCACCCTTTTCTTTTTAGATGCTTGTGAATCACCCTCATTCCCTGGTCGTTTGTGATGAACCTTTGAAATATGGACAGTTGCCTCTAGAACTTTGGCTGACTTCTTTAATATATGTGCATGAGATCTCCTTGTCTAGGTAGATAGTCCCACCTTGAACAAATACTCTTCATCTACATATGTGCTTAAATAACATACCTCATTATGAAGAGTGTTGACATCAAGAAGGTTGAGCATATTTAGTAGATTTCTGCTCCAAAATGAAGGGAAATGGATAAATCCTTCAGCTTTCCTGATTTCTCCAGCAAATTCTAATCATTCTGCATAAAGAAGAATCCACTAACCCAACTCTTTGATAGGTCTTGAGTGTGAATATCTAGCCACTTGGATCTGAAAGATATACTACTCAGTGTATCACAAGTAAGTCGACCAATTTGAGAAAGACACTATGGAGACAACATCGCCCCATAATCTCTAAAAAATATGATTAATCTCATTATGATCAACATGGCTCTACAAGAAAACTGGGATAAACTCACTCCACATGTCGCTGCAATGTCAATCAACTTTGAGGGAGGTAAAAATCATAGCCAGGCTCGAAAACTGAACTCATATATAATCAAAAAAATCTTGGAGGAGGAGAATATGTTGACTTTTCAGGCACCTTCATCACAAGATCATTGGGGAAATAAATTTTTTTCCTATAAATGATGAAGGAGTCATATGTTATGATGGAGATAGCATCGTCAACCTTGGCCACCTTTTGAGGTTTATTCAGACCCTCAAGTTGGACGGTTGAATGATCTCCCTTGGCTAGGAGAATTTTAGTGGAGGTTTGGTCACTCATTTGAACTTCTATACTAAAGAGGGGCACTGAATTTTAGTAGGGGATGCTACCTATCAAAAATAATGGAAAGGCTCTAGAGTAAGAAGAAAAATGGGGGAGAAAGAAAGGAGAAGGCTAACAAATTTTAACTTTTACGTAAGAGATGAGCACTGAATTTGAGTAGGTGATGCCCCCTACCAAAAATAATAAAAAGCCTTAATTGTAAAAAAGTTAGAGAGAGAAGGGAGAAAAGGAGAAGGTGCAATTTTTTTCTTGCTCTAGGGACATTTATAGGACCAAGAGGGGGGGGGGGGTTCTTAAATTCTTCTAGAAACTTCTTTGCAAATTTTTAGGATTTTTTCAAAATTTTTTGGGCTGAAGTATGACATTTTTAGAATTTTGAAAAAAAAAGGGCAGGCAATAGCTACAATGCCGCCCGAAGTTCAAAATTTTTTTTTAAAAAACTTGTGGGCCCCACCAAAAAAATGATAATATAAATGCAGCCGATTTAATAACTGGTTGCTCTCAAAACCATGTGCACCTTAAGGGGCACAACTCTTCGGCCTGCCCACGTTGACGAGCGGGCCCCTCTACCGATAACTGGGTTCGGCCGCCCATGAGTGTTCGAGCCTAATTTTCGGTCCAGATAGTCAAAATCAAACATTTTTTTGGTCCTTGAAATCATTTTTCTACTTTCTGGACTCAATTTTGGCACTTTTAAAATAATTCAGGACCTCTAAACCTAAGATCAGATTATTTTCAAATTTTAAATTGTATAAAAAATCCTCTAAAAGCTGTTATGCATATTTTTGAACTTCTAGAGCTTAGATGTTCAAAAATAGGGGAGCAACTGATATATCAGCAAAAAATTATCTTTATTGGGCATGAATCTCGAGGCAAAATCAAGTTGGAAAGGGGACCCAAGTACAGAAGCAAGGAACTGAAAGAAGACTAACGCCGGACTTCCGCCCAACAGCCGACTAACCCTGGGCTTTCACCTTGCCACCGACTAACGCTGGACTTCCGGCCTATTGTCAATTAACACCAGATTTTTGCTCAACCACCAACTGACGTCGAACTTCTACCCGACCGTTGTTGACCTCATTTTTGTATGAGGTCAGTAGGACTAATCCAGACCTTAGGATCATTCTGATCTTAGATCAATCCTGACCCCAGATCAATTTAACCCCTAGATCAATCTAGACTCTAGGATCTTCCTAGATTTCAGTCCCTAGAATCTACTATAGACCCTAGGATTTCTTTAAGCTGATCTAGATTCTAGGATCTTCTTAGACTTCAATCCCTAGGATCTACTTTAGACCCTAGGATTCCTTCAAATTAATCTAGACCCTAGGATCTATTCTAGACCCTAAGTCTCCTCTAGATCAAACTAGCTCTTAGGATCTTCCTAGACCTTAAGATCTATTTTAGACCCTTAGATCTATCTAGATCTTAGGATCCTTTTAAATTTCAGAAACTAGGACTTCTAGACTTTAGAACTCCCCTAGGTTTTAGACTCTAAGATCCTCCCTAGACTCTAGACTTCAGGACTTCTAGATTTTAGAATCTTCCTAGGCTTTAAGTTTTACGATCTACCCAGACTCTAGATCAATCTAGGATCTTCCTAGAATTCAGACCCTAAGATTTACTCTAGATCCTAAGACTCTTCTAGACCCTAGAAGCTAGGACTTCTTAAACTCTAGAATCCTCCTAGATCCTAGACCCTAAGATTCTTCCAGACTTAAAGCCCTAGGATCTACCTAGATCTTAGATCAATTTAGACCTTAGGATCAATCTAGACATTAGATCAATCTTGAGCCTGATCTATTCCTATTTCAAATCAATCTTAAACTCCAACCAATCCAGATCTTAACTCAATTCAAAACTTCAATTAAATTCAAGTTTCAAATCTATCTAGACTCTAAGCTTTTCTCAAACCAATTACAGTTTCAACCTTGATATTGCTTGTAATCCAGCTCTAACCCTATCTAATCATTTTATGATCACCCAAATGATCATAAATGATTTAGATAATTCAAGCTCAAGCATTCAAATCCAAAATCCAATTTAAATCCAGATTTCCAGATTCAAATTCCAAGGCCAAAGGTCTAAGTACTAAAAGCCTTTTCCAGTAAACCTTTGAATATTTCAAAACTCTATCAAATGACCTCTGATTCAGGATCTGTCAGTTCCACACTGATGTGACATGTCTCTAGAGGCAACCCTCCAAATTTGAGCTCACTCTGAGGTCTCTAACCCCAGAAACTGAATTGAAATCCAAAGGTTGTAAAACTTTTAAATATTTATAATCTATGCCACTGGACCTGCCACCCAGTGGATCCTGACCTTAGAGCCTTCTCCAAACCCTCAAACCACTTCCAGACCCTTGATTATGACCCATTGAGCAATAAACTATATCTTGTCGGACTCAATTTAACCCCTAGTTGACCAGGGGTCAAAATGACCAAAAAACCCCTATGGGGTGTGAATAGTCACTTTGGTCAAATGAGCACCAAAGCAAATGCAACCACCTCCAGCAAGTTTCAAATATCAAACCAAACCCATTTAACCCAAGTCCAGACCCTTGATCAATATGGTTGACCAAACAGGCCCCTTAAGGGTCAAAATATGTCATTTTGACCAAATGACCTCCTCAGACCTTGGGACCACCTCCATTAGTCTCCAAATGTCAAACCAAATCTGTTGAGCCCATTTCCAGACCCTGGACCCACCTGGTTGACCAAGTCAACCAGGGTTGACCTAAAAGGCTCATTAAGGGCCCAAATAGGTCATTTTGACCAAATGACCTCCCCAGATCTTGAGACTACCACCAGTAGACTCAGAATATCATTCTGAACTGGTTGAACCCAATCTCTGACCCTGGGTCAACCTGGTTGACCAAGTCAACATAGTTGACCCATTAAGCTCATTTTAAACCTAAATGGGTCATTTGATCCAAATAACCCGTTTAAACTCCTAAAACAAATCTACCAGACTTCCAACATCAAATCAAATCTATTAAACCCAAATTCAGGTCATGGGTCAACCTAGTTGACCAAACCATCCTTAATTGACCCAAAACCCCTATAAGGCCTTTAATGGGTCATTTTGACCCATTTAGCTTGTCACATCCATATCAAATCCTTAAATATTTTCTAGCCTATGATGTTAACATTTCTAAAGTCACCCTTATTCAAATCTTTGTCAAATTTGACCAAGTCAACTAAAATTCAAAGCTTGGTCAAAATCAACTCATTTGAATCAAATCAAGGTGCATGATTCAATCAAATCCTTTGGAACCTCAAACCCATTCCATTGTATGTCTTGAATCATTCTAGACCCACCATAAGTCCAGTTACATCAAGTTTGACTTGGTCAAACTTCAATTCATGCTCAAATCCTACCTCATATGTGCTCCTACATTTTAAATCCAATCCTATTGCTTAGGACCCTTTAAAATCATTTCATTTAATGTCTTAAATATACCTTAGCTTATTTGGAGTCAAGCCATAATTAATTTGGTCAAGTCAATCCATTTTGACTTGGACAAAATTCATTCAAACCCCCATACTTTAACTCAAACTTTGATTCTATGGCTTGATATTGGTTCTAAGTCACTTCTACCAGCATTTAAAACTCTCTAACCTTCACCTCAACAAGACTTGACCTGTTGACTGGTCAATCCAGTCAACAAATGGTCAAGGGGCCATCAAATGGCTTAAATACTTGATGACATGGCATTTATCCCAAGCCCTCTTAACCCCAGCTATCTAAATAGTTTCCGGAATGTTCTCAAAGCCTTTCTTAGCCCTTGGATGGAAATCCAACAGCCCAAATCAATTCCACATGTGCATATGAGGACAAAAACACCTTTTTCACCTACCTATCCTTGCACTCGTCCTTGGCTCCTGCTCCCACCTACCCCTGGACAGGTGGCACAATCCTAGCAACTACCCAAGTCCATCCCAGCCATCCAAATGGCCTCAGGATGTTTGAATAGGGTAAAAGGCTCATTTGAGCCATCATTCGATTCTCCTTATTCTCTCACCAAACCGAGCCCTTCCATTACTTTGATCCTTATTTTGAGCTCCCAGGAGTCTCCCTAAGACTTCTCGACATCAAATCCACCGGTCAGTTGCTACCGGCGACCAGATTCTGACGAGTGCAAGCCTTTTCTGTCCAAGGAGTCATAGCACTCGATCCAGGCGTTATCGAGTTGAGGGATCTTCTATAAAAATATACGTGGACAGTCAACAAGCTCAACCATCCTTTAAACGATTCATTTCGTCCAGTAAATCAAGGTAAAAATGCAACCCTAGTCTAGGACACTTAGGAAAAATTAACTTTATATTAACTACCTATTTAATCATTCAAAGATGTCCACACAAAATCTGTTCATCATGTTAATTTAAGTTTAAAATTTCAAACATTTTGGTTGAGTATCTTGAGAGAACGGACCAATAATCCATTCTAGGGTGGTTTCAGTGTTCCGCATGCTTTCTACGTGATTTGAACCGTTCATCTTATGATCAACGGTTCAAATCTCACCACTCCATTCGGTTTCTCCAACCGCGGATCAATATCTGCATTTAGTTTCTCGGTTTGATTCAATTTGAGTCGTCCATTTCGAACCGCGGGATCAACTGTGATGGAGGTCTGTCGTTTAACACAATCCCGACCATCCATCTTCGAACCACGGAGATCCTACGGCACCCGCGGCTCGCTGATGTGGTTAAGTTAACTACGTCAGCCGCGGGTAATTAATGCCTCATGACTGCACGGCGGCGCAATCATGGGTCATTAATGCGCCGCCGCGCAATCATTAATAATGATTGCCGCCGTTTGCTCCAACGAACGGGAACTCGCCACGTGGCGACGGCGCCGCCAGAGGTTTAAAATTGATTTAAAAACTCATTTTAAATAAATTTTAAATCCAATTTTTTTTATTATTTAAAAATTAAATATTAATTCAAAACTTTAACCTAATATTTCATATTACTCAGAAAATTAAGATCTTTATTTTAAAATTAAAACTAATTTAAAATATTATATATATATTTTAAATTATTTTAAATATTTAATATTTAATATTTTTCAAATAAGATTCAATTAGAGATGATCAAAACACTTTTTAAAATTCACTAAAAATTTAAATAAATTCCAAATATTTCATGTAATATATTAAACTGCTCAGTTTTTTAAGACCTTTATTTTAAAATTAAAATTACTTTAAAATATTCACTATATTTTAAGTAATTTTAAATATTATCTATTTGATTATTTTAATAATTATTTAGTTAAAATAAATCAAAATATTTTCAAAAGTTCAAGAAAATTATTTTAAAATGATTTTAAATATCCAGAAAGCTCTTTTTAAATTTATTTTGAACATTATTTTGTTTTATTTTATTCTATTATCAAAATTACCTATATTTTGTATATATATAATTTTAAAAATGTTATTTTAAAAATTAGATATATATGTAAATCATTTTGAGTTTTTTTTTAAATTTAATTTGAGATTCTAATGAGAGATCTCTCCAAATAATTTGATGTTATTTTAATCATACTTTGATTATTTTAATATAAATACTTATATTCATATATAGGTATTTCTTTTAAACCTTTATTTTAAAAAAATTATATTTATATTAAATGCAGAAGTTTGAGAGATCTCTTTGAAATTTTAAACATGGGATTAAATGCATGAATAGAAATTATGGGGAATGATTAGTGGGTGATTACATCTTAATCATTCACTAGTCAAGTCATTAATTGTAGTTAATTAAATTTTTGCATGTGTAAGTACACACACCACCTAGCTCTAAGGCTCTTTTAGACTTAGGAATTGATTGTGTATGTATGCATTTATATGTGTGTCCAAGGGTTAGGAACATTGATTTAAACCCAATTAACTTAGTGACATCATTAAGGACAATAATTAAGGACTTTGAGTAGAAAATTTAGAATATTTTCAATAATTAGAATTTACTTCATTTTGACTTGAAATTTTGAACATTCAAACTTAGTGACATGATCAGCCCTAGGAAAATTTTCTCTTTGAATTTTGAAGTCATTAAACCCCTTAATTAAATTAATCAAAATTGAACCTTAATTAAGCCTTAAAATCTTCTAAAAATTATAATAAATTAAATTTAAATCCAAAAATTATGTATAATACCTCAAATTGACAAGAATTAAACACTTAATCAATGAAAAATAAAAGCCCCTTAACTGGACTTTAAAATCAAGCTTAATTTAATTTTAATTGAAACTCAATATTCAATTAATTTAATTAATTAAAAATAATTAAAAATTCTAAAAATTTTCCAAACACTTGGAGATCACTCCTTAGGTCATTCCTGACCTTTGGAGTTGATTTCAAAGAGTTGGGAGGTCATTTGGATTCAAATCATAAAAAAAGCTTTAATTAAACTAATTTTAAAAATTCAAATAATTGTCAAAACTTCACAAATTCATAATTAATTCAATTAAACTCCAAATTGAGCAAATGTAAAGGCATATGGCTCATATTAAGTTCTAATATTTATTAAAAATATTAAGTTTCCAGAAATCAATCAATTTTGAAAAAGTCAATTTTTGGTCAAACCTAATTCAAATTCAAGTCAAAACTTCAAACATTCATAATAAAATATAGAAAAATCCAATTTCAGCATACTTACTGTCTAACAGATCGTATTAAGGTCTAGTATTTTAATAAAATAGTAACATTCCAGAAAACACTTTAAATCAAAAAATCAACTTTTGACCCTTGGATTAAATGAATAAAATAATCCAAAAAACCCTAAAATTCAATAAATCATCAAAAATTCCAGAAAATCTTAAATCTATATTAAAACCAGCAAGCAAGCAACCTTAATTAAAATTTAATCAATCTTTAAAATCTTAATTAAACTCAAATCACTTAATTATACTAGGTATCATTGGGTAACCCAAGCCTACGAGGCTATTAAATTAGCCCCAAGGAAGGTTAAAAAAACTTCACGGCCTCGGTGTGCAACAAAGGTGATATCCAATAAATAATCAAAATTAATTTAAAATCAAGTTCAAATCATTAAGATTTAAACTTTAATTAAATTCTCCCTTAAGCCTTCAACCAACCAGAACATCAAGCAACTTCAATCAAGTACCTATTTAGGACATATCAAACTGACACAACATTTACACACACTTTAGATGGTTTGCTAGGGCAACCAACTCTAGTCTTAGGCTAGGCTGTTTACTTTTCTGCTGTGTGCCGGGTTTTCGAGCTTTTACTACATGCTGTTTGCTAGTAGTAGAATTGATGTGTTTGTTTATTTAATTTCAGTATTCTGTGATGTGATTGATTGTGCGTTAGATCTACCCCTGGGCTAGGGACAATTTGTACTAATTCAATCTTATGCAGGTGGCCATGCTCATATAGGGCATTAAATAAAAGGGGCAATCAAATAATTAAGCTTTAAATTAACATTATTTTCTGCAGGCACTCCAGAAAATTGCTTAAGTCCCCCTTTAAAATAAAAAGAGCATGGCCAAGTGTGGCCGTGATTGAGTATTTTTAAATTTTAAATATATTAACTGCTTAGAATGTTAATATTAACTACTGATTATTAGGATAACATTGCAGGATCGAGTCTAGATTTTTAATTTTAATCAATGTAATTTGATATGAATTTTAGTTATAATATGTTAAGTACTTTGAGATTGGGATGTTTAGACATCCAATTTAGAATCCAAAGAGGAAGGGACATCCCTTAGGGGAGAGTTCCTATCCATTTGGAGATCCAAATTAGGATGAATTTCAAATATCCAAAGAGAAAAGATAACACTCCTATTCAAGGGGAGTTTATTTTCATTTGGATATTCGGACCCAACGATCCAAGGAGTTACAAGAAGACGAAGAAGTGAAGAACGAGAAGACCCATTCTCAAAGTCACTTGAGTCTTAGGATTAGAAATCCGGATTGTAGTCAGTGGTACCCGACCACTTTACTTTTCATGTAGACCCTGGATTGTATAATTAAAAGGCACTTGCATATAGACTTTCAATTTGAGTTTTAATTTTATTGATTTAATTAAATGTTGATTGTTTGATGTTGATTGAGATTAAGGATCAACATGCTTTTAGTAGTTTATTTGTCGATCTTGCATGTCGTATTTGATTTAGCCTAGAATCTGATCGGAGGCTCGTGAGGGTATGGTCAAGAACTATTTCTACTTTAATTAAAATTTAAAAACTTTAGGCTCAAATAGAAACTCTAACGCTTTTAAGAAGTAAGCCCGGACTCGTCGGGAGTTTTTCATGCATTCATATTAACTTTTCTCTTCCGTGTTAGGCACCTCCCCACTTGTGGGTTTTGGCAGACCACCTGACCTATTAGGGTGCAGTTCTGTCCAAGGGGATGTTGTGCAATCTTTAGGATAAAACCTATTTTTAAGCCTGATTTTAAAACTGCTTCATTTTGATTTAAACATTTAATCGAGTCAACAAGCATGCATTGCATTAGATACAAATTAAAAATTGAGTCTAATTCTTAATTGCATTTTTAACTTAAGCATTTCACCCAACATATGTTAAGGGGCCAATTAGGATCTGCTCTAGATGTCGACCCCAATTTCTTAAAACTAATCTTAAATAATGTCTTTAACCACTCTTTTATAAAGATCGGATATATGGTTTTAAAGCATTTAGGTGGTTTAGCTGGCTCCCCAATCCAGGCCGGGATAAGTCCAGGATTGCATTGCATTAGCTAGGATCCGGGTCACTGATTTTCAGTACCCAATTTTAGACTTAGGTTCTAAGGCAGATGTTCAATCTTAAGACCTCAACTTCCGGGAATCTAATTTCCACTTTCTAATAAAATCAATCACTCAAACACTAAATCTCTTTCACTCAAATTCAAGCCCAACACTTAGGATAGGTTGGGGTGTTTCTGAAGCAATTCAGAATCTCAAAGCACCCCCTACTCTTCTTCCTTTGACTCCAAGAAATAAGTGTTCAATCTTGAATCAATCCCTGTTGAATTTTCAGTCCCTGAACCTTCTTTGATATCAAGCTTTGAATTCCTAAATAAAATTCGTATCGCTATTTTAATCAAGAGTATTCATAAGAAATTTTCTGGTTTCCTACGATGTAATTAACTACGAGGGCTTGCGCTCGTAGGAGATTTATAAACCCAGACCTGATTTTCAAAATCATTTTTTTAAAACTTTAATTAATTATATTTGAGAAATTCAAAAAAGTCAACGATCATTATCGTCATTTTCAAATGATTAATAATAAACGATATTTTCTTTCTCTGGATAGATATGTCGTTCTATTATTATAATTTTGATCATGAAATTAATGATTTTTTATTCTGATTATTATAGTCTAACATTAGATTAAATATTATTTTGATCTTTCGAGATCATATATTATTTCTCCTTGAGTTTGATTACAATAATCAGAATAAATTCAAATATTTATAATCTGAACCTGTTAGAGAACGATATGTTCACCTTTCGAGGTGATATATCATTCATAATAAGTGTTCGATTATAATATTTAAATTCCAGAAATTAAATATTTTCCAAAGGAAATTAAACCCTTTTCAAAACTATATTTTTCAATCAAACAACCGTCAACTGACGCCAGATATTTATCTGACCAACAAACGTCACCATACTTCTATCAAATCTCCGTTCGACACTAGATTTTCAACCCGATGGTTGACTATTGTAATATGAGTGTCATCAATTTCAAGGATAAATCAGACACTTATAATCTATTCAAACACTAGTAGAATCATTTCAACTGGACGTGGCCCCGTGATTTTTCCCCTTTTAGGGTTTTCCACGCAAAAATTCTAGTGTTTCTTTTTCCTCTGTTTTGGGTGCTGGGTATCCGTACAACGCTAAGACAAGAAAATCTAAATCTATCATATCGTATATTCTAGCCCACAGTAATTATTAGTTTATTTATGCAGAATATATAATATCCTTATTATTATTTATATTTATATTTATTTCTCATATATTTATTATTATTTATATTAAATATTTATATTTATATTAATTTATTTAAGTATAATATATTTTATATTTATTATTATTTATATTTTTTATTATATTTATAAATTAAATATTGTAAAGAACATTAAAAATCGGAACCACCCAATCATAAAAATATATATAATAATATAACTTATCACATTAGAGTAATAAAGAGTTCGTTCACAAGTATTAAAAAGTAATAAACCCAATTGATCAATGGATACAAATCATAAAATCTTTAATTATATATGTTTTTAAAATCAACTCCTTGATCTAATAATGGTATAACTACCAAATTCATAAATTATTGAAGATTAAAATTAAAATCATCATATTCACATCTTCAGTCAAACTTTAGGAAGATATTGGAATTTTAGAGAGAGTCTCATTTTCATTTGAAATGCAATACGAAAAAATTTAAAACTCACTTATTATAGTGTGAGTAATTAATTTAAAATTGTTAGAAATTCATCTGATAATCTAAATCAACTTTTACCTATCTTAATTTGGTTAAAGTAAGTTTCAATTAAGCGGCTAAAAAAATATTGATATGACAACAAAATGCTAAATCTTCATATATGTGAGTTCTGTTATCCCTATCAACTAATAAAAATATCTTCATACATTAGTTATATATGTTGAGTTGCCTAATTTGATTTCGTTGTTTATATTTTTTGTATGAGAGGATAAGACTATGGAGTTTTATTTTTATTGATAACTTCCTATATTATTTTACTTGTGTTTGCAAAATAGCCTTTGCTTATTGAATTGAAGTCTTATGATGTTGCTAAAAAATTGTATAAAAATGGATAATAAAATTGATCTATTATTTGCAAATGCTAGTGTAATTTCATAAGTTTTGTTTGAACTTTGTAAGTTCTTCTGGCAGACATGGAAGATCAGGGTGATAGAGTTCATTAGCGTCAAGTATGACATAAAGCTGCTCAACCGCAGGCTAAGTCACCAGAGGATACCTATGTTCCAAGCATTATTGCACTAGGAGGTGCACATAGGGTTGCTACTCCTGATGAGTAATACTTATTGATTTAGCTTGTATTTAATATAAATGTATATAACTATAACATGTCCACATAAACTCTCGAGTGTCAATATTGCTAGGGACTACTCACCTATGCATGGCTCGTGAGTGGCTAGTTATTTGTCAATGATTCATTTATGGTTTATACATTATTGGCTTTGACACATGATCCAACACATTTAGTGTAATAACTCAAATTTTTGAAATGATTTTTTTTAAATAAAAATTTTGAATTTCAGCATTGTGCCTTATCAAAGAAGGAAGAGAGAGCGAGGAGAGAGAAGATTGTTCGAAGCTTTTTTGTTTATTTAGAAATTTTCTCTATTCGTTGTAAGTAACCCAAATCTCATTTTAGTTTTTAATGATTTTGATATGATGGATTTCTTCTCTCTTAAATCGATACAAATATATTTTCTTATGATTTATTGAGTTTTTACCATATAATTTGTTATTTATAATAGATATGAATAGCGTGGACATTTTGACAGTAACATCAATGAATTTTACTAAGTAAAATTAAAGTTATGATTTTTTTAAGTTATAGATATTATAGATTTTCTTTTACCAAACAAAATTGACTATTTCATACAGCATTTTGATTGTTGTATTTGCATAAGCAAGAAAGGCTTGCTATTAACATTATAAAATTGATTGGCTTTTAAAACATAATACCTTGTATAGGAGCATGGGCCGACAGGCTTTCCTTTAAAATATTTTATGGTGTTATCCTAATTGTAGCTTGTAACAAATGATTGAATTATGCTGATGTGTAGAGGATGACAATCCTTAATAATTATTAAAAGCCACTAGTAATAATAAGGATGAAAAATGAAAGATAATAATATAAAGAAAGAACATATGAGAGAATGAGAACACTACATTAAGCTTGGATGTACTGCCTTGCTGAACTATATACTGATGCATGCATATACTAATAGCATTAATAAATATAGTAATATGTGTACATAGATAACATATAAATGGATGCAAGTATTAATTGTATATAATTGATATGATGGATGTAAGAGGATAAGATTGATAATATTGACACATGTGTGCCTATGATTCTTTTTACTAATGCTTGAATGATTATAATACCATTATTTTACTAATTCACTAATTCTCATGCTTTTTATTTATTCCTAGATTTATTGTAATGATTTGTCTACATTTATTATTGATCATTTTGAGCTTTACAAATGATAACCGATCATTGATCAGATTGATCTTATTGACTGAACTGAGTATGTATATTAATTTTTCTAGTCTTATATATGTTGAAAGCTTTAATGAGTTTGGTTTACTACTGAGCTATTTAGCTCATTATGTAGTTTTTAATAATTTCATGTTAGGGAAGGAGTCAGGATCAGGCAGAGTGAGATTGACAGATATCCTCTTTTTTATTTTGTTTATATATTTTTTATTCTTTTATAGTCATGAGCTTGTGATAGAATAATAATTATACTAATCTCTTGGCTATTGTATATTAATTTTAGGAGAATGAATATAATGTAACATTTTGAGGTATGTAATTATTAGTTGCTTTAACTAGATAAATATTTATTATTTTGATGATTTATAAAAGCTCTTGTTGATTAATTAAAAAGATAAAATAGATAAAATAGAAGCTCTGGTTGATGAATATAGTGTAATATTTTGATGATTTACATTCAATTTGTCAGATTATATCATTATCTTATTACTATGTTGGTTGAACGATGGTGCCCCTTGGCTAACATGTTCCACTTATCGATACGTAAGATGAATATATATTGAAAGTTCGATAGGGATGTTAAGCCCTAGTGAACTAGTCCCGAGGCTAACCAAGAGGGGGGGTGAATTGGTTATTTAAAAATTTCACGATAAGTATGAAAATCTTTTTATAACGTGCAGCAGAAACGAATTAAAACAACGATAAAAAGATCAACCACAGATATTCACCCAAGCAGTTAATATCAGGAAAAATTAAAGTGCAGAATTGAATCAGAAAAGCAAACCAGATTTTATAGTGGTTCGGTCAACTTGACCTACGTCCACTCCCCGGAGCCTCCCCTCCAGGTATTGCACTAAACAGAAGTGTCTCTCCTTTTGCTCCCACAGCAAGGCGGAGAAGCCTGTACAGAAATCTCCTTTTCACCACACGGTGAGGCAGAGAACCCGACCTCCTTTCGCTTCCTCCTGAAGCAGGCAGAGAACCTTCGAAATCCTTTCGCTTCCTCCTGAAGCAGGCAGAGAACCTACGAACTCCTTTCGCTTCCTCCTGAAGCAGGCAGAGAACCTACGAACTCCTTTCGCTTCCACCTGAAGCGGGCAGAGAACCCGGATCTTCTTGCGAACGATCCTCCCATGACGAACACTAACTAGACGAAAGACGACGAGCGGAGAAGACGACTCTGACTCTGATCCGTGCTCGGAGCAACCTTAGTGAATCCCTCACTAACTCCCCCTCACAAGATCTTCTCTCTCTCTCCCAACTCTCTCTCTCTCTAGGGTTTCTCAGGGAAGGAAGGCAGCAAAAGATTTTTCCAAAAATTGAAAAAAGTTCTTTTAAAGGAGGGCTTAAAATTTACCCTAAATCTCAACTGGTCGGCCAAGATCGTCCAGGACGATCTGTAGATCGTCATGTACGATCAGTTCAAATTCAGCTGTTTTAGCCTGGACGATCAGTAGAAAAAGTTTTTCATATCGTCCCGTACGATCCTGCGAGCGTCCGGGACGATTAGTTCAAATTGAGGGAAATCGTCCAGAAGACAGTTCGGGTCGTCCAGAGAAATCTGTGCTGGACGACCAAAAAATGACTTGATCGTCCCGGACGATAGGTTCATCGTCCGGTACGATTAGTTCAAAAAGGCCCCAAATCATCCTGTACATAGTTCTGGACGTACAGCTTAAATGCACTAGACGATCAAGATCGTCCGGGACGATCCTGCGATCGTCCAGGATGATATGATCGTATCAACCAAAATTTAATTGCTTTCCTTAATTACCAGATTAAATTAGGCATGATTGTACTGGATCGTCCGGGATGATACACATATCGTCCGGGATGATCAGACCAAGTATCTAAAAATAAGAACTTGCCTAACTTGATCTGGCGGCTGAGAATTTCTGATTTGGGAATATCATCCCGTACGATCCGTAGATCGTCCAGGACGATCGGCTCAATCAGACCCTCTTAACTTAGTCGCCCTAATTAGGGTTTCTGTTTTAACTGGATCGTCCAGGACGATGTGGATATCGTTCAGGACGATCTGAACAAATTTTTAACAGAAACTCTAATTCACTCAATCTCTCTCCCTGAGTGTGTGTGTGCAAGGTTACTTAGCTAGGGAATCAGTCACATTACAATTGACTCAATAAAAAGAAAAATCATACATTTGACACACTTGGACCCGATCTTGAGTTGGCTTGAGTGGCTCGCGGTCTTTTGTGCCTGAAACAGATTAGCCAAGCAAAACACACTGGAAACATGTTTGTCATCATCAAAACCAGATTTGCAACAATCTCTCCCTTTTTGATGATGGCAAATATTTGTAAAGTAGTCTGAAAGTAAAAGTAAACTAGGAGATCCAACAAACAAATATTTTTTAAATTTTCATTTAACAGCTAAAATAATACATGAAGCATAACTCAGAAAATAAAAACAGACACGACTACAACTGACTCCCCCTTTTGACATCACAAAAAGGAGGAGCGAAAAACATAACACGAAAATAAAACATAAAATAAAACATACACAGAACAACAACACGACAGGAAAATCAGAATTTTCCTTGATTTTAGATTCATAAACCAATGACAGGACGATTGACAGCGCTGAAATCCAGAAAAGGTTGGAAATAAACAACTTTCGTAACTCCGACCCCGGGCACCTTATCGATGCAAACCTCTTTCAACACAAAAATCCAATTCAAAAGAAGAGACATTAGATTTGAAAAGAGATCCTTTCAAGCCTCGTTCCAGAAAAATATCTGATATAATAGTGTTACAAAGTAAAAAATCAGAAATCGGGATTTTCAAAACTCAAGCTTTTAAAAATATTAAGTGGCGCACAGATTTCTCTAAGACATTTAACAATCTGAAAGGAAAGAAAGCTTGTTTTGGGCTCATTTTGTGCCTCTTTTTCAAATTGGTTGGCGCTTTGCGCATCTTTTAATTTTTGATACACTTTGTGTATCCAATTTGGCAATTTCGCATCTTTTCAGTTTTGGGCTCATTTTATGCCTCTTTTTCAAATTATCTGACGCACTGCGCATCTTTTATAAGCTTTCTCCTTTTCATAATCATTAAAGAGTCTCAGCTATGAGATTATCTTCCAGACATAGGAGATGACTCTCCGCAGTAAGGAAGAATGATTCACAAAACAAAATCCATACAACATATGATAAATGCAATCACTTGGTTTAGAAAATCAAACTAATGACTCAAGACTTTGAAAAACACTATTGATATGAGGCAGATTATTGTAGGAAGATAAAATAATCTCTATTTCAAAAACTAACATTTTAATTTTGAAAAGAATTTTTATTTAAAAGAAACTACACACCAGTAAAGGAGTTAGAGGAAGAGAAACAATTATCAATGTTTCTTCCCTTTAACAGATTCAGCGAAGTCAATCACTGCTTATCAGCTTCCAGACCAAAACAAGGTAAAAACTCCCAGTCAAAAATTCATATCACCAGAAGTAGTGAGCGGTGATCAGATCTTGAAAAGCATAAAATAGTAAGTGTAAGATATGAACCCGTAAATAAATAAAAATAGGTAGAAAATCATAGCAAAGTAAATACTCAAATCAAACTAACAAATAGGGTGACACAGAAATCAGCAGAAGAAATAAAATCAACTGAAAGCAACTAATCAAACCAAAACTAACTAACAGAAATCAGAAATCAGAATACAAAAACTAACTAACAGAAATCAGAAAACAGAATACAAAAAACTAACTAACAGAAATCAGAATACCAATCATAACAATCATAAATCAGCAGTCATCAGAATCAAGCATTTATATCAATCACTCCTAATCTGGTTCTCAAAATGCTGAATGAGTCAAAGGCCAGTGGTTTAGTGAATATGTCAGCCAGCTGATTTTCAGTTGCTACGTGGTGTAACTCAATGTCCCCTTTTGTAACATGGTCCCTAATGAAGTGATGCCTAATATCAATGTGTTTGGTCCTAGAATGTTGGATTGGATTCTTAGAGATACAGATGGCACTAGTATTATCACACAGAACAGAAATTATGCCAACAGGTACTCCTAAATCCAAGACTTGCTGCTTCAACCAAAGAACTTGGGCCACACAACTCCCTAAGGCAATATACTCAGCTTCAGCAGTGGAAAGTGCAACTGAGTTCTGTTTTCTACTGGACCAGGAGACTAACGACTGTCCTATAAATTGACAAGTCCCAAAAGTACTCTTCCTATCCACCCTACACCCCGCAAAGTCAGAATCAGAATATCCAATGATCTCAAAAGAGGTGCTGTGCCTAGGGTACCAAATTCCTAGGTTTGGGGTTCCTAAAAGATATCTAAGAATTCTCTTAACAGGAGTCAGGTGGGACTCTTTAGGATCAGCTTGAAACCTAGCACAAAGATAGACACTAAACATGATATCAGGTCGGCTAGCAGTCAGGTAAAGCAGTGAACCTATTATCCCTCTATACTTCTTCTGATCAACAGATTTTTCATTTGAATCCTTATCTAACTGAACTGAGGAGGGCATGGGAGTATTGATTGGCTTGGCTTTGTCCATTTCATATTTATTCAAAATGTCCTTAGTGTATTTTGATTGATTGAGAAAGGTTCCATCATCCGTTTGCCTTATGCTAAACCCCAAAAAGTAGGACAATTCTCCCATCATACTCATCTCAAACTCTTTACTCATTATTTTAGAAAACTCTTCACATAAATATTTATCAAAAGATCTAAAAATTATATCATCAACATAGATCTGAACAATGAGTAAGTCATCTCCTAATCTCCTCAGAAAAAGGGTGGTGTCTACGCTCCCCTTAACAAACTCTCTTTCTAACAGGAATGTGCTAAGCCTCTCATACCAAGCTCTGGGTGCCTGTTTCAATCCATATAAGGCCTTTTTTAATTTATAGACATGATTTGGATATTGGGAACTCTCAAAACCTGGGGGTTGTTTTACGAAAACATCATCTTTAATTACCCCATTTAAAAAGGCACTCTTAACATCCATTTGAAACAGCTTAAATCCCTTATAACAGGCAAAGGCTAGTAGCACTCTAATGGCTTCCAATCTAGCTACAGGGGCAAAAGTCTCCTCAAAATCAATCCCTTCTATCTGATTATACCCCTTAGCCACCAATCTTGCCTTATTTCTCACCACCACACCGGAATCATTCATCTTATTGTTAAAGACCCACTTGGTTCCCATAATACTTTGATTTTTAGGTCTTTCTACTAACTCCCAAACATCATTCCTTACAAATTGATTCAATTCTTCCTGCATAGCTAAAATCCAAAATTCATCCGACAGGGCTTGATTGATGTTGGTGGGTTCAGTCATTGAGATAAAGGCAGAATGGTTTACTTCCTTCCTAAGTCCATGCCTAGTCCTAACACCTTCAAAAGGGTCTCCTAAGATCAATTCTTTAGGATGACTCGAAGAATATCTCCAATCTCTAGGCAACTCTGTTTGAGGTTCTACCCTTTCCTCCAAATTTGTATTTCTAACTCCTTGGGTAACCTCAATAATCTCTTCATCTTCTACTTCAGATCTAGACTCCTTAGGTTCAGATTCATCGAACACTACATGGGTTGTTTCTTCCACCACCAAAGTCCTCCTATTAAACACCCTAAAGGATTTTCCCACACTTGAATATCCTAAGAACACTCCTTCATCAGATTTGGGGTCAAATTTTCCTAAGGATGACTTCCCGTTGTTCAGAATGAAAACCTTACAGCCAAAGACATGGAGGTGGGACAGATTTGGAGTTCTACCCTTAATGATCTCATAAGGTGTCTTGCTCAGTTTGACTCTCACATTCACCCTATTCAGCACATAACAGGCAGTGTTCACCGCTTCAGCCCAAAAGTATTTTGGAAGTGAATACTCGGCAAGCATGGCTCTTGCGGCTTCCACTAAGGTCCTGTTCTTCCTTTCAGCTACCCCGTTCTGCTGAGGGGTCCTATGAGCTGAAAAATTGTGACTAATCCCATGATCCTCACAAAAGCTTCTAAACCTTTCATTTTCAAATTCCCCTCCGTGATCACTATGGATGGTAATAATCTCACATCCTAACTTCTTCTGAATCCAAGTAGAGAAGGATCTAAACTCATCAAATGACTCAGATTTATGTGACAAAAACTTAACCCAAGTGAACCTCGAATAATCATCTACAATCACAAAACCATAAACTCTCCCCCCTAAGCTGGCGGTGCTAATGGGTCCAAAGAGGTCCATGTGAAGAACTTCTAAAGGTCTAGAGGTGCTAATGTCCTTAACAGAGTGAAAAGAGGACTGGACTTGCTTCCCCAACTGACAGGCATCACACAGGTGATCCTTAGTGAACTTAAGCTTGGGCACACCTCTAACTAAGTCCTTTTGGGTGACTCTCCTAAGGGTTTTCATACTGGCATGACACAATCTCCTATGCCATAACCAAGACTCATCAGCAGCAGTTTTTAAGCAAATTGAATTATCAGATTTAATGCTACTTACATCCAGCTTGTAGACGTTGTTGATCCTTTGCCCCTGCAAAACAACTTCATCATTTAAGCTTAAAATACAGCCAGTGGGCAGGAATTTGATGCTGTATCCCTTGTCACAGAGTTGACTGATGCTCAGCAGGTTGTGTTTCAGTCCATCTACAAGCAAAACATTATCAATCATAAAGTTCTTTGAATCACCAATTATACCTGTGCCTACCACCTTCCTGGTGGTGTTATCTCCAAGTGTAACCTTGCCTCCAGCTCTGGCCTCCAGCGAAATGAACTGATTTGCATCTCCAGTC
Source organism: Dendrobium chrysotoxum (assembly GCA_019925795.1). Lineage (NCBI taxonomy): Eukaryota > Viridiplantae > Streptophyta > Magnoliopsida > Asparagales > Orchidaceae > Dendrobium > Dendrobium chrysotoxum. The sequence goes on along the minus strand of CM034298.1, from coordinate 11,624,552 downwards.
ATATGTCTAGAACATCCACTGTCCAGGTACCACATGCTCTCACGAGGTCTTGTGTGAGAGCACACCTACAAAAATATCAAACGTCAGTCTTAGGAACCCAAACAGGTTTGGGTTCCTTCTTATGAAAAGAAGAATGCAATGCATGCGTGCTGTGCTGTGAAACAGGCAGTTTGGGTTTCCACACCCAATGTGTACTACGGTGAACAGTGCAGGTGTGAGAAATATGTCCTAACATGCCACATGAAAAACATCTAACACCAGGAAAAGGGTTAACTAATCTATGTGGATGATAATGCCTCTTCCTAGATGTATATGAAACATGCTTTGAAGAACTTGCAACAGATTTTTCAAAAAGTGGCGGTGCATAAAACTGTTCAAAAGTAGGCGATGTTTTGTTCTTTTCAAAAGCACTGATCTTTACTTTCAAAAACTCATTTTATTTCTTTAAACTTGCAATTTCAAATTTCAAGGTTCCCTTGCTACTTTCTACTTCACATGCCATTGTATCTAATTCTTTAAAAGCTCTTTCTAAGTCCACATGCGTAGTTTTCAATGAATCATGCTCAGAAACTAAATCAGAATATTTTTTATTCAACTCATCGAATTCATCAAGCAAAGACATGTGATTTGAATCAAGTGTGGAATGATCTTTAACTACAGAATCATGCTCTTTTTGCAATGTTAAGTAATCTAATTTCAAACTAGCATGAGTTTTCTTAAGCTTCCTATACGATGTATGAATTCTTTCAAAAACTTCAAATAATTGATCGTAGGTAAGCTCACATACCTCTTCCTGATCCGACTGACCAGGGTGATCATCAGCCATAAGACACAAGTTTGTTTCCTCCTCTTCAGCTTCAGTCTCAGAAGAGTCGGATGCAGAGTCTGCCCAGAACGCCTTCTGAATCCGCTTCTTGTCCTTTCTGAACTTTGGTTTCTCCTCACCCTTCTCCTTGCTTGGGTGAGCTTTAAGTGTTGGACAATCAGCCTTTATGTGTCCAGGCTTCCTGCATTCAAAACAAACAGATTCAGATGAACTCTTAAAATTTTTATTGGACTTACACTTGTTCCACTTCTGATAGTTCTTATGTTTCTTCCTTAGAAAGCTTTTGAATTGCCTTGTGATTAAGGCAACATCATCGCTATCAGACCCGGAAGAGCTAGCATCTGAATCCTTGGCCTTTAGTGCCACTGTCTTCTCTTTCTTGCGATCACCTGCATCAAGTTGCCTTTGGTTTACCCCTTGCTCGTAAGCAATAAGTGATCCAAGTAAGCTGTCAATAGAGTAAGTGTTTAAATCTTTAGATTCAGTAATAGCAGTAATCTTAGCATCATAAGAAGCAGGCAAACATCTTAGAATTTTGTTCACTCTTTCGTAGTTAGTAAGTTCTCTACCTAGAACATGCAAAGAGGTAACAATCTGAGTGAACCTTGTGTACATTTCTGAAATAGTCTCACTAGGTTTCATGCGAAAAAGTTCGTAATCATGTAGCAAGATGTTTAACCTAGACTGTTTGACTTCAGTTGTACCTTCGTATGTTATGCATAATCTATCCCAGATTTCCTTTCCCGTTGTACAAGTAGAAACACACATATAGTCTTCGGATTTTAAAGCACAAAAGAAACAGTTCAAGCATTTTGCATTTAACTGTGCTAAATCGTGATCATCAAACGTCCAATCAGTAAAAGGCAGTTCAGTTTTCACATTGTTAATCAGTCTAAAAGGTGGTTCGTATCCGTCCTTAACTAACATCCACATGCGATAATCAATAGACTGTAGAAAAGTAGACATACGTGTTTTCCAAAAATCAAAAGGAATATTGTCAAACAACGGTGGTCTTGTAATAGAATATCCTTCAGCAGTATTACGATTATTACAGTTAGCCATGGATCAAATTCAAAAGTTTTTAAACTTAAATTTTGAATCCCGCTCTGATACCACTTGAAAGTTCGATAGGGATGTTAAGCCCTAGTGAACTAGTCCCGAGGCTAACCAAGAGGGGGGGTGAATTGGTTATTTAAAAATTTCACGATAAGTATGAAAATCTTTTTATAACGTGCAGCAGAAACGAATTAAAACAACGATTTTAAGATCAACCATAGATGTTCACCCAAGCAGTTAATATCAGGAAAAATTAAAGTGCAGAATTGAATCAGAAAAGCAAACCAGATTTTATAGTGGTTCGGTCAACTTGACCTACGTCCACTCCCCGGAGCCTCCCCTCCGGGTATTGCACTAAACAGAAGTGTCTCTCCTTTTGCTCCCACAGCAAGGCGGAGAAGCCTGTACAGAAATCTCCTTTTCACCACACGGTGAGGCAGAGAACCCGACCTCCTTTCGCTTCCTCCTGAAGCAGGCAGAGAACCTTCGAACTCCTTTCGCTTCCTCCTGAAGCAGGCAGAGAACCTACGAACTCCTTTTGCTTCCTCCTGAAGCAGGCAGAGAACCTACGAACTCCTTTCGCTTCCACCTGAAGCGGGCAGAGAACCCGGATCTTCTTACGAACGATCCTCCCACGACGAACACTAACTAGACGAAAGACGACGAGCGGAGAAGACGACTCTGATCCGTGCTCGGAGCAACCTTAGTGAATCCCTCACTAACTCCCCCTCACAAGATCTTCTCTCTCTCTCTCCCAACTCTCTCTCTCTCTAGGGTTTCTCAGGGAAGGAAGGCAGCAAAAGATTTTTCCAAAAATTGGAAAAAGTTCTTTTAAAGGAGGGCTTAAAATTTGCCCTAAATCTCAACTGGTCGGCCAAGATCGTCCAGGACGATCTGTAGATCGTCCTGTACGATCAGTTCAAATTCAGCTGTTTTAGCCTGGACGATCTGGCTCTTCTGGACGATCAGTAGAAAAAGTTATTCATATCGTCCCGTACGATCCTGCGAGCGTCCGGGACGATTAGTTCAAATTAAGGGAAATCGTCCAGAAGACAGTTCGGGTCGTCTAGAGAAATCTGTGCTGGACGACCAAAAAATGACTTGATCGTCCCGGACGATAGGTTCATCATCCGGTACGATTAGTTCAAAAAGGCCCCAAATCGTCCTGTACATAGTTCTGGACGTACAGCTTAAATGCACTAGACGATCTAGATCGTCCGGGACGATCCTGCGATCGTCCAGGACGATATGATCGTATCAACCAAAAATTAATTACTTTCCTTAATTACCAGATTAAATTAGGTATGATTGTACTGGATCGTCCGGGACGATACACGTATCGTCCGGGACGATCAAACCAAGTATCTAAAAATAAGAACTTGCCTAACTTGATCTGGCGGCTGAGAATTTCTGATTTGGGAATATCGTCCCGTACGATCCGTAGATCGTCCAGGACGATCGGCTCAATCAGACCCTCTTAACTTAGTCGCCCTAATTAGGGTTTCTGTTTTAACTGGATCGTCCAGGACGATGTGGATATCGTCCAGGACAATCTGAACAAATTTTTAACAGAAACTCTAATTCACTCAATCTCTCTCCCTGAGTGTGTGTGTGCAAGGTTACTTAGCTAGGGAATTAGTTACATTACAATTGACTCAATAAAAAGAAAAATCATACATTTGACACACTTGGACCCGATCTTGAGTTGGCTTGAGTGACTCGCGGTCTTTTGTGCCTGAAACAGATTAGCCAAGCAAAACACACTGGAAACATGTTTGTCATCATCAAAACCAGATTTGCAACATATATCACCCTATAAGATGTTTAGATTCTTCTCGAACTTAAGGTGGATGAAGATGTCATGATTGAGTTGCATGTTGTGGGATTTAATGGGAGACTTGGCTTGATTGCTCTAATGAGCTACTGGGATGAGCTACTGGGAAGCCACTCTAATCCTAACAGTGTACCATTATCACATCGATGAAGATGTACAAGCATCTTTTAACATGGGGACTTTACAGATAACTCGATGATGCCATTGTACTAGCTGTTATGGACCTTCTATAGAGTCTTATGAGGATTTGGTGTAATAACTCATATCACAAAAATATGATGGGCTATTTTTGGACCATTAGGTGTCAATTTTGCACATCGATTTCACAAAAAATTTTATATATGATGGGCTATTTTATGAATATTTTTTTATAATTTTTAGACTTCAAATTTGAAGATATAAGTAAATTTATATGAATTTTATATTGAAAACTAAATAGATTATATAACTATATTTATATTATTTTATTATTTTATTCAAAATATCTTAAGACATGTTTAATAAAATATTAAATCCCTTTTCTCCCCTTCCTTCGGCTAACAGAGAAAAAAAACAAAATAAAAAGAAAAGAGAGGAGAGAGGAAAAAGATCCTAGGCTTTGGAGGTCATAGAGCAAACTTTGTCAGTCAACCTTGTTGAAAATTAAATTTGCTAGTCTCACTATAAGGAACAATTGTCCTATTTTTTATTTCAAAAATTTTATGTATTTTATATTTTATGCATTATAATTTGATTAAAACTCATAAAAGTTATGATATTTTAATTTTTAGTAAACTTTCACCACATAACTTTTGATATATAATAGATTTTGATAATATGAGCATTTTTACTGTAATATTATTGAATGTCATCTAATAAAATAAAAATTATTGAATTTATATGATTTATACTGAATAAATAATTGGGTATTTTTATTTAAGCATGTTGTTAATACAAGCATTGAGAATGAAAATGAGTATGTGATTAGATAATAGTTGGTCTTTATTATTGTTATAATAATGTGATAATAATAAGTTTAAAGATAAGTAAAAGCGTGTTTCACTGATGTTGGTTGAAGATTGATTGACATATACAGGATGGTGGGCCGACAGACTTCCCCTTAAATATAATGATTGGGTGTTATCCTTTACTGATTCACGTGATACACTAATTGAGAGTTATAATGAGTTATTATTATGCAAACGGGCAAAGAGTGATGACTTTATTTACTGAGCCAACAGTTATTAATAACTAACTTACTGCTAGAAAAATATTGTCTAAATTAAAACTTCTTACTTGTTTAGTATGATTACTGAAACATATATATTACTGATTCATTATTATTATTACTATTAATGTACGATTTAACTACTTTATTATTATTGTTTACTGATTTATTTTCACTATACAATTTTACTGTTATTATCACTGATTTTATTGATGATATTGTATTGATATGGATACCAATATTGTTTGATACTACTATTGATTTACTGTACTGATTACTAAAATCGATTCACTATACTGATACTAAGCATGTGATACATTGAGCATGTGATTAAGAGACTGATTTGATATTGATATAAAATAATTGAATAGCATATACATATTATTATAGAGTTTTACTATATTGATATGATTATAACAGTCTTTATCGATATTTTAGTTTTACTGCTTCATATAATTTCATTACTGATTAATAGTATTGATATAACAACTGCTTTATTGATTCGACATACGTATTAGTTTATCATACTGCTTTATTGGCTTCCATACCATACTATTTTATTATTTATAAATTCAGCTATTACTGCATGTGTATTTTATTATTTTTTGTATTGATTCATGATCATATGACTACTACTGTTATAAATTGATTGATAGAATGCATATTGTTTATTTATTGTGCATTAAATCAGTTGTAGGATTAGATGACTTGCTGGGCTTTTAGTTCGTGATGTGTGGTTATATAATTTCAGGTCAGAGCAAGGGTGCATGAGTGTGAGATTGACTAGGATTATTTAAATTCAGATTCTTATTATTTTAGATATTCTTTTGTACTTATGAATGAGTAGTTGTAATATAATTGTATAGATCTTGAGTAGTGTACATAATTTTAAAAAATTAATATAGATGTATATATTGATCGATAGTTTTATTTTTATTGATATTTATATTGAAAAAAAATTAAGTTGTTCTGGTTGTTGTATATTAAAAGATAAAAGAATAATTCTTTCAAATTAAATTATGCAATATGACATTGAGAGCCCCATGTGTTCAGCACGTCAGAGCATATATTTTATACATGATATGTTGCTTCCTCATGCCCAACTGCTCGTACTCATATATATCATTACAATACCTCCTATATATGAAAGATTGGATGGCGTTCGGTTGCATGCCATCAAGCAGTAACGTCCTCATGAACCTATACAAAGAGCTCTGTTTAACTACGAAGCCCACATTCGTCTCTTGATAATTCCTGTGCCTATGTTCCATGATATTGCCAAAAAACCTCTCAGTTATATGTATTGTCTAGTTTAATTTTATCGAATTATCATATTATGCATGATTTATTTGAGAAACTTAAATATTATTTTATATACAAGTGCATGTAATTGAACATTGATAATTAATATGCATACATAATCTTATCTCGCCTATACTCATTCAAATAAATTATTTATGAACATGTTATTATGACACCATACATAGAGGACATTATAGGGAGGTTGCCTCCTATATGTCAGGAGGCATCGAAGATTTGAATAGCCAAAGTCCCGATGATTAGCTGGAAGTGGGTTGAGGGAAATATGGTAGATCGGGTGATGCGATAATTCGATGGTGTCCAATCAACATATGTATATCCTATTGAAAGAACCTTCAAGCGAGTTGATGGTCATGGTAGAGCTGATGTTGATTGGATATGCTACCACCTAGAGCACATAACTCTATGGAGCAATAAGTGTGCACTCATTACACCAAATATTCCTCAGTAGAAAACACAAGGGAGGAGTTGGCCTTATATATGAGATGGTATAAGTCATGAGCTTCCCTATACATAATGAATGTTCCACAACAACCTTTGGAGATGTTCTACCCTAGGTCTCCAAGTGAGAGGATAATGGTAAGTAAGCTTGTTCGTCCAACTGCACTCATAATTGAAATATTTTGATTTATCCTAGTTTAATGTTATAATGCATTGGCTTTGAACAGGTTGATCATATCAAACAGACCATAAGTATTACACACCCCTTCTCCAGTCGACATGGGGAAAATGCAAGTTCAATGCAACAAGCACTTGACGATGCTAATAAGTAGTAATACCTGGTTGGAGGCGTCGTTAATCATTGAGTACAATCCACTTGATTCCATTGAGGATAAGGGTAAATGAAGGACTAATAGAGGCCACAAGCAAGCTCAGTCGTCTAGGCGGTCTATGTCAGATGCTCCTTCAAGGAGGGTGGGCAAGAGTAGTCACCAACAAGTTGGAAATGACCCATCGAGGCTGTCTATGTATGTGGGCTCAGGAGCTTTTGTTATGCCATCACATTTTGCTGCAAGAGTTCCTATCATGATGGGTGACCAAGCTCCGTTAGATGTAGGTCTGTCAAAACAATATTGGAACCCGTACAACTTGTAATAGGGCACTAGTGCTTCCACTTACCAAATAGAGGCTTATGCGTTGTAGCCACCGACACTACACACATCGAGTATGCAGATCCCTTTATGGATGAATTTGTTTAGATTGCTATCATTTCGTACACAACATGATGAGCTCCTCTAACAAATTCAGCCACCAATGAGCACCACAAATGAGAAGGGTGAATAAAGGAATGCTGATGAGAGCCAAATATATCGAAAGCCTAGGCGGACATCTAATATGTACACAACAGGGAGTGGAGCCATCCCTCATCGTAGAAGAAAATAGGATGACATAATATCTAATGTAATAATGGTTCGTATTTTCAAAGTAAAATTTGTAATTTTATTTTCATTGGAATGGAGGAATTATTAAATAAGTAATATTCCTATAATCACGATATCCAACGGGCAACTGTTCCCATTGCAATCAAGTACATATAAGCAAAAGTTAAACTATTTTAATTTCATTTTACAGAGTGATTATTATTTTATAATATTTATTATTAGATCATATTCAATAATTAATTAGTCGTTAAATTAACATATCATTTAAGCTTTAATTAAAGTTTTAAATCTTTCACTAATAAAACAAAATTTGAAATATATATTAATTTTAAATATTTTTTGATAAAAGTATATTAAATTTGTAATATAATATTTATTAATTAAATTTAGTTATCAAGTAATTTTGACGCTAAATCTTCTTAACTTAAATTTATTGACGTTTAAACTTCTTAACTTAATATTTAATTATTACTCATCTACTCGATTAATTCCATCTCTTTATTTAATATTTCTTTATAGCATACTCTCTCAACTTGCTTTTTTTAATTATTTTTTTTTTCTCAACTTGCTTATTTTATATAATGATCCTGCTCCTTAAGAAAAAAACCTATATAAGCTAGTTAACTATTATATCAAGCTTTGACTTAGGCTTCGTTTGGAACAACTTTTTTGTTGCTTTCTAAAACAGCTTTATAGTATTAAAATTTCTTGAATTAGAAAATTTTATACTAAAAAGCCATTTTAGAAAGTAGTACGAAAGCTGTCCCAAACGAAGCCTTAATGTACATGAAGAAATCATATCAACGGAATGCGGAAAATTATTCGTTTTCCGCATTTTATTAAATATGAAAAATAATTTTCTGCATTTTATGTATCGAGAAAATGTTTTTATGCATTAAAAGTTTATTTCGCGTATTTGATTCTTTTTATATTATTCCGAAAACCTGCTTTTTTGATGAAATTAAAGCTTCGTTAGAGACGACTTTTTTATTACTTCTTAAAACGAAGTTTTAGTACAATAAAAAAGCCGTCTCAAATGAAGCCTAAATTATAAACCTATAAGTGGAGAAGAGTAGTCCGCATTCGGGTATTGGCAAGCAACATTGATGGGGAAGACATTATGGGAATGATGATGTTTGAAGTGGATTATTAGAAATGATACATCACCAAAAATCGTCTTGATCCAGCACAAATATCGAGATATATTCAAGTTGAAAATTTTCAAAATTAAATTCGGGACCATCCAAACTCCAATTTCAACAAGCTTATAGTCAAACAGAATGTCTCAAAGAGACGAACCCGACGATACCAAAATCGGTCCAATATGAGCCCAAATGGGTCCAAATCGGAGGGCCGAAGCACATTTGGAAAATTCATAACATAAATTGGATGATCAAATGATCTCTAAATATGACATGCTTATAGTCGAATCGAGCAGCTCGACTAGACAAATCCAACGAGCTCAAGATCAATTAATTTTGGCATCATATGGGCACATAAATGTTTGATTGATGCTCTATGATCTAGAGGATCAATTGGAGCCGTCCAATGGAGCACTCCAGATTTACCCCTCGATCTTCTCCATATTTACGAGTCGTGTTATTCTCAAAATCTATAAATATGCCCCATCTTCTCACATGGAGGGGGGCTTGGACCTTCGGAAGGTTGAACCTTTTGCTAGAGATTGGAGAGAGCTCTGCTGCTTGAAGGATCCTAAAGTTCTACCCAAGCATTACCACCAACGAACTTCAGTCAACCACCGCTAGACCATAGCTCGGCAGTCGATCATCGCCGAACCACCGTTCTTCCATCGACCATCACTGGTCCACCACCTATTTGCCCACCGCCGTGCGGACCATAACCAGTCCATCGACTGTGGCCGAACGTCCACTACTTGCCAACCACCTATTGTTGATGAACGTTCTCCCATCTGCCAACTGCTGACCGCCTTTGGGCCTCCATTTGGCCTCTGAGGGTCGCCGAACGACCGCCTGACTACAGTCCCTTTGACCACTGTCGCCCGTCCACTACTGTCCCTCCAACCACCGTTGCCCGCCAACTATAGTACCTCCGACCACCGTCGCTGTAGACTCTAGTCCCTCCGATCTGCGTCATACGTCGACTACAATCCCTACGACCATCGTCGTCTGCCAACTACAGTCCCTCCAACCACCGTCGCCAACTAATTATAGTCCCTCAGACCTCCGTCGCCTGCCATCTGCAGCCTCTCTGACCACCGTTGGTCCTACCGACCAAACGAACAAGCCAACACTCTCTTGAGAACAACTCTCATATCACTACTCTTTCAGCTCCCACATGTAATGTGCTCTATATGATGCATATTTACTACATTGAATCAAGACCTTCTCTCAAGAAGAGCCTCATTTGTAACCAATAACAAATATTAGTGAATTCATTTCAGTTGGACAAGACCCCGTGATTTTCCCCCTTTCAAAATTTTTCACATAAAAATCTTAATGTCTCTTATGACTTTTTCACTTCTTTCTATTTATCTGTATGTGTTTAAAATCTTTATTCAAAATTAAAATGTTAAGTTTGTTATCTCTTTACCATCAAGAATATTTGAGCCCTCAACAAGAACTATATTAGAATAAGCTCAAATTCAAACCACCTCGACATATTTTGTTAGCTTCATACGTCACCGGGATAATAATTTCGTTTTAAATAAGCTTTCTGCTATTTCACATTGCTCTTTGGCTTCTTTCTAATTTATATCATCTACCCATCTTCAAAAAAACTTGAAAAAAAATAAATAAAAGAAAAAAAATCTTCTCGCTGGGCTTAACAAGATAATAAATGTGCGTTCCAAATTGAACGGCGAGCTCAATCAATCCTCAGCAGAATACCTCCAACAAAGCAAGCAATCCCTCTCTTCCTACCTGAACAGCACGACAGACCTTCTATCCCTTCCCCCAAAATGTCCTCAATGGCCTCACCGCTCTCCGGCATCCACCTTCCTTCCGCCGCCTCGTCCGCAGGCACCAAATCCTCCCCCACCACCGCCTTCACTCCGTTAATCCAAAGGAGCCTCCTTTCTCCTACCCGGAGCCTCATCTCAAAGAGAACAATAAGACTAATGGCAGTCTACAGTGCGCCGACGAGCCCCGAAGGTATTTCGGAGAAGGTATCGGAGAGCATAAAGAAGGCTGAGGAAACGTGCGAAGGGGACCCTAAGAGCGGCGAGTGCGCGGCAGCGTGGGATGAGGTGGAGGAGCTCAGCGCCGCCGCCAGCCACGCGCGCGACCGAGCTAAAAGCAGCTCTGATCCACTCGAGAACTACTGTAAGGACAATCCGGAGGTCAAGGAGTGCCGAACCTACGAGGACTGATTTTGTTGCAGTCGAATCTTCATGCTTGGGATCAAGAGAACAGGGGAAGAAGAAAGGTGTCGACTTTCGTAAGGGATTTGATACTTGGTCAGTTTGTGGATGATGACAATGGTTTGTTTGCCTTTGTTTGATGTTATGGGATTTTGTATGGAGTTCTATTTCGAATAAACGCTTGATCTTAGCTTGGGCTCTTTGGTATTTAGATTGATTTTGGAGATTTTATGTGTTGGTAAAAAACTAATTTTTTTTGTTCTTGTTTTGGGTTAAATCTTGGATTTGAAAAACATGATAGTTGAAGTGGGATTGCAGGTGTTATTGCCATGATTCTGCTCATTCACTGCGGCCTCTCTTGCATTTCAGAGAAGGAGGTCGAAGTCGGCCTGATTTATGTTTTTCAGCTTTTTCTGTGAGCCATTGTCAAAGGAGACGAGGAGGTTGAAGGTTTCTAAAATATATTAAATTCTAAGATGTTGACAGCGGACTTAGGATGCAAAGTGGTTGTAAACATCTATGGAGGAAATATGGAGAAAATAAATTTTTTGAAAGTTTTTTTTTTAATACTTTTTTTTTGAAAATCAATAAAAGAGTGATCAAATATATATTGTGGTTATGATTTAGAAAGCAAAATAGCAAGAAGACTGTACTAAACGAAGTCTTAGGATGTTAATCTCAGCGGTATGTATAAATGAATTATTTATTTTTTTTAAATTTCGTAGTTGAAAAAGCTTTGAGAATTCTACTAGTTTGATATAGGTGCTCATATTGCTTAGAGAAATTGAAAATTCGACACGTTTAGTTCACGAGTAATTTGAGGGACTTCTTATGTATAAATGTACTTTTATTTTTAATGATAAATTCTTGGGCTTATTATGCCAAGAATTCAGGGTTTTAGAAATAGTATTGATATATCATCAAAAAATTATCCTAGCACGAAACTCGAGGCAAAGTCAAGTTGAATACTTCCGAAATTAAATCTGGGACCATCCGAAATTTGATTTCAGCAAACTTACAGTAAAACTTAATGTCTCGAAAATACGAACCCAACAACACCAAATTCAACCTAATTTGAGCCTAAATGGGTCCAAATCAAAGACCCGAAGTTCATTTGAAAAATTCAAATGATAAATTGGATAATCAAATGATTTTCAAGTGCGACATGCTTATAGTCGAATCGAGCGGCTGGATGAGACAAATCCAACGAGTCTAAGATTGTCGAATTTTGATATCATAAAGACATTCAAATACCCAGTAAATGGTCCATGATTAAGGGGATCAACATCGGTTGTCCATTCAAACCACCCCCAACTTACCCTTGATCGCCAGACAATGGTCTTTACGACATTCATCACTAGATAATGGTCTTTATGACCACTATCGCCCGCCGACCACGGTCCTTCTAACCTCCATCACCAGACAACAGTCTTTATGGCCACCATCGCCCGCCGACTACGGTCATTCTGACCTCCGTCACATGAAAATCTGACCTTCGTTGCCAAACTATTGTCCTTTAGACCTCCATCGTTAGAGAATTATCTTTCCAACCTCCGTCACCTGCCGACTACGGTCCTTTTGATCTCCATTGCCAAACAACGGTCCTTTCGACCTCTATCGCATGACCACGGTCTTTCCAATCTTCGTCGCCAGACTACGGTCCTTTTGACCTTTATCGCCAGATAAAGATCATTCTGACCTCCGTAGCTAGACAACGGTCTTTCGGACCACTATCGCCCGTCGATTACAGTCCTTTCGACCTCCATCTCTAGATAACGATCTTTCAACCATTATCGCCTGCCGACTATGGTCATTCTAACCTCTATTGCATGCCGACTACGGTCCTTCCTACCTCAATCACCAGACAACAGCTTTTTGACCATTGTCACCCACCGACTATGGTACTATTGACCTCCATTACTAGACAATGATCTTTCTAACCATTGTCGCCAGCCGACTACGGTCCTTCCTACCTTCGTCGCCATATAATAATTTTTCTGACCACTGTCACCCACCCCCCCTCCCCCCGACTACGGTCCTTCCGACCTCCATCGTCATACATCGGTCTTTCTGACCATTATCGCTCGCCGACTACGATTCTTATTGTAATAACCCATGTTTTAACCCAGGTGAATAATTTTTTCTGGAGTCATTATTACTCTTAATTATAAATCATCTTAGTCATAGTGTTGTTATTGTAGTATTTTACTTGCACGAATTTCTTCATAATTTTTGGGCGCCAGTGAAATTCCTTAAGAAATTGATATCTGTTGGTGCAAGTGGAGATTTTTGAACCGTCAGGTGTCCGTTTTATAAACTGATTTCACCGATATTTTTTAAATAAAATGATTTATTTTATGGATATTTTTTATAATTTTTGAAATACTAAAATAATTTATTTGAATTTTATGCTAAAAAATTAATTAAATTAAATATTATGTTAATATTATATATTATTTTTTATAAAATTCTTTTCCCCCCATTGATTCGGGCAACAAAGACGTTTTAGAGAGAAAATGAGAGAAATGTGAGGAGAGAGAAAAAGAAATATTGGATTTGGAGGCTGCGTAGTGATTTTTGTCAGTCGAGCCTGTTGAGAGATTTGCTCGTCTTACTGTGAGGAATCTTTACCTTATTTTTTATTTCAATGATTTATGTTTTTGACATTTTTCTGATCAAATTTGTGTATTCGTTACGAAACATATCAATACTGATTCTTCTAATTCCCATAATGTAATGCACTTTATATGATGTATATTTGCTACATTAAACCAAGGCCTTCCCTTAAGGAAGGGCCTAATTTATAATTGTCTGCAATACTAGTGAATTCACTCAAACTGGGCTAGGCCCCATAATTTTTCTCCCTTTTCAGAGGTTTTCACGTGAAAACTCTTGTGTCTCTTATGAACGTTACATCATCTCTTTTATCTGATTATGTGTTGGATCTTCGTACAAAACTAAAACATTAAACATTATATTTCTCTATCGCCGCAAATATTTCAAGACATCATGATATTATAAATCATTAGTTTGAAGTTGAAAAAATATGTATATTTTTATAAAAGTAATAAAAAATAAACATTATTTAAAAATCATAAATAAAAATAAAATAGTAATAATATTAATTAGTTAATAATATTTAAAAAAAGAAAGAGAAGAGGCTGCTTAACTTTAGTTATATATATAACATATTTTAAAATTAAACTCTATTATTCATAACATATACGTTAGATATTGGGAAAAATTTTAAACTAGGTATTATTAAAACTTTAATAATGTAATTAAATATTGAAAAAAATAAATTTAAAAGTATGTAAAGTCGTCCATCAAATGGGCGACTTATGCTGACTCAGACTTGCTGAGTCATGCGCCAGTTGCCGAACTGACGGGCTACTTATTTAAAAAAATTATTATTGTAAGTTGCCCGTTAAACGAATGACTTGCTATAATAACTTCTGAAAAATAATTTAAAAATAAAATAAGTAGAAAATATATTAAATAAATATATTTAAAAAATAATTAGAAATAAAAATAGAGACAAAAACAAAAAATATAAAGTTAATGTAAACTATAATTTCTATATAATAGAAGTCAAAAGTTTAAATATGTATATTGATCAAAATTTGATAAAAATGAACATTTTTGTTTATTTTGATATTATTAAATTTTAATAGGTATTTTTTTAATGGATAAGCATTATACAAAAAATTAAAATGACAGAAAAAAATAACCATTCAAAGTTTCTCGCTTCAAAAGTAAATATTATAACTTTATATTTTTTGTTTAAAAATATATATATTTAAACTGGACTTCTATTAAAATATAGAAATCATAATTTATACTAACTCTATATTTTTTGTTTTGTCTATTTTTGCTTTTAAATTATTTTTTAAAATATATTTTCTACCTATTTTATTTTTAAAATTTTTTTTTTAAAAATTTACTGTAACAAGTCGCCCGTTTAACATGCCACTTACAATAATAAATATTTTTAAATTAAGTAGTCTGTTAGTTAGTTCAACGACTGGCACATAACTCAGCAAGTCTGAGTCAGTATGAATCCCCCGTTTGATGGGCGACTTGCCTATTTTTAAATTTATTTTTTTGATACTTAATTACATTATTAAAATTTTAATAATATCCTTAGATATTGGAGAAATAGATAGATATGTCTGACACGTGTCAAATAAATATACGCATCCCTTATAATATTGCATTTTTTTTATTACAAAATTTCAATGAAGCATACAATATTCAACTGGAATTCCTGAAGAAAGTTGCCAAGTTTGTGCAGACTATTGCATTCGAAAACACAAGACATTTCTCATACTACAGTAACTTGCATAAAAATTCAGCTTTTCTTGAACTGAAACCTCAATGGGGCTTTATACTTTGTTTATATGATTTACTTAAGAGAGTATATCGTCTTTCATCAGAAGTTAAATGGGAAGTAATTCTTCAATAATTGTGATTCAATTGTTTAGCTTGCTCATCTTTAATTAAAAGTAAAAGAAGGACTCATGAGGGAGCTTAAGTGGATGTAGAAAAGAGATTGTTCAATTCTGGATATTTGGACAAGGGTTGTAAAGTCCTTAACATGAGAGGAAATCGATGATTGACGAAGTTGCTGATTAGAAGGGGCGGGAAAAGTTCATATACATAACAACAACAACAACAACAAGTTTTTATCCCACTAAAATGTGGGGTCGGCAACATGAATCCTTTTTCTCTATTGAGTCCTGTTAAGGGTCAAATTCTCATCTAAATCTAATAAAGAAAGGTTCTTTCGAATATTTTCTAATCAAGTCTTTTAAGGTCTACCTCTATCTTTCTTAATATAAGTCAAATCTAATACATCTACTTTCCTAACCGGGTCATCAGAAGGCTGCCATTTTATGTGACCAAACCATCTAAGACGACTCTCTCTAATCTTATCTTCCACTCGAGCTACTCCAACTTTTTCACGTATATGCTCATTTCGTATCCTATCTTTAAGAGTAAAGCCACTCATCCACCTGAGCATCCTCATCTCTACAACACTTAACTTAATATAAAAGTTCATATACATAGCACCAATTGTGTACAATGAGGATCAATTTCAATTGTCTAAACTTTTTTTTTTATCACACCCACACAATAAATTAAGCAAAGAAAGAGAAATAAGATTTCTTATGAAATTCTTAGAAAGAAAAATTACAAGGTCTAGCCCAATTGTAAAGATATAATATTTTGCATGAATCAATATCTAGATTGCCTACCATTGAGAAGTCTAAACGAACTTCAATATCAGTAACAATATCAATCCTCCCATGCAGCGATGATCTTAAATGTAATAGGTTGATGATGCCCTCAAATAATAGAATAACAACACATTTGGATAACATCACTATTAATTGCAATGTGTTGCTTATCAGGGTGTTGAATGTCATCAAGTCTTTAGATGATGTGTGAGACAATCAGGGGGACCAAATGTGATGCATCAAATGGCTACAAAGGTGATTATAAACATGAGATGAACATCATCTGGTCATCAAGTAGCGATGTGTGCATTGTGATCACTAGCACCGTATGAAATATTTCGTGGTAAGATAATAATAAGTGCTTGGCAAGCAATATTTAATCTTTAAGTGGTTGTGGTTTCAGGTGGCTATGAGTTACACAATATCTATCATTGCATGCTACTGTGACAATAAAAATAACTATAAACAGGAGATGAGCATCATGTAATCTTCATGTTGTTATAGATTGACACAATCATAATCATCATATATGGCATGCCTGATGCTATTAATATGATGATAAAATGATTGTAAATGGGAGACAAGCATAGTTTGATGTTCAATGGAGATGGATGATGCGATCGCTATCATGCATGTAACATTGTTTAAGATGGATGTAGATGAGAGAAAAGTCTGGTCTTTAGGTGACGGCAAGCAGTGCAATCATAATATGAGAAAGTTCTTCGAAACTCTTTCCATCATAAAAAAAAAACTCAGAAACGAGTTTAGAAAATAGCCAAATTGATAAAAATAATACTACAAATCTCCTCTTGAATGAAGCTATCAAAACTGATAAATGATAATAGTGCATCTCCACTTTTTTATATATAGATAAACTCCTCTTCTTAAAGGAACAATTTATCACAAGGTAATATAATATTGAAGGGATGATAGCTTTGAGAATTTTGAATCATCATGAACAAATTGTTGAATAAAAAGTGCAAACCAGCACAATCAAAGGCCGCTTATGCTCAAGGGGCTATTAGTTAGTTCCTTTCGACAGGGGCTATTAGTTGTTACTTAATGAATCGTTCAAAAAAGAAAGATAACTCAACCATGATGAGCCAAGCCAACCTAGCCTAAACCAAGGTAATCAACCTTGACCCCCCCGCTTGGCTTGTTTAGGGCCTTTTAAGCCCTAATTCAGGCACATCCATGATCTCAATATGCCGCATCGAATCTTGTCTAATGGATGTCAAGTTATTTTGAGCTTGTCTAATCTTCGATTTGGCCAAATTGAGTAAGACCAAACACCAATTCAACCCTTTTGAATGGCATTGAGATCAAGTAATTTGCATTGAATTTTGCACTTCATAAGCTATAAACTTTAACAATTACAACAAAAAATATATTGAAAGCATGTGTTTATTGGTGCCAAAAGCATTTCTCAACCACATATAGTTTCTAATTTCTACTTCCAACTTATGTAAAACATTGGCCCAAACCCCCACACTAATACAGCTTGTAATTGATAAGCATAACATTATACACACAAGGAGAGCGCAATCAACAAAAAATTGAGAGAAAGACCATGACATATGATTGAAGGAATTATTTATATTAGCTAAGTTTAATACTACAGCATGAAATTGAAAGAAAAAGTTACATTGAACATAACCCACATCACATCAGATATGAAGCGAGGAAAACTAGAGATGACAAGACTCAAACACCACCAACATGACAAAAAAACTTCAAATATTACAACTAAAACAGACCAACCAGACACCCAACCAATAAGGTGAGCTACTCACCACTGTAACACATTCGAAGATGCAACTATCTGCTGTCCTGGGCAAGGGAGCTGCCATGGCTTCAAAAGTGGATCTGGAATCTCTGGAATATCCATAGCAACTCCACTGAACTCCTCAACAAACAGAAGAACAGAATTCATAGATTGAAGTCTATCAGTTAATTCCATAATCTGAGTTCTGAGTATAAGGTTCTCCGATTCCACCTTCAGATATTGATTCATGTGCATATTGATCTGCATCTCAATTTGGTCGTTTTCTTTCTTGATATGAGCAACCTGATTTACCATCTCATCGAGGTGCTGCTGCTTCCTCAAGCGAGATCTCCGAGCGGAATCCCTGTTTGACACCATTCTCTTCCTCTTTCTCTCGTCAACCATTACCCCAGAGTTCTCAGAGCTGGAAGATTGGTGGGCTGGCCTCCCAGACATTTCTTTTGCCAGAAAAAAAAATCTTTGCCGATGATTCGAAAGATTTGGACTTTGTGAAGAATCGATTGGAATCAAGCGAAAATTTGGGGTTTAATTCACGAGAAAACGTAGAACCAGTAAAGAAACACAACCGACAAGGATTGGAGGAAGCAGATGCGAAGAGTAGAGAAATTCATAAAGGCTAGAGATTGATTTCGTGCAAGAACATAGGGATCAAGATCTGGGTACTAAATCCTGAAACCTTTATGAAGCACAAAAAAAAAAATATCTGGCCCGGAGCTCGACTAGGTTTCTTTCTATCCAGAATCTATAATAGAAATTGGTTCCAAAAACCAGATGGAAACCAAAAAGGACAAATTTTTGGCGATGGATTTCACAGAACAAGATCGGCAGCAACCTAACTCTAATAAAACTCACAAAAATCAAGATCTCTCAATGAAAAACGAAGAAGGAAAAACGAAGAAGGAAAGAATACTTAGCTGGAAAGATAGCGCGTAAGGCAGGAAGGTATAACTTGGCGACCGCGAAGGGAAGGTTTGGCCTGCCATGGAGATGGCCTTTTATAGGAGAGTGGAATGGCATATTAAAAAGTGGATGCGAATATTCCACCATTATTTAGCTTATTTTCTTAGGGAAATGAAAGAAACATGCTATCTACCATCTGTGCAGTCAAATTAAAAATAATAATAATAATAATAATAATAATAATAAGAGAGAAAGTTTATGACTAAGAGAAATAAATATTTGGTTGAAGATTATTAAAGTTTAAAGTAGAAGATTAATTTTTAAAAGCTGTAATTTTTTGTTTTATATTTTATGGTTTATTCTATATTATTAAAAATAAATAAATATAATAAAAATTAAAGATTAACAATATTGGTTCAGGGTGTTTTCATCAATTTTTATTTAAAATTTATTAAATTATTTTAAGATAAATGTGATAGGAAATTTAATTAATTACTCATATATTATAATTATTTTCAATAAATTTAATAAATTTGAGATTTTTATTAGAATATTTCAATATTAATTTATAAAAAAAATTTATTTAGATAATATTATTTTAATCTCAATTATTTTTATTAAGCTAACATTAATTTGATTTTTTTTTATTTATTTTTTGAAGTGTAGTAGTAATATTTTCATTATGCATAAATAAGAGAATATTTTGATGCAAACACTTTCTGGAAATGATGAGGGCTTAGCCAGATTCCATTAAGTAAAATATTATAACGTGTATGCCAAAAAAAGATGCTTACATAAATTAGTAGAGCTTCACAAAAGAGGAAGTATACAATGAGAAAGAATTATTTAAAACTAATAAGTTCCAAAGCAATAAGTTAAACCCCAACAAAAGTAGGAGAAATTATTCCGTGCGGAGACCGGACGTAGAACGCCGTTTGAAAACCAACCAGAATGTGCCACGTCAGCTGTACCTTTCACGGATGAGTTAGATGCAAAAACGTGCACTATCTAATAAAAATAGTTACAAGAAATCCTAAATTTTTACTGGATGAAGAAACCAAAATTGTTGGATTGCACCTTAGAAATTGAAGGAGATTATTACGTGCAGTCATCGGATCGTCCGGAGGCCAATCAGAGCATGCCACATCACTCGATACACAGCCGTACACAGTAATGGTACATAACGTACTAGTGATGTGGGGTGTCTTGATTAGCCTCTGAACGGTGTCCGGTGACCGGTGACCGCAAGTAATAATTTCGCTTGAAGAAGAGGACATGCATCATTGCCCAAAGTCCGATAGTAATCTTTACATCCTTGGTTGATCAACATTAATATGATATGTGAAGTAAATCACTCCATAGAAGTCAAAAACCACAAAAAAGCAAGACAACAAGTCATTAACAGGGAGAGCAATTAAAATTTAAAACCATAAACAAGAACACCCACCAACAAAACATTTAATAGGTTTTAACATAGAAAGAAATAAGTCTAGCACAATATAAATAAAGTATCATGCTAGAGTAAGCCAGCCGTGAAAAAGACTATCCATAATAAAGATATTGAAAAGATCCAGGAACAAAAGAATAAGGCATAATGTAAAAATAGAGGCCCTATTCCAACCCTTCATAATGGTATTAATTTATGCTAGAAAAAACTTTTGAATTTCCACCTACATAGTTAATAATCTACTAAATGTTTGACCTTGATTGCAATGCAACCAGGGGCTTTTCTTTTACCCTTGCGAATTCCTTCATCTCTCCCCCAAAAGATTGTAGGAAATAATAGAGATGCTTAATAAATAAATCACTTGATTTATTTATGCTCACAATCAAATAACAGAGTCAAAATTTTGTGGAGATATGTTTGTAACAAGAGAAGATTCCTAAAGGAAATAAGCTTCCTCAGCATTCAAGCAGAATTTAGGCAACTGAAAATAGGTAGGGATGAGATTCAGTAGTTCATTGCATAAGATACAGGTTTTTTGGAAAGCTCATACCATGCCCTTTCATAGGAATGTCAATATTTGACACAACCTGAAACCCAACTCAGACCCGACCCAAAAAAATCAAGGTTCAGGTCAACCCGTTTGTCATACGGGTTAGGTTCGGGTTCAACAAATTGACCCGTTTAAAAAATTAGGTCGAATTTGGGTTGACTCGGAAACCCAAAATTGACTCTATTTGACCCGTGAGTCTCTATCAATCTGCTAATCCGTGCTCGTGACAACTCTATAGTCTCCGCTAGTCCACTGTCCACCTCTCCAGACTCCTGTACTGAGTGCGCTCGAGGCCGCGCAAGGCAGGCCAGACTAGCCAGTCGAGCTCGCCTAATCGCCTTCCCACCGTGGCGCTATTTCGACTTCCGCGCTTAGGTCCGCACGAACCACACCCAGCAGTCAGCACTCGGACGTGCCATTCCAACTCCCGCGGTCGTGCCATCCAGCTCTCACCCGACCGTGCCTTCACTGAGCTCGCTCGCTTGATGCTCGCCAGACTCCAGTCATGCCCGCACCCGGAGTGTTCTTACTTACCCGAAAAAATTCAGGTTCGCGGGTCAGGTCAACCCTGTAACCCAATAGGTCGAGTCCGAGTCTGAAGTTTTGACATGTTTGCAAAATCGGGTCGAGTTAGGGTCAACTTGTTTGAACCCGGATCAATCCGATTTCGACCTGAACCCGACCCGCGGACCTATTTTGACACCCCTACCCTTTCAAAATGTCCCCAATTTTTAGGCCCTTATTTATAACCATCCAATAATGTATAGAGTATTTAAAGAATGACCTTTGAAACATTAGAGTTTATTCCAATCAACATCATGTCAATTATAGAACATCATGTGTTTAACAAAAGAATTCTTTAAGAAGGTATCCACATTCTAAATAGCATGATCCATGCGCCCCAAAATAGTAGTGTTTATAATAACATTAAAATATTCTTAGTTAGCCAAATACTACTATTTGAGATAATGTATTTGAGAGGAGCATTAAGTGAAAAAATGAAGATTGAAAGCAATTATTGGACCATAACCTGATCTCTACAGTTACACCATAGCTCAATTGCCACCTATAGGCCATCACCTATTCATGAAACTTTTTTTGTCCATCACCTATTCACCGCCATCGAATCACCTCTATCCTACCATTATCATCGGACCTCCATTACCTAAACATTATCATCAGACCATCTGATGGGGGCGGTGGATTAACGTAAAGAATTGTAAAAATAATTTAGGGCTTTATCAATCCCTAAATAATGCTTAGATTTTTTTTGATATAAAAATGATAAAAACCCTACTTAATATACGCAAGTATACGTACCGAATTAAGTAATATAATGATAGAGTAAAGTATCGATCTCACGAGAAAGAATATTTACTTGTAAATACTAGTAGTGTCTACTACAATTATAATAATTATCCTACTCAATAAAAATAATTTTGGTGGAGCTTCAATTACTTAGTTTAAAATAAATAAAAAATTTAAATGAAATACTATTTGGATAAAATATTTTGAATTGATGGAATGTAAATATAATATATTTTCTAATGATTCTCTTTTATATTGATACTATTCAGAGTATATGTATCATCGACTGCTCAGTCAAGAGTAAAAAGATAAAGGATGGATTAAACCATTCCAACCTCAATTCCACTCTAAACTCCAATAGTCTGTCACCCTGTGAAAATCTTAGAAGAGTAAGTAAAACATGTACTGTTAAAATTCTCTTATTATAATTCATCTCTATAAATTTGATATATGTCAAGCACTATGCCTATGCTTGCATAATATCAATCTAATATATCTGATTATGTCTGCTTTCATATTCCTATACTCCATATTACACCTGATATTAACTACATATATGCCACTATGTGTATTAAATGAAGACCTGATATATTAAAAATATCATTAAATTATTGATGAAGAGAATTCATTAGTACTCAATATTTTATTTGCACCATCAATCCAAACTTAAAGAATTTAGTCAGACATGAAGAATAAGTGAAGCAAACTCATTTTCATTAATTGCATTAAAAAAAGAAAGTACAAAAAAAAGATATCACTAGATGGGTTCAATAATTTTCTATACACTCCTCCTTGAATTTATAGAATTGATTCCACGAACATTGACCAAACACTCTTATGAAGTGGATCTAGTGCTCCCTGAATTCCCTCCCTTAGTTGTCACTCCTAAGAAAATTAGAGACAAACACTATGAAGACTGAAATTAATTAAGTGACCGAACTCTCTTACTAACATTACAAACAGACAATTTATAGAAAAATATAAAACATAGATTCTGGAGTCACGGCGCTTGAAATACTTACGCTGCAGTGCACATAAAATGAACTGACGCTGCAACGCTGAAGGATTTCATCCACTGCGATGCTTGCTGATGTGGATCCATTAATTGTTTAGTGAATAGATGCGTCACTTCGCTGAAAGTTAGTGTCTTGAACAGTTATAACTGTAGTGTTGCGGCGGCGCTGCTGACGGTTGAGCACTGCGGCATTCACATGGCACTCCCCTTGGCTTGGTGGCTATGGAAATTGGCGATGCGGTGCTGTGTAGATAGAGACTGGGCTTTGTAGTGTTGACTCCTCCAACGCTGCGGCATTGTTAAACAGAGACTGGGCTTTGCAACACTGACTCCTCCGACACTGCGGTGCTATTAAACAAAGACTAGATGCCTCCATATCCATATCAGGCGCTCCGACAGTGTCAAAGATGGTGTCGTAGCGGTGTAGTGTCTGACGCCGCGACGTTGTATCATACTTAAAATTTTTGTACATTTTTGGTATTTTATTTCATAAACACAACTAAAATAAAATAGTTTCACTAGCAATTTAATATATAAAATATAATATTATTTACACTCATCAACATCATCACCTGATAATTATCATGTTTATCGCCAAACTATGATAATCTATACCCTATTGCTCAATTATGTTCATTCAACCATCATCGTCCGACTACCATCCACTATAAAAGTTTTCTAACTATAGGCCTTTGATCATGATTGCCCAACTACAGTACTCCGACCATCACTGCCCAAATATGGCCCCTTGACCACCGTCACTAAAATGCGATCCTCCGAATATCATTACTCAACTAGGACCTCAAACTAATATCATACCACTATAGTCCTTCGCCTATAATTACTTGACTATGATCCTTCAGCCACCATTGCTCGACTAAGGTACTCCGACCATCCTCACTCGACTACAGTCCTCTAACAACCATAGGTAAAAACTCACACTTAATTTTTTTTCTTAATTAACATGCACTTAAATAATGTAGATAAAAGGATACTTTTTATTATAACAAATAAATTAAAAAAGAATTTATCTAAGATATTTTGTTAATATTTTTTTTACTTTTATCTTTTTTTTAAAAGTAAGGTTACTTACTTTATCTTAAGACAATGTATTTATTCTTATTTCTCTCATTTCCTCAATATTTTTCTCTCTAAATATTATTATTTTCATATTTTCTTATACCATATAGTAACTACTAACTAGCTCTCAACTTTCATGACTCTCCAAGCTTCACTATACTGAGTAAGGAACATGAAGTGAATACTTGCTCTCAACTCTTAGGACTATTATTATTACAGGTGAGTTTAGTTTCTCAACAAGCAAAAATGTCTTCTTTGTAAAAAGAAGATGGATAATTATAGATAGTCACGCAGCTGAGGAGGCATTGGTAGCAAAGTGAAAGCATTATGGTTGAGGTTTCCTAACATCATAGGGGCATTGGACCACCATATTTCCCTTTATATGTGGGTGCATTTAATGGTAATCTTCTTGAGGCAAAGGTGAGCTGGAGAACGTAAGACATAAGTCCAACTTAAAGAAGATCAAGTGCTAGGTTTCAACTGATGGATGAGTAGTTTGGATCAAACTATTCTATAGACATGGGAGAAATGGTACAGCGCTATTATATAATGGCGAAATACTCTCTAACGGTTGCTATCCTCTTTAATGCACAGGTATGGTACCCTAGGCCATAAGGCCCTGGAGACTTTAACCAAGTTGTAAGGAGGAATATAATTCAACAACAACACGATTAAGAGTCAAATTCTATGTTAGAAAAGATCATTTCTAATACTTTCTAATAAAATATTTTTAGGTCTAACCCTACTTTTCTTAACATATGCCATATTTAATACATCAACTCTTCTAATTGGGTCATCAGAAGACTGATATTATTGTGTTTTCTATGATGTATTTATTTATATTTAAATCAATTACAGTACAATTTCAATAGTTTATTTAAATACCTATTTCAAAGTAGTATTCATCCCCGCTTCAATTTTAGTTTTTTTGTACAGTACTTCAGTTATTATTATTCAACATTTTTAACTCTTTAGGTTTGAGTTATTGATTCATGTTTTAGGTTGTCATAATCTACTAAGCCGTGTTAGCTAGCTCATTTCTATTTTTGCTTCTATTTTCAGGCCAAGAAAAGGGTAAGAAGTGAGCTGAATAGTTTCTGATATCAGACACCACTACAGGAAAACTGTCTGTTACCGTCGGAATTTCCGGCGGATAGTATCCGCCGGAAACTAGCGACGCAATTACCGGCGGATTCATCGCTGGTAATTGTGCGACGGAATTTTCAGCGGATTATCCATCGCTTATATACCGACGGATAATACGCCGCAATTGCATCAGAAAAGTTTCATTTTCCGACGCAATATCCGTCGGAAATTACCGATGGTCTTACCGACATATTTTCCGCTGGCTTACTTAAACTCGACGAACTATAACCGACGAATGTTCCGCCGGAAATTACCGGTGGTCTTACCGGCGTATTTTCCATCGGCTTACTTAAACCCGACGAACTATAACCGACGGATGTTCCGCCGGTAATCTTTCCGACGGAGTATCCGCCGAAAAATCCACCGGTAAAGGCCCTATTTCGAGCCATCCCGCGCCTGGTTCCTCATTCTCGTCTCATTCGGCTTTTCTGTGTTCTATTCGCTCCGACGACGCATTCCGCTCCGACGATGAATTCCTTTCCTTTGACGCCGGCGGACTCTCCTTCTCCAGCGACGCTCCGACGACACTCCGACGACGTTCCTTCGCCGCTGGTTTCGCTCCTTCGCCGCTAGGTTTCGCTCCTTCGACGACGTTCCTTCGGAATCGAACACGGTTTCGCTCCTTCGACGACGTTCCTTGGTTTGGAGGTAACACTCTCTTTTCTTTAGTCATGGATGTTCTTACTAGATTGTACCCTTGTGTGATATTATTAGTAGAATTCAAATTGGATTGTTGAAGTGGAGGAATGAATTGGGCTTGTTGTGTGATAGAAAAGTCCCCCTCAAGCTTAGGGGCTGTTTGGTAGAACCTAGGATTTCATTTAAGTAGGATTTTGTAAATTCTCTAAATCCGGATTTACCAAATAATTTACCAAATCCTAAGGGGGTTAAATCCTGAAAACTGTTTGGGGAGTTTATTTAAGTGGGTCTAGGGCAAGGAGAGGGATTTGGCCAACCAAACCAACCCATGCAGTATGGTGTAGAATATTGGCCATTAGAAAATCCGGATTTACAACGTAACTTTCGTAGGAATGTCTAAGAGCAGGGAGATGGACTCCCATAGTCAGTGGAATTTTGGAAATTCGGTATTTAGAGCGAATCGGGGGAATTTTCCATCTCGAGAGGATTTCGTTTGCCGTGAGAAGTGGATTTGCATTTTAGGCCGTTTGGATGGATTTCGCCCAAATCCGGCCAAAATTCGCATACCAAACAGCCCCTTAAGGGGAAATTCTATAAGATGGTGGTTGGATTTACAATGCTTTATGGTGTAGAATATTGGCCATTAGAAGAGAAGCATAATATTAGGTTAAGTGTTGTAGAGATAAGGATGCTCAGGTGGATGAGTACGTGGTTTGGTCACTTAATTAAAATGATTGCCTTCTGAGCAGGCTAAGAGTCTTTGTATATTTCTTCAATAAATTTAATATATCCATATTATATGTAGGTTATATTATGGATATCAGAACTCAAAGAAGTTGGATGTATAATCGATTGGCGCAAGGAAGAAAGACATTAACCGATGAGTTCATCAAAGGGGTGAATATTTTTATTCAGACAGCTTTTCAACTGCCCAGCTTCATCAAAGATGGAATGATTCGTTGCCCATGTTCTAAACATAAAAATCAGGTCTACCTAAGCCCAGATGATGTTACTGTTGATCTATATCATCGAGGCTTCATGCCAGAATATTGGTATTGGACTTCTTATAGTGAGTATGAACCACATTTCGATTCTCGATGTGGCTCATCGACAAGTGCTACTATAGGTGAGGAAGAGCATATCATACCTAATCTTGAAGACTTAATTCATGATATAAGTGGAGTACAATTTGAACAGTATACAGAAGCTAATCCTGAGTCACCTAATAAAGAAGCTCAAAATTTTTATGATCTACTGCATGCTTCTCAATAACCAATATGGAAGGGTTGCACTACTCACTCAGAGTTATCCATTGCTGTTAAGATGTTAAGCATCAAGGCAGAATATAATGTCCCCCGTGAATATTTTAATCAATTCATTGGGCTGCTCAAAGAAACCAATCCGGTAGATAATATAATTTCTACGGATTTATATCGGACTAAGGAGCTAGTTTCTAAGCTTGGTTTGACATACACAAAGATAAATTATTGTGTCAATGGATGCATGTTATTTTATAAAGATGATCAATCATAAATTACATGTCGTTATTGCAACGCACCAAGATTTAAATCAAAATCTATCACGAAAAGAAAGCTGAATGAAGTACCAGTTAGTAGGTTATTTTACTTACCCATAATTTCTAGACTGCAACGGTTATAAGCATCCATGAGATCTGCTACACATATGAGATGATATAAAGAACATATCTCACAAGAAGGTTTTATTACACATCCGTCAGAAGCAGATGCTTGGAAACACTTTGATCGTACAAATCCCACCTTCGCCTGAGAATCAAGAAATGTAAGATTAGGTTTATGTGCAGATGGTTTCACTCCATTCAGCCAGTCTGCTTCACCTTACTCATATTGGCCTGTGATACTCACTCCATACAATCTTCCTCCAGAGTTGTGCATGACAACTCCTTATATGTTTTTGACGCTTATCATTCCAGGGCCACACAATCCAAAAGTAAAGATTGATGTATTCCTTCAACCGTTAATTGATGCTTTAAATTTATTATGGGAAGAGGGAATAAGTACATATGATATCTCCACCAAACAGAACTTCATTATGCGAGCAGCATTACTTTGGACAATTGGTGATTTTCCCGCATATGGTATGCTCTCAGGTTGGAACACTTCTGGAAAATTAGCTTGTCCACATTGTATGGAATATACAAAGTCATTTACTTTAAAGCACGGAGGGAAGAACACTTGGTTCGACTATCATCGCATGTTCTTACCTACATATCATCCTTTCAGGCGAAATAAGGATGGTTTTATCAAAAATAAAATGGTTATGTCGCCACCTCCTCCAAATTTAACTAGTGAAGAAATATTTGAAAGAGTAAGTTTCATGCCCACAATAGTGGATTCTCCAACATTAGCTGATTACAAATTATCAGGGTATGGTGTCAACCATAATTGGACTAAGAAAAGTATATTTTGGTCATTACCATATTGGAAGACAAACTTGATCATACATAACTTAGACGTGATGCATATAGAGAAAAATGTCTTTGATAATATATTCAATATAGTCATGAACATCAAAGATAAATCCAAAGATAACATAAAAGCAAGGATGGACTTAAAGGAGATTTGTAGGAGGAAAGCATTACAATTGAAGGATGGTGGGAATGAAAAAATTTTAAAACCAAAAGCTCCTTTTACCTTGACTTTAGAGTAGAGACGAGCTGTTTGTGAATGGGTCAAGATTTTACAGGTACCTGATGGATATTCTTCAAATCTAAGCAGATGTGTTGACATTAGAACTGGGAGATTATTTGGTATGAAGAGTCATGACTGTCATATCTTTATGTAATGTCTGCTACCAACTACCTTTAGTTATCTGCCGGATCAAATTTTAAAGCCTTTGGTCGAGCTTAGTATCTTCTTCAAAGATTTATGCTCCTCAAAACTAAATGCAGAGCACTTGATTCTTATGGAGCAGCATATATCTTTTATTCTTTGTAAACTTGAGAAAATATTTTCTCCAGGTTTCTTTGACTCTATGGAGCATCTTCCCGTGCATTTACCATATGAAGCTAGAGTTGGTGGACCTGTTCAGTATCGGTGGATGTATCCTTTTGAGAGATATTTAAATAAACTTAAGAAGACTGTTAAAAATAAAGCACATCCTGAATGCTCAATATGCGAAGCATATTTAATGTACGAGATAACTCAGTTTTGTTCGTATTACTTTGAAATAGCCTCACAATCAAGTCAGAGCACTGCACCTGAAAAAATGGCTCAATCCTCAAACTTATCTGTATTCAAAGAAAATGGTGAACCCTTAGGCGCTAGCACAATGCGCTATTTGACTGATAAGGAGATGCAAGTTGCCACTTTATATATCTTGCTGAACTGTGATGAAGTTGAGTCATATCTCGAGTAAGTATGAATAAGCTTGCTCATAAATTTATTACTCATGAATTCAATCTAAATCTTAATATATATTTACATGAGTTTTATTAATGGTTTGAACACAACAGAACAAGTAGAAGTACAAAAGATAGTGGAAATAAAATTCCCTATTTGGTTTAAAAATACGGTACATATTATAATTATTCATTTCAATTAATATCTTTAACTAGTTAATTATTTTACTAATGACATTTCATCTACTGATTAGGTGCACACTCAAGGTAGTATTTTACAAAATAATGGGCTACTTGATCTAGCTTGGGGACCAAATAGAGCTGTGAAGTGTTATCAAAATTTTTTAGTTAATGGTTACAAATTTCAAACAAAGTTTTGGTGTGAAGATAGGAAAACAGAGAATTCTGGTGTATGTGTAAGAGGGAATACCCATACAGGTGATGATTCTGAGTACTACGGGGTATTACAAGAAATAATACAGTTGGAATATCCTGGACATGGTAACAATGTGTATTTATTCAAATGTGAGTGGTTTGATCCAGTACTGAATAGAGGTACAAGAATACATCCAGTTTATGGTATAACAGAAGTTAAGCGGGGTAGGAGATATTCAAAGTTCGATCCATTCATCATTACTAGTCAGGCAAGTCAAGTCTACTTTGCTAATTACCCGAAGAGTACGAGGCAAATAAGATTGGCTCGTAGTTATGAAGACCAAACTTAGGGGAGTTATTGAGAAGACTACTTCAATACCACTAGCACATCAGGAAGAGTTTATGTCAAACATGAAAGATCTTGCTTACGATGTGGACTATCAAATTACAACTACTGAGAGTGAGTTGCAGTTAGAGGAAGTAGATTTAAATCTAGAGAACATTCATGACGAATCTGATAGTGGTACAGAAGTTTCATCATATGAAAGTGAATCATCATAAGGTATATAATTTTTTGTTGTACTTGTATTTATTTAATTACTGCTTTATGTTTAATTAAAATTTTATTGTGCTTGTATTTATTTAATTACTGTTGCTAATATTTCTCAAATTTTTGTGCAGATGGCTTCAGGTGATGACTGTCAGAGAGGAATGATAAAGAATATATTTGGTAGGCGCAAGAAGGTTACAGTTGGCGGCTCATCCAGCAGGCCTGTATGTACTGAGAGCACCTCTTCATCTCAGCCTGCTACCTAGAGTCAGCCTAGCCCGCCTTTACCTACTCCTGGAGCTAGTAGTCCATAGACATTCTACTTACTAGACCCACGCTTACCTTCCCCAGATGTCACACAGAGTACTCCTTTCTACCCCTACTTCCCACCCCCACCTCCTCATAGTGGCCCTCTTCCGTATCCATATGCACCATACGTTCCACCACCACATCAGACCACTACAACACCACCTCAGCCCGTAACAGGTGGACCTTCCACCCCAACTACACCAGAGCAGGCGACAGAGGGTCGCATGTTGATTGAACCTGAGGGTGACATGTATGTATTAATTATATTTCAGCTATGCAAATAAAATTAATTTAATTTTTTTAACAACTAACATATTTCTTTCAGGTTTCATCCGTCAAAGCAGCCAATACATAAAATACGGGACATAATCCGGAGCAGATACGATGCTCCTTATCTTTCTTGGAAGAAAGTCCCAAATGAAGTACAGAACATGTGGTTCAGAGAGTTTGAGGTTTGTAATTAATTTAAAATATTGTATATTATATATTTTATTTACATAAGTTAACAAAAATATATATTCTTTATTGTATGTTTTTAAATGTAGAAAGATTTTTGTTGGCTGCCACAACATAATGATAGAATTAGAAAGAATTTTGAGAAGCGTGGCTCAAATCGCATGCGAGACATGTTTACAGATCTTAGAAAGTCAGGCCAGCAACCATTTTGGATGGCTGAGAGTGTATGGGAAGAGTTGAGCGCTGCTTGGAGTAGCCCAGACTATAGCAAGAAGAGGGATCAAAACAGACAGAACAGAGCTTCTGATGTTGGGGGCTTGGGCAGTTCCCTTCATACTAGGGGTTCTGTTCCACATACTGAGCATAGAAGACGTCTGGTAAGAAATTTTAAAATCTTTTAATAATTTTCTTTAATAAGAATACTAATATATGTATGTTACAGAAAGCGGTGTTGGAAAGAGAACCTACTCCTGTTGAATTACATAGTCATACCCACAAGCGACAGGAGGACCAACGATGGGTTGACGAGCGTGCGAGGAAAGCCTTTGTAAGTATATAAGTTCAATTTTTGTAATGTTATCTAAAATTTGCTTAATTCTTTATTCACTTTCATAGGAGGAGTATACACGGATTCGAGAGAGCCAGACTGCAGCAGATGAAGGTTCTTCTGGCGGATCAACTGAATATTCTGACTACCGCACTTGGTCGCAAGCGGTAGGAGGAATGCAGCACGGTAGAGTGTACGGGTTAGGCTCGCAGGCTTATGCATATGAAGGGCAGACATCTAGTGGCTGTAGTTTTTCATCTAGTACCCAGGAGTCTTTATATACCCAGCAGATAATTGCCCTTATAGCTGAGCTAGAACAGGTAAGGAAAGCCCAAGCTGATTGGCAGATGTAAATGCAGCAGCAGATAGAGATACAGCAGCAGATGCAAATCCAACAAACTCAAATGTTAGAAGAAATGCAAAGGATGAGAGAGCAGATGAGCAGTGGGAAGAGTACAACAGCTGAGGAGGAAACATATTCAGACTAGATGTTTTTTATTCATTTTACGGATGTGGACATTTATATTTGTGTTTTGGACATGTTTTGTAATATAATTGTGGATATTTGAATCTGTTGAGTATGTGTTTTAAACATTGTGACATTGTCTATATAGTGTATTGTCTATTGTGTTGTGGACATCGTTGTGTATATCTGTTTTGTATATATTTTGTTTGCAGGTTATGGAAATCCAATTTTAGAGGGAAGAAGGTTTTTTTTGTCAATGCTACAGGTTTCCAGCGGATTATCCGCCGGAAATGGTGCCGGTAATACGATATATCGAACTTTCCGGCGGATTATGCGCTGGACATTTCCAGTGGTTAGTCCGTCGAAAAGTCTGACGATAATAGTGTCGGTTTGTTGCGGCGTATAATCCGCCGGTATTACCGACGGATATTTCAGCCGGCAATACCGGCGGATCATACGCCGGAAACTAATAACATAATAAAGTCATTTTTTATTATTTTTTCGTCGGAAATACGCCGGAAAATCCGCCAGAAATATTACCGACGGATTTAATCCGTCGGTATTCTATTTCCGACGCGCGAATTACCGTCGGATAGATTTCCATCGGAAATCTGCCGGAAACCGTATATTTCCGGCGGATTTTCATTGTTACCGACGGATTTCGTCCGCCGGTAACAATGAGTTTTCCTGTAGTGCACCGATCTATGCTCAATTTCTTTTTGATAGGCTTGACTTTTATTTTATTGTACATTCTTATTTTCAAGCGCTGTTATGGATAAACCTCATATTATATTTATATTTTTGGATGGTATATAAAAAATCATTTATGAGATTCAACAGTCTTCCATTTTACTTTTATTTTCAGTAGTGACTCTGTGTTGTACATTATTTAGATATTACAATTTCATTGTTTTTTTCTAACTAGATCTTGGGGTCAACCTTTGCTTCTTCCCACGATCAAACACGATATGACCTGTGAGGTGGTCAGGTTAGATCGGGTCGGGTCGTGATGTCATTTCTCGACTAAGATAATCCAACTGTCATCGACCAACTACGATCTGCTAACAACAATTGGTAAAAATTTAAATTTAAATTTTTTCTTAATTAACATGCATATAAATGATTTAGATAAAAGGTTACTTTTTATTAGAGCAAATGAATTAGAAGAGAATCTATCTAAGATATTTTGTTGATGTTATTTGTTTGTTTACTCTTATCTTTAATTTTTTTAAAATAAGGTTACTTATTTTTTTCTTAAGACAATATATTTGTTTTTAATTCTCTCATTTTCTCAATATTTTTCTCTCTAAATATTATTATTTTCATATTTTCTTATAATATCTAGTAACTAGCTCTCAACTTTCAATATTCTATGAGCTTCACTATACTTAGTGGTGAAGAGGAAGTGATTACTGGCTCTCAGCTCTTAGGATTATCATTATTATCAGTTAGTTCAGTTTCTCAACAAGCAAAAGTTTCTTCTTTGTAGGGATAATTATAGATAGCCGCGCAGCTGAGGAGGCGTTGGTAGCTATGTGAAAGCATCATGGTCGAGGTTTCCTAACATCATAGAGGCATTGGACCACCATCCCTTGTTATGCAGGTGCATTAAATGGTAATCTTCCTGAGTCAAAGATTTTTTGGAGAACGCAAGACATTGGTAGAACTTAAAGAAGATCAAGTGCTAGGTGGCAACTGATAGGTGAGTAGTTTGGACCAAACTACTCCAGAGACATTGGAGAAATGGTAGATAGTTGTTATGTAATGGAGAAATACTCTCTGAAGGTTGCTATCATGTTTAATGCAAAGGGATGGAATCGTTGGCCATGAGCCCCAGGAGACTTCGACCGAGTTGTACGGAGGAAAATGATTCAACAACAACAGTAACATCAAGCCTTTATCCTACTACGTAGGGTTGGCTACATGAATCCTTTTTCTCCATTGTGTCATATTAAGAGTCAAATTTTCATTTAAATCTAATAAACAAAAATCATTTCTAATACTTTCTAACCAAATCTTTTTTAGGTCCACCTCTACCTATCTAAACATAGGTCACATCTAATCGGGTCATCGGAAGGCCGAAGTTTTATATGACCAAACCATCTAAGAAGACTCTCTCTAATCTTATCTACCATTGAAGCTACTCCAACCTTTTCACGTATATACTCGTTTCACAATTTATCTCTAAGAGTAAAGCCACTCATTCACCTGAGCACTCTCATCTCTCTAACACTTAATTTAATTATATGCTTTTCTTTCACTGTAGGAAAATCGTCCATTACCGACAATAATTTTCGACAATTTTTATATATTTTCTGGCGGTAATTTTAATGACCAACATTATAGAATTTTCCCCTAAGTTTGAGGAATATGATTCCACATTACAAATTTTAATTTTAGATAGCAAGTGCCAAGACATAATTTTCTTACAAAACAAATATCACAACAACTTTTCAAAGTTTACCAAGTAAATAGATATAGAAGCTTTCAACTTCTGTGTAATTCATTGTGTTGTTGAACTGATCAAAGAGACAAAATGAAAGATAAAGGTGAATAATAACTTGGCAGATGATTGATAGTTGATGTTTATTATATTATTAGCTAAATAATAATCTCTCACTGATTGGGGCGATTGAGTAATCTATAGAATTATGAAATAAATTAGGGGTCTATCAATTCCTAACAATGCTTAGGTTTTCCTTGATATATAAAAGTTATAAATCCCTACTTAATATACCCAAGTATATGTGCCGAATTAAGTAATATAGTGATATAATAAAGTATCGATCCTATAAGAAAGATATGCTCACTTGCAAACACCAGTACTATCTACTAAAATTACAACAATTATCCTACTCCATAAAAATAAAGGTTGTGGAGATTCAATCACTTAAATAAAGTTAGATAAAGATAATGAATACACTATATGGATATAAATTTTGGATTGATGAATATAAATAACATATTTTTCCTAATGAATCTCTTTTAATTGTGATGCTATTCAGAGTATATGCATCCCTAGATCTCTGTCGAGCTTGTACGAATAAATAATGTCTATTGACTTCCTACAATTATATCATCTCCTTAAGAATTTAATACATTTCATACCTTATGCCTAGGCATGACACATACTAATTCAATATTTCTAGTAATTTTGAAAATATCTAATTTTAACTACACATATAGCCACTATGTGTATTAAATGAAGATCTGATAATATTGAAAATATTTTTTTAATCATTTAAGGAATAAGAGAATTCATTAGTACTATCTATGATACTTACATCATCAATTCAAAACAAGAGAATTTAGCTAGATATGGAGTAGAATTGAAACAAACTTATTTTCATTGATAGCATGATAGAAAGAAAATACGGGTGTTATAGATTGTGATGCAGCGACGCTAGACAACAGAAACCTAGGCGTCGTGAAGTTGATATTTGACCGCATGTGGCCTTGATCGACAGAGAAGTTGGCGTTGCAATGCTGATATTTTGGGGCTCCGGAGGTGTCTTTGATGGTGTTGCGGCGTTACTTGTTCCGATGCTGCAGCACTATATGAAACTTAGAATTTTATGCTTTTCATGTATTTTTCCTGCACAATACAACTAAAATAACACATTTTCACTAAAATATAACACATAAAATAACACATTACTTACACTTATTACTCACCTTCTCGATTTAAAATTAATGGTGAGAAGAAGATGACAAACATAAATTACTGTTGATAAGAAAAGGAAGAATGAGCATCAAAATTGTTGAGATGAATAATCATCCTGTGATTAATAATCACAACAGTTAAAATATATTTAATATATAAAATAATTAGGATTGGATTTAATAAAAAAAGTATATTAAAAAAATTAATTGAGTCAAGATGACCACTCAAAATTTCAATAAAATTTTATTGAAAATATGTAAGTTTGGATGAAGCTTTGATGTTGCACCATGATAATGGCTAAGGATAATGTCAGAAACTAAGGCTTTGCATCAAAATTTAGGAGTTTATCATATAAAACTATCCATGCATGCAAGCCCATAGATAATTCATAATCTCTTTGAAATCATGAAAAAAATAATTAAGAAACTTAATTAATATTCTCTTGATGGATTGGTGAGTTATACCAATTAAGGAAACAAAAATATTTATAAATTGCTTACTTTGAAGATCACTCTACTTGTCTTATTTGGTAAATGCGAATTTTCATATATTTGAAATTTTAAATTTTATTTTTTATTTTCTTTTTCTTTGTATTACGATAAATTATCAATCCACGTAATACTTTTTTATTGGCTTTTATGGCTTTCAGAAATTATTTAGGTTAAAAAAAAGCCTATAAAAATGAACTTGCTTAAACTTTTTTTATTGATTGAATAAAATTATTATTTTTTTCTTTTGTAAATTATATGTGAAACGGCCTTGATGATTGCTCTACTCTCTAATGAAGCTTGGTGGCTGATCCCATCTAACTTCATTGAGTCATTAGTTATTTTTCCTAACTCGTGCTCTTCATCTCTCACAGCACGGCCTTGAGGATAATTTCCCTCAATCTCAAAACACATCTAATCCCTTCAAAACCTTCCAAAATATTCTCTTAAATTTCTCATAACCTCTCAAGGGCTAAAGTCCCCAATAACTCATTTTCTAGCCAAAAGCCCAATACAGAGAGATAATTTCTTATTATAAGCAACTAGATTAAAAATATTATAATTCTTTAACCACTAATTTAAAATAAAAACATCACCATTAGCTTTCTAATATCCCAAATCTTTGATATGGAGTTCTTCCCCATTTTCTCAAAAAACAAAAAAAAATTTGTCATTGATAGCCTAGAAGTTTTAACACTAAATCTATTCAAATCTTGAATAACTATTTCACCATCACCCAAATAATCTTTTCATCACCATCCTATAGGAAAACCAATCAAATTGCTGTCTTCACCATAAAGATCCTATAGACCTTACGTCACTCTTTGAATTCCACTTAAAAATTTCATTTAAATTCTTAAATTTTGCCAAAATTGCAAGATTAGATAATAAAAAAATAATAATAAGTTTGAGTTAATTTCAAGCAAAATAAATCTTAAATTATTGAATCAAAATCAAAATCACTAACACTTAAATTTTGCCCAAGAAATCTTTGTACTAGAAAGCTGCTTTTTTTTTTTTACTAGAAAGCTGCTTTAGAAAGTAAGAAAGTCATGCTTTTTTATTGCTTCTTAAAATAAATTTATAGTTAAAAAATTAAAATTTTTATACTAAAATGCTATTTTAAGAAGCAGTAAAAAAAGCCATCCCAAATGATACCTTAATGCGATATATTTAAGTATCTTAGACTCTTATACAAAATAATATAGATATTGATGATGATATAATTTCTAAAGAAAAGATTGGATGTTAAAATAGAAAAGTTCACAAGATTTTGAATAATAAAATAGCTTTAAAATAAATTTATAAAATTTTAATCAGGCCAATAATATTACATGGATATGAATATTTGATTGTAAAAAAGTATTAATATTTTTGTTGGGTGTGTAAAAATGAGAATGCTACAGAAATCACTGAAGTGACATCTGCCAAAGTAAATAGATAAAAAAAAATACAAACCAAAAAATAAATTTATTAAATTTTTATAAATTTTCATTTAAATTGGCAATGTTTGTTATTTTTTCATTAAAATATAATTTTTCACCTTTTCAATTTGAAATTTTCGATTTTTTAACATTTCCCATTATTTATTGCAAAAAGAAAACACAAAGTGGGTTGGTGAAGATTTGGTAGGAAACGTGCTTTGGAATAATCGCTAGCAAACAGCAAAAAGAGAGAAATTATTTAACATGTTTTTTATGAGTTCATTTTCTAAATCCTGACATATAATAATATTATTCTTTTATTTTTTGAAAAAGTAATCATTCTTAAGATTTTTATATCAATTTAATGAGTCTTATTTAGATGGATGTTTTAAAATTTTATTATTTTATTTTAAAAGCATTATAAATATCTTAATTTTTTAATTAAAAATCTATGGACATAAATATTTTTAAAATTTTCAATTTTAAATTATTTTAAAAAATAATTATATATGTATTTTCCTTTTATATAAATATTTAATTAAAATATATGATTTCATTTTCTTAAAATCACTTATCACACTTCTAAACCAAAATTTAAAAAAAAAATCTAATATTCTGGCAATTAGGGGCTGAGCAATTAATAGCAAGGTTTTAAAAATCAGATTGGACCTACCGGTTCAATAGGTTGAACCATAAACTGGTATGGTAGCCGTAACCGGTTGAACCGTAAACCGGTTTGGCAGTTGCTTCTGTCACCTTCGAAAAGCGGGTTCGCACAAAACTCGGTTTGACTATTGAATTGGTGGATCGGAAACGGTTCTGAAAAAACGCTATGTTGAGCGTGCAAGGAAAACAGAAGATTGATTGATGAAGGTTGCTTGCTGAAACTGTACCTAGGCGTTACGAGGGGTTTTGAACACTGCATGGACTCCGTCCCTTGACATTGCAAACCAAGAAGGTAGCTCGTTTTCTGCAATTTTGAAAAATAAGCAAGGTCCGTCCCTTGATGGCTGCAAATCCAAGCAAGTTTTGACCCTATTGGCTCGGACGGAGTGTGATCGGGATGACCTAGATCATAATGAGAAGGGCTCATGTGATGCAATGTCAAATTCTACAGCTGCATTAGATGCAGCCAGCGATGACAAGAAGGCCATGTTCGATTGTGATCCCGAATAGGACCCCAGATCGGACGACAAATGGAAACTTTGGATTATTCGCATGCTAGAAGGGATCCATTTCACAGACTTAAAGGGGATTGTGTGCAGGCCGGTCACCCTAAGAAGGTAAGTGATGTTCATGGCAACGCCTCGTGTATAGACAATTGCCTGGATTTTGCTTGTGTTGATGCCAAAGGAATGAAGGTCACTATGGTGGTGAAAGTTCCAAACATGTGTGGAAATCCCAATGAAACAGGCCTCAATGAGGCCTCTCACCCAGATCAATGCACACAAGGCATTTATAGAAATGCCTCAATAGTTGCAGAAGAAGAATTTCTGCAACCTGTTGCAGAATTTCAGCCACCGATTCACCAATAGCTAGGTTGTCCTGCACATACATTTGGAGCATTAATTGTCGCATATTTGAAATTATTATGTAACTATTATATTTAAATAAAAAAATGTTTATTACGTCATCCGGTTCAATCTCGGTCAAACTTTCAAACTGTGAACCTCTCCTTCTTCCGATTCATTATCTGATCCGATTTTCACAACCTTGATTAATAGTCTTTCTCCCTAAAAAATTTCACTAAGATATTATGATAAAAGGTAGTCCCTATCAATCTGCAAGTTCTTTAATTTGCTTTGAAATTAGTGTTATATTAATTACATATATACCGCACTCATCTTAAAATAAATTAAAAATTAAATTAAAAAACTGCTTTAACAAATAATAAGAAAGTCGTCCCAAACAAACCCTAAGTATCCATTTGAGGCGATTGTAATATTTTAAAAAGATTTTTGTAAAGCTGCTCTGGAAAAAAAAAGATTTTTTAAAAATTGTTATAGAAAATAACTTTTTAACATAAAAATTTATTAAAAATTAATGAAAAAATCAAATAAAAATTATGATTGTAGTAAAAAATAAAATAATAAAAAAATTGTTCTCAGTGAAACCCAAATTTTAATATATTATGATAGATTTATCTCAGAATATTTGACGTAAAATATATAATAATAAATTTAAAAATTTTTATATTTCTATTTAGATTAATATTATATGTAATACTCTACGTTGTACTAATTTTAAAATAAAATAAAATAAATTTACACAATTTATTACATCATCCGGGGGGCTGCGGGGGGAGGGGGCATGAGCTGTACCGTCCTTTGTGGATCGTACGAAGATTCTTTCTCATCGTGCTACACAGCTCATGGGCCCATATGGACCTGATCAAATGACCTGCCAACACGATTGAGATGCACCAATCAGTTTTATCAGGTTTAAATAATAAATATTTTTTTTACAGATCTCCCCAATCTGATTACTCGAACTATTAATTGCATGTTGCTATAAGAGAGGGAAAATGGTGGTGGTGGTGATTAGGTGTGTTGAAAAATGATACGACTCATATATTTGATCGAGTCTGATTTAAAAAATTTAGGTTCAGATTAATTGGTTTAATAATTGGGTCAGATTCGGATTAGAATTTCTGACCCGTTTGTTAAGTGAGTTGAATTTGAGTTTCTAAGAACTCATTTTTAATTCAAAAATGATCTATTTAATATCTTTTTTTCTTATTTATTTT
Source organism: Dendrobium chrysotoxum (assembly GCA_019925795.1). Classification (NCBI taxonomy): domain Eukaryota; kingdom Viridiplantae; phylum Streptophyta; class Magnoliopsida; order Asparagales; family Orchidaceae; genus Dendrobium; species Dendrobium chrysotoxum. Next base: position 11,584,072 of record CM034298.1, on the reverse strand, counting down.
TTATTTATGGGTATAATCTTCTTATTTTTTATCAAATATTTTAAACTTTATAGTTAATAAGTTATAAAATAATTTTTAAAACTAAAACAGGTTAATTGGTCGGATTTGGGCCATTCGGAGTCGAGTCATTCAGGTTGCTAGCAGGTTGGATACGGGTTGGTGTTTTTGAGCATTTTATTAAACTGCTAGGGTTTGGGTTGACTGGATTTGGGTCAGGTCAGAATCGAACCCGTCAACCCATTTTAATATTGGACAATTTTTTAAACAAAACACTGTTAAGAACATAATTAGTAAGTAAACCAACGAAAAAATTAAATCTAGCCAAAATCGCCCATTTAACAGGCGACTGGCTATGATTAGACGAGACGTGGGTGGCAGAGAGTCAATCGCTCGTTAAACGAGCGACCGGCTTCCGTCCCAAAAAAGCTCGCCCAACGCCTCCTCTTCCTCCATTCGCATGATCCCCCTTAGCCTATTGAGTTCAAGCACCGAGCAGTCGAGTGAGGTAAGTTTTTTTTGTCTAAGTTTTATTTATTTATTTTGAGAAATATTGTTTGAAAGTTTGTGGAGTTGTTCAAAGTTGTTTTTAATCGAGTTTGTGGAGATTTTATGTAATGTGTTGTTTGGAGGGGAAGTTGTGCATGTTCATCATTGAGCTATAGTTTCAATGAATTTGAGGTTTTATAGGTAGGATGTTTTAGTCATAGAAATAAGTATTACTTAATCGAAATTTTTTTCTTGCTTTGTTTGTGATGTTTGATAGATGAAAGAGGTGCGTAGGTTCGCAGTTGGTAAGTAGATATTAAAAATTGAAAGTTAATTTATTATTTTGGTATTTAGGGTGACATTTGTTTTAAGTTGTTGTAATTTTATTGGAGCTTATGCATTAATGTAGTTATTTTGGAAAGTTATTTAATGTGCAATCATTTTCGAAGTGGTTTAGGTAGTGTAAAGAATTTTGATTTAGATTGCAAAGTTTTTTGTGATAGTTAATATATGAAGCATCAGATTATGGTGTTGTTCCTTCATCAGCTTAGCATGACTTAATTTTTTTGCGTTTGTAATGACGGTTTGCCAGTGAAACTGAGCACTTCAGTAATGAGTTGACATGGAGCTTTGTTTGTGCTGATTTATGACGGCGAATTATCGTTGGATGAGAATTATGCATCGACATATATCGGGGGCTGGATTTGTCCATTGCAAGTGCCAACTAGCTTGAACTTAGAGCAGCTTAAGATAAGGGTTTGAAGGCATTGAAGTATGATAACTCGAAGTATACAATCACATTAGCTTGCCATATACGGGTGGGAAATAAGTTTATTGCTTCGCATGTTGAAGATGAGGAGTTATGCGAAAGTGTAAGCATGTTGAAGATGAGGAGTTATGCGAAAGTGTATTATCTCATGCTGCCAGAGAAATGCTTAGGATGTATGTGAATGTTTAAGAGTCGAATGTGACAATGCTTGATACTCATAATTTGACATCTGAAGTTAATGAATAATTATGCTTGGAGGAAATTTTAGTGTATGGGGTACTGTTGAAGCAATATATGAGCATTGTGCGCTGTAAGTAGCCTTTAAACTTTAAATTCTAAATTTGAGGTATGTAGATGTATTACTAAATTTATGCAAGCATTACTTCTTTTAATAGAGTGACATACAAAATTAGCAGTGGCAGGATCATGCAGGACCTTCTAGTCAACCATCTGTTATGGTTGACGAAGGTTATGAAACTATGAGCAGTGGTTCTAGTGAGGAGGGATGTGATCCTGATGATGAAGTGGCTTGTTATATAAATGAAGAAAATGTGGCAGTGCATGCTGATATACATAGTTTCATGCAGAATTATTGTTTCAGGATAGTAGGTACTGAAGAAGGCATCTTTGCTAATAATGAATTTGCCGAGACATGTGATAACACCAGCCAATGGGATAAGGAGATAAACTTTAATGATTTGAATATAGAGCAGCATGTAGAAGAGGAATTTTCAATACCAATAAACTTGACAGAGGGGATGTACTTCAAAAGTAAATCAGATATGTTGTTTGCTTTATAAGGATTGTCGATAATGAATAATGTTCAGTTCGTTGTTGTTGCATCTAACCAATAGAACTTACAGTTGTGTGTGCTCAACAAGAGAGCTCTGGAACCCACTATTTTTGGCATTTGCATGCTGATTTGAGCAAATGACTAGGAGGAATATAGAAATTTTTTTCCATGAATCAGCAACATACATGCGCAAGCCCTATTCTTACTGCAGGACTTCATTAGTGTAATTCTCAATTTATAAGCTACTTCATACTTCATATTATTAGAAAATAATTGGACCTTAAACTGAGGGAGATCATTGGTCGAATTGAAGCAAAGTTTAATATAAAGGTTTTGTACATGAAAGCTTGGGATGCTAGACGAAAGGCTGTTAAAACAGTGTTTGGTAGCAGGGAGGAGTCATATCGGAGTGCAAATTTGTTTATGGAGGCTATCATTTCTGCAATGCCTGAATAGTATATCAGATACAATGTACATTGAACCATATATTTGAAAGAATATTTTGGTCTTTCAGCCCTTCCATAAGTGGGTGGAGATATTGCTGGCCTGTTCTTAGCCTCGATGGGACCTTCCTTTTAGGTAAATATTAGGACACTTTAATGACTGTTATGGGCATGGATGAAAATAATAATCTTTATCCTTTAGCATTTGTTATTGTGGAGTCAGAGTGTACAAAGTCTTAGATTTATTTTTTGAGATAGATGCATGAACTCCTTCATGTTGTTAAAACACGATTCAATTTATGCATTATATATGACTGACACGCTAGTCTATTTCATGGTTGCCGGGAAATATTTCTTGATGCTTCACATAGCCATTGTTTGGGTCATTTGAGGGAGAATTTTAAGAAGTCCATGTGTCAAAAGTTGTAGCTAATATAGAATTTTTGTGTCAGAAGATGTATACAACAGGCAACATTGATGATCTAGGGGTATTTGTTTTGCGAATGGTGGATATGATAGAGGTGAAGGCTGAGATTCACCAATGGCTTGTAGAATAGGATGTCACTCGTTGGGCTCTAACCCAAGATGGTGGTTATGATTATGGAGTTATGACGACAAATGCATTTGAGTCCTTCAACGATGTCTTAAAAAGAGCTAGATGCTTATCAATTCAGGTGTTAGTTATCGCCATATACTACAATATGGTGGCCATGCATTTGAGGAGGGTAAAGATGCTTGACACTGATTAGCTTCAAGTAGTCCCTTTGCATTGTGAATTCATTCAAAGCTTAGGAAGCTAGATAGGAAGTTAGGAGGCTACCACAACCTATCAGAATTAATAGGCATGAGTTCTAAGATGTTGATATGTCCTCTTGATAATAAAGGGTTGACTTAGTAGATGACAAAAATTGTATATGCAGTTGTGGAAGAATAATCATATACCATTTGCCATGTGCGCACGCTATTAGCTATATATCTATGCTAAGAAAAAGTCATATTACCTACGTATCAAAGTATTATACAATAAATAATTATCGTTTGACTTATGATGGGGAGTTCCATAATATAACTATCGGGATTCGTGGCTGAACTTCAACCAAACACACAGACACTACCCTCTTCTCCCACCCACTTTTAGGCATAGATTAGGGAGACTACACACAAACTAGTTCAGAAACATAGTGGATGAACCAAGACAAAGAAACATTAAGATTTGTAGTGTCTGCCACATGGTAGGTCACAATCGGAGCACATGTTCTACTAGGTCTGACTCTATGTTATTTTTTGTATATGTATCACTATTTTTTTTAGTTTTCTTTTGCATTTAATTACGTCCTCTAAATTTTATTGGTAATTATAATTTGAATTGATTCTTGCTTTAATTTATTTCATTATGTTATTGCAATCTCATATATACTCCTTAGGTTTCATGACAGCTGATCCTGATAGGCCTAAACGACACCGAGGTAGGTGCCGATCTCATATGGAGGAACCCACACAAACTGCTGTACATACCATTCATCCTGCTATTGCATCACTTCATGGAAGCCACCGAGCTGCTCATCTTGAAGAGATTAATATGTTATTTTTTATATAAAAAGTATCTTCATGCTAACCCGTAATAGTCATGTGAAAAATTTTAATATTCTCTTTTAGAGCACTATTTTAGAGGTTGCATCACATTTACTGATGGTGCATGATTGGCTAGTAAATTTCCCTAGGTTTATAGATGCTTTAAGAATTATTAGATTGGACTGTGTGAACTGTGTGAAACAGATGAGGTATATCAGGATGGACCACCATTGACTGATCGCTTTGGTGGAGAGGTGGTCACCCTAAACAAACACTTTTCACTTTCTGGTGTGGGAGATGACAATAACTTTGCAAGACATCTCCATGATATTAGGTGTATAAGTGGATGGGCTAGTATTTATGGGACACAATGTGGTTGGTCCATGTAGATGATGGTGTAGCTAGCATGATTATTGTGATGCCCTATTGGGCATGCATCTAGAGGCAGATGTGCTGTACCATGACCAATCCGACCATCGCATCAGCTCAAAGTTCAGGATGGGACAAACTCATGCATAGACTTATATTACAGTTAGATGGTTATGGTGGACATTCTGGAGAGACTCCTACCTTGATCTCATAGATATTGATTTTTGGCGGCATGTAAGAACATACATTTTATTCATTATTGGATGCCACCTACTTTCAGGTACATTAGGTTCTGAGATTCATCTGTAATATCTATCATTGATGGAGGACATTATAATATTCAAGTCTTTTTCACTCGGCGCTGTGGTTCTTTCTCACTTCTATAGAGAGCTTAATGAGGTTACCAAACCCAAAAGGTCCAACATAGCAGGTTGCATTCATCTATTACAGATATGGGTGCAGGAGCATATACATTTAGGCAGACTCTTTCTTCATGTCCCATACTCTGTATAGCTCGATGGTTTGAGTGTTGGATTTAGTTACTACTTTTTATTTTATATTATTTTATGCATAATTACCATTTCATATGTACTAAATGAGATTTGGTTGATATCTTTGTAGATGGAATGAGGAACGGTTAAGACAATTACCTGTTGGAAACATTACCATTTACAGAAATGAACCTAACGGGCTGGTGGATAGTTAGGTAAATTAAGTAAACTCATAAGAGTATTCTTAATTCATTTTATTTGTGTAAGCATTCTGGTAATGTTACCATATATTTTATATGCATGTCGGTTACATGGGAGCCATACACAATAGAGATTCACGCCCAAGTCACTCCGATTTGCCTTTCGTCTGAGGAGATATGGCTATCCAGAATCCCACTTATAAGTTAGAAGAAAGTAGAGTGGCACCTTCTAGATAAAATTTTTTGGCAGATCGGATACTGCCCTGCGACTGACATCATACCTATAGACCCTACATTTATTAGAGTTGACAGACTTGGAAAGGCTGATATGGATTGGATGTTATTCCACTAGACCTATATTGCCTTGTGAGAGAGTAGGAGAGCACAAATTATTACTAGAGTTGTCCATAATTGCTACTACAACTTCACAGTTAAGCGGTACATAAGCTGGTTTAGATCTTGGGCTATATTTTATATGCTAAAGGCATTTATGGACCCACCCACTACGTATTATCCTAGAGCCCCTACAGAGTGCCATAAGGTATGCTCATCTTAGCATATTTGTCACACCCCATTTTGGCCCCCCTTACGATCAACCTGGAGTATAATAAAGAAGAAAAATTTAAATAGACCCCTTTTTATTAACACCAATTCTAAGCTACTTATATCAGAATCAAATAAGTAAAAAGTAATCTATTTAGACTCTCCTAATATATTGAGCTTATTACTTAACAATAAGAAGCATGTAATATGCCTTAATTAAACTTCAAATATAATCAAAAGGAATATAGAGCTTTACTAAAAATTTTTAAAATTTATTTATATACCCCAAAAGTCTCTGTATAGCCTTCGCTTAGACCATTATGTATACCTAAAATATATGTATAATAAAAAGGATAGTCACCCCTTTTTGTCTAATGCCATATGAGCTCCTTTCCCTTGTATGCAGTATAGCCACTACTAATGAGCTAGAGCTCAATAAAATACATAAGTAATATATAAAAAATAATAATATTATTATTAATATCTAATTTAGAATACGTTGAAATTCTATCTATATTGAGTCTAAATCTAATTATGCTTCTATTTTATTGTGATTTGACTCTAATACGAATTTCTATCACATCCCATTTTGGCCCCCTTATGATTGACTTGGAGTATAACAGAGAAAAAAAATCTAAACATATCTCTTCTTACTAACACCCATTCTAAGTTACTTCTATTAGAATCAAATGAGTAAAAAGTAATCTATTTAGACTTTTCTAACATATCAAGCATATTACTTAACAACAAGAAGCATGTAATATAACTCAATTAAATTTTAAATATAATAAAAATATAGAGCTTTACTAAAGCTTTTTAAAATTTATTTACATATCCCAAAAATATTTATACAGTCTCATTTGGACTTGCATATATACCCAAAATATATAAACCAAAAAAGACAGTCACCCCTTTTTGTTTAATGTCATATAGGCTCTTTCCCCTTTTTTGTAGCACAATCACTATCAATGAACTAGGGCTCAATAAAATATACAAATAATATATAAAAAATAATAATAATATTATTAATAATTAATTTAGATCACATTGAAATTTCATCTATATTGAGTCTAAATCCAATTATGCTTCCATTTTATTGTGATTTGGCTCTGATACAAATCACACCCCATTTTGGCCCCCCTTATGATTGACTTGGAGTATAACAAAGAAGAAAAATCTAAACATACCCCTTCTTACTAACACTCATTTTGAGCTACTTCTTTTAGAATCAGATGAGTAAAAAATAATATATTTAGACTTTCCTAACATATTAAACTTATTATTTAAAAATATGAAGCATGCAATATACCTCAATTAAACTTTAAATATAATAAAAAAATATATAAAGCTTTACTAAAACTTTTTAAAATTTATTTGGACCCCAAAAGTCTTTATATAACCTTTACTTGGACCACTATGTACAACCAAAATATATATATATACCAAAAAGGATAGTAACCCCTTTTTGTCTAATATTATACGGGCTCCTTCCCCCTTCCTGCAGTACAACCACTGCTAATGAGCTAAGGCTCAATAAAATATACAAGCAATATTTAAAAAATAATAATAATATTATTAACAATTAATTTAGAATATAATGAAATTTTATTCATATTAATCATGAGAAATGCATAACATTACTTTCTATCTTGTTAACTGTTACACACATTTAGATAAGTCATATAATGGTTATAAGCTTTTGCATCCTTTTAGTTTTTTAAATCAAGGTTGGGTCTAAATTTTTAACTTTTAGAATTGAAGTTGCTCACTCATTCAATGTTGGGTCCAGATTCCTAACTTTTAGAATTTTGAGAGTATAGGCTTACATCTTTAGTTCTTTTACCTTTACTTGTGTGGGCCTATCCCCCATATATGATTTATTTTATCTTTCTAATATCATTCAGTCTTAATAATCATAAGCTGTGCTATTGTAGTCACTAATTAATGAATCAATAATTGCATAAATTAAAATTATAATGCTTATAAATATAATAATTATGAATTTATAAATATATAAAATTATTTTTTACTATTTTATATGTATTATTTGGGTCCTATTTTCTTCTCCTTTTATACACCATCTAAAACATACATTTTTTTTTCATTTACGCATGCTTATAAATAAATAAAATAAGTAATATGAATATCTTATGAATTACCTCACTTACACTCTTCTTTATTCAATCTAACTCCTTTTGCACTCTTCCCTGATTTCTAAAATTGGTTGTAGTAACTTTCAGTCCCTCCATATACTGTCTTTAATAATTTCTAGTGAATAGAAATATTTATAGGTGAGAGGAATGAAGGAAAACTGCACACATCAAGTGCTCTCCAGTAATTATAGTTGCCCAATAGCAAATTACAGTAGTCCAACATCAAATTACAACGGTCCTTTACCTATTTTTCCTTCACTATTTCATGAATTCAACATTTAGCAGCAACGGTCTTACTTAAATTAAGCAAATAACACTTAATTTTAGTCAAATAATAATTGCAACAACTAATTATAATATCTACATAATTTTCCTCATCTTATTTTGCTGAAATTTCCCCCACAACTGCCTGCATTAGCTCTGTTAAGCAGCATTTGCTCCCTCTCAGCTCACGGCAGGTGGCTCCTTTGAATGTCAGAAGCCAAATGAAGGGGAATGGAAGGAAAAAGCTAATACCTACTAGTGCTTTGCTTTACCTATATTATATTATTATAACTTCCCTAATGCTTTTCCCACTATTGATTTACCAATTTACTCTTAGCCGTATGATGGAATTGGAGAGGAAATCAGCCAATGCATGAAAATTTAAGTGGGTTGGTTAGTTATAGTAACAGTAATATACAATTATTTATTAGTGGATATGCTGTAGTAACAAAATAAAATATTACTGTGAGTTAATTTTTTTTTAATAAAAATACTTAAGTTTATCTATATATATATATATCTTACTAATAGGTTTGCTATTTAATAAAATTATTGTGGAAAATCATTATGTCAAAATAGAAACTTACATTTTGAAATTTTGGGTATTATAATATTAACATGAACTTATTATTCCTGCGAAAACTTACAGACTTCGCATTTACTTGTAGCGAGATTTCTTTCTTCAGATAGAGGGAGATTATAATCATATTTTGGAGCGATTGAGGAAACCCTTATATAACTGGATGTTAACTTCATAGGTGAGCAATGCCATAGTTTACGCCAGCAGATGCACATTGATGATGATCAATATTTTGAGGAGACTGAGACTCAGCAGAGATCATTTAACCCGCCATATACTATTATAGATCCATATAGTGCTAGCCCATCTTCTTATACTGATGAGTGTCACTCTCAGGGCTACCTTATATTTCGTACATCGCTCGACATTCTCTTAGCCTTCACGCCACATTTTATTCCATCATCCTTGGGAGAAGATTCCACCAGTAATGCAGATTCTATTATGGAGGAGTAGCACTAGCTATGTACTAGACCATTACGTGCACTAGAGCATTTTACTTCTGGCACTGATGCGACACCCCATCAACATAGGAGGAGGCACTTGTTTTACTTATGCTCTCATGTATGATATATACTTTCAAGATGCTTGTTATGGTACTAATTTAAGTTGTGTTATCTACTTTGTTGCACTTTCATGTTTGATTATGATACTTTTGTTGAACTGCATTGATTTGGATGACGATATTACTTCTCTTCTAATGCTATCGTTAATATTTCAAAAAAAATACTGTACATGAAAAAGCCAAAGATAAATAGATAATCTAAACTTTCTCATATAAATGGAATATCTCTCTACTCGAACACCTTAAACGACTTACACTTCTCCTAAAACTACTATACAACACACTTTCTTAGAACAAACCATAGAAAATCAAACAAACACTACTTATCTCCACTTAACAATTGCCTAATACACGCTTGAAGTTGGCTTTGTGTAGGACAACAATTAAAGTAGAACTGAAATTCGTATTGTAGATCTTGTTAGTCTACTAGATTTGAAAACTTCCTCCTCTTACCTCTGGGTAAATTCTTCTTCATAGACTCCTTATAAAGATAAGGATAAATGATTCCTCACATAACCTCCAAGGACGATAGAGAATGATATATTTTTCATCAACCTTCGGCCGTTCAACATCGATCGAAGTCCCACCTACTCTTTCATGTCTGACACCATGATAACGCATTTGCAAAAAATGCAGACTAACCAGGTGGCCATCACGCTCCAAAAATTTCTCCTCCACATACTTCTAACCCTTAGAATTTAACAAATTTCCATCTCTATTGCACTCCATCTTCATCACTTCATTATGTACATACCATATTATGGAATCCCTATCTTTGATCCATACATGCATGCAACATTTGAATATCTCATTTTCACTCACCTTCCGCTTTAAGGGACTGTTAGTACACCTTGCGATACAATCATGTAGTCGTTGGCTAGCAATATCCAATAAATATTTGGTGGACATACCACGAGACGGCTCATTATCCGGCCAATGCATTCTGAAAAAAAATCAAAGCAGACACCAAGCTATCAGACCTCTCAAATAAAACCAACCTATATGCACTAACTTCAGTCAATCTTCACCTCAAGTGGAACACAATGCTTTTATATAGAATAACTTTTATGGCCAATGAATTCAAAGGCCAACATTCAATTTGATTAGCCAAAATAACTCATGTCACACTGCAAAAGCATGTGACACTTATAGACAAAAGCATGTGACACTGCCAAAGTCATTGTAATGTCACATCTACATAGATGAGCTGACATGTCTGACATTGTCAATAAAGAATCCCATGTTGATTAAGTCTAACTAGAATTCACTGTTCAATGAAATTCAAATCTAATAGATATTATCATTCATTCTAGTACATCACATATTGCAAACAAAAAAGTTTGCAACTTATATCTAAGTTATTAGCCTCCTAAACATCACTCAAAATTGCATTCTTTTTTAAAATTATTTTTGTTCAAGTCGCCTATTGAACCGGGCGACTTGCATTACAATCGCCGTAAGTCGCCCGTTAAACTGATGACTTTGGCTACTTTTAAATTTCCAAAATTCATTGGCGTAATTAGTAATTAAGTCTTTAATGGTAATTAGTTTAGAAAATTACCCTTTAATATTAATATATTATCTAATTATTTATCAGATAAGTTATTTTTTCTCTCTTATTTTCACTTTTCGGTTTTCTTTTCTGTATTTCTCTTGTATCAAAGTTGTGGTCATCCCCAACAACCTCCTTTGTGTGATTTTATGCATGACTATAATTCCCTCTATAACCTCCCCTATTTTGGCACGAAGTCAAGTTTCTTGTTGTTCATGTTCACATATTCACAATTTCTCTAAACACACCACCATTCTTGCCACTATTTTTTGAGTCTATGATCTCATTTCTGTCATGGCGGACGACACACCAACTTCTACGAGGTTGTCAATGGCTGCATCACTAGACTTAAGAAGCTTGATGAACAACTTGTTGAGGCTTCTATAGGATACTGAGAGGCACATCTCAAATTACAAAGTCTTGAATCCCATCTAGAATAAATGGCAGCTCAATAGATGGCTTGTGAGCCGAGCTCGATGAGCTAACGAGCCAAGCTTGAGCTATCCCCGACTCGACTTAATAGCTCGTGGGTCGGCTCATTTAAAAATATTAATATAAAATATGCTTAAATTATATTATTTTTCAAGATTTTAAATATAAAGTTGTTCAAAATGTTTGAAAATTATATCTTACTTTCTTGTATTAAGTGATTATTTATTACTTTGCTTATAATTTCTCATTCTTTTTAGTTTTTACTGTTATATTATAATAATTGCTTAAATCATAATCATTTAACTCTTTCATAATAAATGAGCCAGCTCAAACTCGCTGAATAAAGCTCAAGCATAAGCTCAAACTCAATTAATTAATTTAAAGCTTAAGCCAGGGGTGACTCTTCAAAAAAATAAAGATTGGAGATATTGCTTTCAAGTCAATGCTCATCCTCCCCGTCGCTCTACTAGGGTTTGGGGGGCCGCTTCCTCCCCGGGCGGCTTGCCGTAGCTCATGCCGTCTTTGTGCGCGGCCTTCAAGTGCTTTATTTCGCATTTCCTCTTTTCTTTCAGTTTTTCGTTGTTTTCACCATTTGATTGCCACCTTCGGCCGCTTCATCGGTCAGATGACGGGTTCTCAGTTGAATGATTCGGGGTTTCTAAATATGAAATTACCATCTCTCTTGTTTTTGGATGTGTTATCTAGTTCTTCTTGCTCGGATGGTTTCCCTGAACTCAAATGCACCTCCCATCACGGGTTACCTTCCTTGTGGATCTTCAAAGCTGAGATCTTAGCCCTCGTGGCTCCTTTTGAGTTTTCCTTAATTGGGAAATTTCTTGCCCGTAGGCAATCTCTTGATTCAATTAGGAAGTTTTTTTAATCTTAAGCTCATTGGGATTTCTCTGTTACCCTTTTGAATATCAAGCATCTTTTGATTAAACTTGTTAATGACTTGGATTATAGTCGAGTTTTCTCCCATCGTTCTTATTTCGTGAACATTTGCTATATGAAACTCACCAAATGGTCACCATTTTTTATGTCAATGTAGATTCCCCTGCTGTTCCGATATGGGTTTCCTTCCCTAATTTACGTCCCCATCTCTTCTGTCCTCAGATTCTCCATGGCATGGGTTCTTTGTTTGGTAAACCTTTGAAGATTGATAATGCCACCTCCATTGGCTCGAGGCCCTCTGTTGCTCGTGTGTTAGTTGAACTTGATGTCACCAAACGGTATCCCAATCATATTTGGCTTGGTCCTAACAAGTATGGTTATATTCAAACTATTGAAATGGAGGGTTTTCCTTCATTTTACGATCATTGCAAGGCCTTGGGGCATTCGAGAGTGGACTGTCATAAACTTCACCCTCAGTTAGCTGATAATTCTTTACCCCATCATCTTGTCATTGCTATTGTGGGTTCTGATCAGAAGGGTATTAATGTGAATGTTGAGGAGGCTAATAATGTGGTGACTGTTACACCCTTAACTGATGTTCCCTCTCTTTCTTATGTTCCTACTGATGGTAATGCTACTTTAGATAATTTCCCTCATAAGGCTTCTAGTCTTGTTATGGAGTGTCCTAGTGCTGCTCTTGATTTAGATCTAGAGGCTAATGTTGTTAATCATTATAATTCTATTATTATATCTCATTCTAATGTTGATGTCTCTTTTGAGCCTAATAATTTGAATGTGTTGGATGATGATAACATTGATGGTGGGAATGTTACTAATGGGCGTGAGGATATTTTGATTGTCCACACTGCTACTACTGTTATCAATAATGTGGATGATGGTTCTGGTTTGGCTTTTTCTATATATAATGCTGGTGGGTTGTTAAATGAGGATATTTTTCATCAAGCTCCTTCTCCTTCAAATGTGAGGTATTGTGGGTTTAATTAAGTAGTTTTAAATGACACCCCTACGAAAAATGTTAATGCTTCTTTGCCTTTGGTTTCTGTGGATTTAGAGGATGATGCTCCTCTTATTGATGTTCATATTTCTCTTGTTTCCAATGACACTTTGAAAGCTCATTTGGAGGTTAATAATGGTGTGGTCCTTGGTGATTGTTTGGCTGATGGGGATTCATCAACTAATGGGAATGTGGGGGAGGAAAATGATATACAAGGAGATGATCATATGGAATTATATGAGTTAAACATTATTCGCATTGCTGAGGAAGGTTTTTACAATAATATTGGTAAACGTATACGAAGAAAATCCAAAAAGAAATAATTCCTTTTTTGGATTCTTCTCCTTGATTATCTTGTTGATCCTTCTTTCTGGTGGATCTTCTTTCCTCTTTTGCTGTGCTAGTCGGTTGATGGACTTTGGGACTTTTGTTGGCTTGTGGTTGGAATGGTGGCAAGGCTATGGGGTGTTGACTCTTGGCTTTGTTGGTATCTGCTTAGATGGCCTGGTTTTTCAGGGTCGGACATTGATGTGGCAGGTTTCCTACACGCCCCCCTAGATGGCCTTAACTTGTTTCGGCAACCTTGGAGGTTCTTACTTTGGCGTGGTCTTTGGTGGCTTTTGTTTTTGGTACTTCTTGCTGTTGCATTCTCTGTCTCCAATGGATGGTCCTAGCATGGCAACTAGGTGACGTTCCTGAGTCCGACAGCTTTAGGGCCCCTCCATTTTGGATTTGTTTCTTTCTCAGTTTGTTTTGCTATCTATTGCTTATTGTGGTTGTTTTAGCTTTGTATTTTGTTTGTTGGCCTCTTCTGGCCAATGGTTGTATGTCCTTTATTTTATGAAAAAAAAACTAATTGTAAAAAAAAAAAAGCCAGTGGTGACTAAGCTCAGCTCATCTCATTTACCCCACTAATTGAATTAAACATTTAAAATAACTAAAAAAATTAACATAATATTAAATATAACACATAATATAATATAAATTAAAAAAATTAAAAAGTTATAAATAGCCACATATATCATAATTTGTCCACATGACTTTAGATTATTTTCATAATTTTAATACTTTCCCTTTTTTAATCTTTTAATATATAGTCTAATTTTAAAATCTTGTTTAAATTATTTCATAAAAATCATGAATAAAAGCTGGATAATGACTACCACTGAAGGAGATTGTCATGAGAAAGGGCTCTATCATCATTGCAAAAAAATATTTCTTAAAAATCATCTTTGCAAAGGCACATATTCTTTCAAGGAATTAATGATGGCTCATAATTAATGATTATGGTGACACCTTAACCTATTTATGTTAATTAATTATGTGAATTAATTGAAAATTTTAATTTAGGTAGTATATAATAACCTTCTAATTTATCTCATCATCTAATCATTGGTAGGATGAAAATAATAACTATTAAAGATTCTTTAATTTAATTTGTGCTACAAAGTAACTGCAAGATAATTAAATAAAACTTTAATAGACATTCATCAATGCTCGAGTTGTTCCTCAATATCGTCGATCTTAGTGATCACTCGAAAATATCTCCGAGTTAGGTTAACGCATTCATTACAATTCTTATGCCCTTTAATCACCTCATTAAAATAGTATATAGTCATTTATTTGTTAACGTTAAAATAAGCTCATCACATGGTAAGCACATAAGATTAGTAAGTATAATACATATTTGAGAGTAAATAATTTGATATATGTGATGTAAACTAAGGCTTCGTTTGAGACGGCTTTCTTACTGCTTTTTAAGGTAGCTTTTTAGCATAAAAATTTTATTGGAATAATTTTTTTTGTACTACAAAGCTACTTTAAAAATAGTAAAAAAGCCGTCCCAAAGGAAACCTAACTTCTACAAAATATTTTAAAAGGTAGAGACATAAATCGAGTCATAAATGAGACATTTTTACTTGTACAAAATGGGGCATAAGTGAGAAGGCATGTGGAGTAAGCCTTAGAAATTCATGGCGACATTATAAATTCTCAATTAAGTGGAGCAATCATATCATTCATGATAATTTTAATTATCTCTTATCAATTTATTCAATAATTTATTTCATTAATGAAAACTTTGTTAATAATATGCAAACATAATATATCAAAATTATAATTAACTCACATAGCTACAACTATAACTACCTAATTATAATTAAGAATTACAAAAATTTATCAATTTAAAATTTATAAATTTAACAATAATTTAATCTATATATTTACATGAACAATTAAGATTTGAATATACTCACAATCAATATGAATTATATTAACTTTTTTAAACTAAAATGTCTTAAAAAAATAAAGTTATACTAATCCCCAACTATCTAATCAAAATGGGTCAACTAAGATAAATTATTGAACAACATGGAGATAATTTTAACAAAAAGAAAGAGGTGTCGATGAAAAAAGGTATAATGACGACATGGAAGAGAATAGAGAAATGAGACACCCATCACTAAGACAATCAACCAACAATTTTATTCTCCATGTCATGTCCATCTCACTCCACACCTCACCTAGCTTAAACAAATAAATGTAGTTGCCTAATTGGCTTATGTCAAGCTTCTTTATTATTTTTAAAATATAGCTTTAGGCTTCGCTTGGGACATCTTTCTTACTGCTTTATAAAATAATTTTCTAGTATAAAAATTTTTTGAACTTCAAAAATTTTTTAACTAAAAAGCTGTTTTAGAAAGCAGTAAGAATGCTGTCCCAAATGAAGCCTTAGGCTTTGTTTGGAACAACTTTCTCACTACTTTCTAAAACGACTTTATAGTACAAAAATTTCAAATTCAAGAAATTTTTGTACTAGAAAGCTGTTTTAGAAAGTAAGAAGAAAACCGTCCCAAACCAAGCCTTAATTTACATGAAAAAAATAATAAAAAATCTATGCTAGTGCTAGTTATAGTGCCTCCCCTCTATGGATTCACAATAGAAATATCATGTTTGAGGTTTAGAAAGAAAGGGATTGGAAAGTTCTTTTTATGAGGAATGCTTCTCAATGGGGATAATAAGAGGTTGGGGACAACAAATTAGGTGGTGGCTCAATAATTGGTCAAAAAAAATTTAAAAATTAAAAAAGAGACTGATTACTCGTCCTGAATCTGTATTCGATTAATAATCAACATGATTGATTGGTTAAAAATAAATAATTTATTCTCTTTATATGGAATAGAGGATATACATTAGGTATTTATTATTTAATAATAATTATTCAATAAATTTTAATAAATTAAAATATTTTCTTTAAATCAAAATAATGACTTTAAATTTTTAAAAATTATATCAATAATAAATAATTAGGCACAAAAAATAAAAAATAATTGACTTGCTTCATTGATTTAGGGTTTTAGATATTTTATTTTCATAAAGATCTAATTTTGTATTTATCTATGTTATATTTATTTCATATTTTTTTAGATTATCTATAATAATAATAATAATAATAATAATAATAATAATAATTTGATGCTAATGAACACTAATATTAAATAATACAATGTCAAATATTCTAAGTTAGTGCAGATAAAACTTTTGATCTAAGCTCAATAAAAAATTCTCATTATAAAAATTACAGAATAGGCTTATCACATTCCTTTCATCATGCTTTTTCTTTAACGAATAACATCTCAGATGAAATATATTGAAATTCATTAGCTTTATCAGTGCAATAAACTTTGTTGAATAAACAATGTACCACATGAACAAGACTGAGTATGGTTGATTGGGTGTTTGCAAAAACAGGCCTGAAAGTATTAGTAGTACCATTTAACTCTTATATTGTAAATAAGATGGTGGAGTGACATTAATATGCACTAATCTCCAATGGAAAACAAGTAGATTTAGGCTTCGTTGGGACGGCAAGAAAGTTGTCACAAACGAAGCCTTAGTGCTACTAGGGATGCAAATTCAGGTTGGCGGGTCGGGTTTTGATCCGACTTGATGGAAGTTGACTCAACCCAAACATGCATGACCTTAATCCAACTCATTTAACACAAATACAACCAGTTTAACCGGAAATTATCCATTTGATCTGAGCTCGACCTGTTTAACCCGAACCCGAATGATAATTGGGCAAATTTTGAGTATTCGTGTCATCCCAAACTTGACCCGAAAATTGATCATGCCTGATATGAGCTACGGATTTTTAGTTGGGTTTAGGTTAGATTGTCGAATCAGGTCAGTTATTGATACCATAAGTGCTATGAATTACACTCAACTCTAACAAAAAATAATGAAAATAAAACAAAACATCACACCAAATAAAATTCCAAAAAATATATAAAAAAATAACTATATATATTGGTAAGTATATTGCTAAGAATATCCTAAATGAAATTTCATTCATAATACTTATAATATAAGTCTTCTAATATTTTAAGAAAATATTTACTCAAGTCATATATGATTTTTTTTTCCTTCTCTCTTATGAGGCTGAAAATTAAAGTAATTTGACTCGGTTCATTCATGTTGGGAAGGGAGTGTGAGTGAGTAAACCTGCTGGCTCGGACTCGGCTCAATAAATGGCTTGTGAGTAGAGCTTGATGAGCTAACGAGCCAAGCTTGAGCTAACCCCAACTCAACTTGTTAGCTCGAGAGCTTACTTGTTTAAAAAATATTAATATAAAATATATTTAAAATATATTAAAAATCAAAATTTTAAGTATAAAATATAGTAATTTTGCTCTGCATTTAAAATTCATTAAAATATTCAGTCAATTCAAAATCATTTTCATAAATTTCTAATAAATTTTGGTAGTTTGTCTTATTCCGGGCTTTTTTATAATTGATTTCGCATCTCGAGCTTTTTTATAAATTTTTGCAATTTGTCTTATCTCGAGCCTTTTTGAGGAATAAAGAATATGCCACCGAAATTCATTTTATTTACAACACCACCATTCATCCAAAAATAAATAAATAAATCTAATAAACGTAAAAAAAATCAAATTATTATCATTTAATCAAAGCGATAAATACAGGAGTGTTAATTTTATTATAAATTTAAACATTTTAAATTTTTGTTGATATTTTGACAAATTAATGTAAGAGAAAGTTAAATTTATAAATAACTTTAATTAGTTTTACAAATAACTACGATTGCGCTTTCAACACTATCTCAATGCTTATATTCTAATCTCAGTCGCATAGAACATTTTCTTCTGCTGCATATTTATTTTTGGTTCAAATAGAATTAATTCGAATAAACTCATAATCTTTTTTTAAGTTGGCTCAGAATTAACTATTTATTATTGAAAATATGTCAATTTTGAGTGAAAATTTAAGGCTTCATTTGGATAACTTTCTTCCTGTTTTTTAAAATAATTTTTTAAATTAAAAAATTTTGAACTAACAAACTGCTTTAAAAAGCAGTAAGAAAACTATCCAAACATAACTGAAATTCATTTAACATATTACTTTTGAATTCAAATATAATTCTATTCATACAATATTCAATACCAACTCAAAAATCCCTAAATCAGAACATTAGGTTTATGCTTGGGATCAAAATAAGAAATTAGGGTTTTGTGGGATAACTTTTAGTTTTATTTTTTTTATATTGATTATATTTTAATTTAAAATTAAAAATAAAATGTCTAAAAACATAAATCAAACATATGCATTAAAAATAAAAATAACAATTAATTTTAAATCATCACTTAGGCTTCATTTGGGACAACTTTCTTACTGCTTTAAACAGCTTTCTAGCACAAAATCAAAATTTTTGTATTAAAAAACTGCTTTAAAAAGCAGTAAGAAAGCCGTTCCAAACGAAACCTTAATGAATGATCATAATGACTATGAGAACACTCATTGTAGAAAAATACAAAAGCTCTATTTTTTCCTAAAAAAAATGATGCAACTGAGAAAGGTACTCTATACTGAATGATCTGAAATATTCTATCATAAGTCCAATGACACCATTCAGGTAGCAGGAAAACATACCAGCAGATAAACAAACTATGGACATATGTAACTATACACAACTTCATGAACCTCTGCATGCTAAATACTAAAATAGAATGCAATGACCTGTTAGAAGCCAGCAAGAACTTTGTAAACGTTGAGTTGTCCACTGAAGTAGCTTGACAAAAGGTTGAGGTTCCTGTCAAGAAATTTAGAGAATAAGCATAAAAAACTATCAAAAAACTTTTTGTAGATGAAGAAGGTACTCTCAATTAATGGAGAAATTATTCTATGCAGACACCAGATCATTTGGAGGCGAATCAGAATGCGCCACGTCATCCGGTACACAGCGGTACACAACCGCGATACACAACAAACAGGTGACGTGGCGCGTTTTGATTCGTCTCCGGACGGCGTCCGTATCCGCACAGAATAATTTCACCAATTAATGACGGAGCTTGTGTTTATTGTTAGCAGGGGTAAAAATTCATACTAGCAATATTTTTCAATAATTATTTGTAACCCTTAAATTTTTGGAAGGAGCACAAATTGAATATTTTTATGAAAATTTTATTTACACAAGTAAAAATATATGATATAGAAAGATCCTAAAATTTTATGGCATGTCTCCTTTTAAATCCTCTCTACATTATCTGAACACTACAATAGTCCCACAACCAAACAGGCAGAAAAACAAACCATGCACTTCTGTTTAACTATACAATACTTACTTTCATGAATGTCCATGCAAAATAGAATGCGATGATGATCATTTTCCAGCAAGAACTTGGCAAGGGTCGAGCTGTCCACTGAAGTAGCTTGATAGCACGGTCGAGAGTTCTTGGCGGCCCATCCATTCTTCTGATGGTTTGAGAGTGATAGGATTCTCGACAGCTGCAGAATCCAAGCATAGCATGACCTGGTAATCCTCATCCCCAAAATCGGCGAGAGCCTTAGCCTTCTTATCCCATGGGTTCCAAAGAGCTGGAGACATGAAAGAAATTAAACTGTAGGGGATGAGAAATCAAAGCAGCAAGTCATGTTAAGCAAGTTATCTACCTGCATCAGGAAGGCCTTCCTTCCTCAGAACAAGGGTTCTTTTCTTCTCATGGTCTATGATGGCTATCTTTCCAGGCGTGCTCAAATACACTCTATCTACCTGTTAAGGAATAATTGTGAACAAGAAAGAACAAAACAGTTCAAACTAGAAAAAATGGGAAAACTCAATAAGCTAGATTGCAAATCTTAAGGTTATGGAAGGGGGGTTCCATGATGGACATAAATGCTCATTAAGCTAATTCTTAGATTTTTGTTTGAAAATTCTTATACTCTTAAAGAAGTTGAGTTTGAGACATTGAACAGTCCAACAAAGGGTATCTATGGGAATGCGACGAGGACGTTCAAAGGTTTAGAGTTTCTAATATTAGGTCTCCAACAATATACAACCTACTCATTCAACAAACATACAAACTCTAGGGAAAACATGCTATCAATTTTAAATACATATTTATTACATTGAAAATAGAAAATAATTAAAAACTAAAACTTGTTAAAATATTATGGGTTGGTAATAGAAATTAATGAGAAGAAGATACTAAAGACAGCAAAAGCCAAGCAAGCAATTGGAATTTCATGCATAGAAAATAAATCAGATTATAATTTAAGAAACAATCTTACTTACCAAAGGCATAAAGAGAAATCAAAGGATGAGAAAAAAAAGAAAAGAAATGATAAGGCCCATACTTAGAACAAAGAGATCACGAAAAAAATAAGTAAACATAAGTATCCCACTTGTAGAAGGTGATCACACTAGCTTGAAAGAAAAGAAGAATGATTTGCATATAAAAAATAACTTCTATTCAAGCCATTGAATTGTTTTTTCATATGACTCAGAGCCCACGTTTAAGTTTTCAAGTGGCACCAATGGCAAATAAGATAGTAGGATAGGTATAGAATTGCCAGAGAAAAAGCCACAGAAATAGCCAAAGAAAAAAGAGCCTGCAAAATAATTGCAAAATGAACTGGATATACTCAAGCACAAGGCATGGTTGCAAGAAAAACCTACATGAAGGGCACCAGGCGCAGGTAGGGGCCCAGCAGCAAGAGAAGCCCGCAAGAATAGAGAACACAAATAACAGAAACAAGTAACCACCCGCAAGGATAGAAAAATCCATCGCATCAGAATGCAGTTTGTATTCTGGTAGAATGGGATTGGAGTGCATCTCAGATATTGTGTACAAGACCGGTCATTGTACCCTTAAAAAAAGTTAAAGAAATGATACTTCGGTATAGTTCAGGGTATCTGGAAGTATTCTGTGCATAGTGGCATAAACCGCACAAAGAATGAGATATTATCACTAAAAAATTAGTGTATTTTGCATATGAAAGGGAAACACTAAACCATTATGGAAAAAAGCAGAATCAGATAGTCATTTCCTGGATTGCTGTACCTTATGACGTCTCATTATTAAAAATAACTCTTAAACAAATACGGTTGCAAATATAAGCCCAAGCTAAGGTTGCCATGAAAGCCTAAACAGTTTATTAGATGCACATAACCTACAAGAATTATAATCACTACATAACTTTGTTGCATCCTTTGTTTACAGCCAGTCCTAATGGCATCATGAATTTGATAAATAGATGTAATATATCTTTTGCATAACAGTAGTGAGATCTCATTTTTATTGTGAGAGAAATGGTTACATAACAAAAAGCGTTGCATTTGATAGTCATCAGCTTCTAAGAAATTACAAGAAAACCAATATGTAGCCAATTAACGTGGAAATGCTTAAAACAATGTAGACAACAAACTAAATGATATGCCAAATATTCAAACCTCCCCATCAAACGTAATTGCATCTGCCTGCTCTGTGAACCTCTCCCTTTGAATAAGATTATCGAAGTAGTCGAGTGTCTCCAATCCCTCAACTCGGACTTCACTGCCAAAGAAATCATCCACTATAAAATTTCACTAGAAAAGAACGATTGTTTCCAAACTTGAAATTTAAAATGAATGGGTCAACCAACACTAAGAACAACAAGTCAGACAGCAAAAGTGGACAAATAAAACTTTACCATATTTGGCAGCTTTCTACATTCTTTTCATAATAAGAAACTACATAAAATAGACAATGAACAACTAAACAACAGATTTATGAAGTTACTTTAATGGAATATGAACTTGGTTAAAGTCCAAGTACCTGATGTCTGAAACAGAGAGGTAATTACGCATTCCTAAAGTGAATGTAAATTGTTTATTATCAGTATTCCTCACCCGAGGAATCAATGTCAGCTTGCCAGGGCTCAAAATAACACGCAGTCGTAACTCAAAGCTGCATTGCACAAAGATTAAATCATGCAAAAGCCATCAGCGGTATACGGAATGACCTATTCATGGAGCTTCTATTAATTATTACCTTCTTGGCCATGTCTTCATGTCCTCTTCTTGGGACTTCAAAATTAAATCTATTGTAGACTGATTCTTGGGAGGAGGTAATGGAGATGCACAGCTATCCATTGCCCACAATCTGTTCCTTGCAAAGCCATGCTGCCCCAGGGATCCCAAATTACCAAACTATAGCACAGAACAAATCAGATATGCATCAAGACAGAACAAAAGGAATTACGCTACTCACAAAGTATGCAAAGCACATATAACATTACTTGAGGGAAACAGATAGGAATTCCTCCCCTGATAGCTTTAGGTGGTTTCAAAAATGCCTATTGAACAAGGAAAAATAGTCATTCAGGTATCAACAAGAAATTTCAAAATACAAAGATTATATATAGCAGACTCCTTTATATCTGTATGTTAGCAAGTATACACAAAAACATGCATCGAAGTAGTTTGCATGCTTGCATTCATGTTGTGGCACGTATGCAAATACAACATGTATGCATAACTACTTATAATACGGCAAGTATGTATGCATTCAAAACTTCCAAAGGAATCTACAAAACCACTATCACGACGTACTTAGATTTAGATATTAAATAAATGCATTATCTACAACAAAAAGAATGGGAAAATGACCTCTTTGGAGACCAGTGCATTTAGTGAAAGAGACAAGGAAACATCATAAATCTTTTATTTCTAGAAATATTGGAAAGCGCAGGACTTCAAATAAAATTGCATGGTATAGCTTGTCATATTAAGTACCTAAAAGAGCAAACAAAAAGCTACATGTTCCCTACTCGAATGTGAGGTTGTTTTAGCCATACATCAACCAGCATTTTTCAATAGAGCATGTGATGGAGGATGAAATATCAAAATTCTACACACGCAATTTGAAACAATCCACATAGACAACTTTCATTAAATCAATAATAATACCCATTGTAAAATTGAGGATATGATGATATCACTAAACCAAGGACAAGAACCAAATATGTATCAAATCTCAAGAGGAATTCAATATTTTTAAGTGTTTTTAGTGAAGCAAAGTACATGTTATTCATGAAAGTGAAAAGAGTTTGTGGACTCATTATGTTGCAGGATGCCAATTCAAGTGAAGTTACTTAGTTTTATCATCATCTATGTTAAAAGTACGATGCTTTGAGGAAAAAGAAAAATGTTGGCTTCCTGGCTATAATAAGCTTCTGAAGCAAGGCATATGTTGAGGGGGACACTATGGGTAATGATCAAGATGATCAATATCATGTTGCACAATCAGCTCCAATATTAGGTCACATCATTTATCTTTAGAGAAAAGGAGATGGCCACTTTGAGGTATGATGATTCAATGGAAAGTAAACTTTTGATTTCATAGGTTTCTCTTTACAATAATCAGCTGTTTGATGATTTAGGGTCTTAAATAGAACAAAGATAATAAGCATACCCAACCAAACAAGTTATGGTTCACATATACTAATCAATCACCAATCTAAAGGTAATAAGAGTTACCTCACCAACAAACAAAGACTGTGAAGTAGAATATAGCCAAAACTTACATGTGGAGATATTTTTGGCATAATGGTTGAAATTTTATTAGAAACTCCAAAATTAAATGTGCTCACATGTTGAAGCATTCCCGAAATGGATGACCTCCTGGGAAATTACACTAACAAGACAAAACAATAAGACCAATAGGCTAAAGTGGATAATAATTCGATTGTTGAAAGATTCAACTATTAAAAGTGATATCACAGAAATAAACCATCCTGAAGATAACAAGACAAAGTGTTATATCATGGGAGCCACCTTTTGAACTATTGTTGTGACAAAATGCTATATTGAGAGTCACCTCTTGAATCTATAGGAGCCACCTCTAGAATTTTATTCGACTAGTAAAAATTTTTGGTTATACATAAGGATATTGATGATGACATCAACTACGGGGAAGATTATGAAGTCCCTTAAGTAGAATGAAATCAAACTCTTAGATATCAAGGCCATTTTTGATATAACGGTTGTAATTTTATCAGAAACTCCAAAATTAAGTGTAATCATATAGGAGCACTCCCGAGATGGGTGACTTCTTGGAAAGTTATATCATGGAGATAAAATTGAGTGACCATTAGGCCCAAACATATACTATCTCGATGGTTAAGAGTTTTGACTAGTACACCTATTATCTAGGTTTCCAATTAATTCCCTCATGATGTAGAACCTTCTCATTGATGGCCAAGAAGTCAACCTGATCCATCAAGAGTATCAACACACCTTTCGTCATGCAAAACATGATTACAAGAAGAAAGCCGTTCCAAAACATTTTGAGGTTTTGATTTGTACAACATAAAAACACCAATAAATTTAATACAAATAATCTCTACACAAATGATGGAAAGATATACAAATAGAAGTAAACAGAGCAAATCAATAGATTAATAAAGAGATTCTTCAAAAAGACCTCAAGATGATACTAAATATAATGTGTAGGACACCTAAGAGTTTAGGTTTTTTACTATAGATCTATTTTGAGATGTAAAAAATCATGCAATGCCCACATAAAACTTATTTGGTGTCAAGCACTTAATTTCAGTAACTGTCACTTACAATGAAAATAAAATATCTGAAGTATTTAAAACCAAATACAAATTTAATGGGCTTCTACTAGAAAAAAATCAATAAAAATTCGTAATAAAAAAATCACACAACTAATTAAAATCATGTATCTGACTTGATTAAAAATTACACAGAAATTTAGAGAAATAAATAATTTTTGGATGAAAGAAGTCGCCAAAAGTGGATAAATCAAACCTCACACCTTTGAAAGTAAATAACCTCTTTTGCAATCCTTCAAGTATCTCACTTGATCAAGGGGTTGAATCGCATAAGTAGAAAAGAATAAAAATTCCAGCATGAAATTAATTAAGAATGAATTAAATTACTTTTGTTCAAGCTTAAGACCCATGTTTATAATTATAAAAAGAATTTAAAATTACCTAAGACCCATCAATCAAAGCATCCCATAAAAGTCATATATCAATTCCCAGAAGAAATATAAAATCTCAAATAGTATAAGCCATAAAATACTAGTCCCATAATCACCAAAGAAGCCGCAAAACTGTATATTATAAGGAAGCCACAAATCCACAAATATCGCAAGAGATGAGCAAGAAACCTCAGAGCCACAAATCACAAAAGAGATAAAAGTAGTGGACGTGGAGACATCAATCCAAGTCATTGAAATTTGTAAGAAAAAGATAGTGAATGGTCATAGAAGGATTCTCGCATCATTCATCTTAACTACAAACATGTTCTTTAATCATACTTTTCATATTGAAGATCTATTGATAAATCAAGATAGTTTCAAGCCTCTAACCTAAGCAACCCATCGCAAATCTTTAATTAATGATTCATGATAAACTCCTAGATCCTCTAGATAACAAAATTTTAGCTCACAAAAGGTTTCATCTGTTGTTTGATGATCGATAGCAAAAACTCAATGTTTACAACATTAATAAATCAAAAGACTAGCCTGAAGCATCACATAAAGTATCATTTGTTGTTTCAAATCCGAACAAAATAGACCAAGTGCCAAGATTGATCTTGTTACTTCTAAATGAGCTTATTAAAGCTCCCTCTTAATTATTATTTTCTATCTTGTTAGAAGTATCATCTTTTGAATTACATGGAGCTCTCTTTTCTCTAAATTTGATCTTCATTATGGCTATCATCAAGTTAGGAAGCATCATAGAGATTTTCATAAAACTTCCTTTCACACCCATAACACTCACTAAAAATTTCTTGTCATGCATTTTGGTTTAACAAAATGCTCATTCTACCTTTCAGGCCTTAATCAATCAAAATTTTTTTTCTTATCTTCGGAAATTCATTATAATCTTTTTTTACGACATTCTTATATGCAATCCTACCCTTGACCTTCATTTTTATCACCTTCAATTGGTTTCTCAATGTTTACATACAAAATCACCTATTTCTCAAGTTAAATAAATGACAATTTTGTCAATGATCTATTGAATATCTGGGTCATATTATATCTTCTGGGTGCGTAAAATCTGACCCTAATAAAATTAATGCTATGACCACATGTTCAATTCCTTCATCCTTACGTCATCTTCGTTCTAGAATTAACAGGATATTACCGACGGTTTATATCAAATTATGCTTCCATTGCCTCTCCATTAACTAATCTTCTCAAGAAAGATTCCTTCAAATGAAATGCTTTAACTTCAACCGCTTGTCACAATCTCAAATTAGCTTGACAACCGCCCTAGCCTTAGCTTTATCAGATTTCACAAAAACCTTTATTATTGAATTTGAAGCTTCCAACAGTGGTATTGGCTCAATTTTGTTACAAAATAATCACCCCATCTCCTTTTTTGGTAAGAAATTACGCATTAAACTATTTAAATCTTCCACTTATCTAAAAGAGTTATATATTATTACTGAAGCAATTTGTAAATCGCATCAGTACTTATTAGGCAATGAATTTGTTATACGCAACACTCATAAAAACTTACGTGAACTACAAACTCAAGTTATTAAAACTCCTGCTCAATAATATTATCTTCAAAAGTTCTTAGGATTTAATTTCACCATTACATATGAATCTAGAAAAATAAATATAGTTGCCAATTCTTTATCAAGATAACTTGAAGATACTCCTACCTTCATCCTTCTTTACTTTCTTTAATATTTTTTTCTTTTTCCCTAATCAATCATTTAAAAAATGAATCTCTTCATTCTCCAGATATTCTTCATATAGATTCTCAACTTTCCAAAGGTGAACATTCTTATACAAATTATCAATTTCATGATAATATTCTTTATTCATGCTGATGATTGTTCTTGGTCGATGTGGACGAAGCTTTACTGGGTGAAGGTTACCTGTCGGTTTGGTATGTATATTGTTTGTTCTTGGTATGGATATGCAGTTGTGATAAGATTTGTTTTAATCTTGAATGATCTGGATGGAAATATGAATCCTAAGTGGAGGTTGGAGAATTTTCTTTGCCTGCCTGATGTGGCTGTCGATACAGTGGTGATGGTGGATCGGTATTTGGCTTTCAGAGGTGATTTTTACTTTCCTAAAGATCTGGTGTTGATCTTCGTTCTTACTTTTAAGAATGATATTAAGAATCGAAGGAATGGATGTTGACCTCATTATTGGAGGTTAATTCTCCTCGGAACTCATTCTTAGCGACTAGGTCCTCGTAGCCTAGTGTAGACGTCGCCTTTAGGATTTCTCTTAGGTGGATACCTATTGACGTAGCTTCGACTTGACTTTCTAAATCGACCCAAATCATACTCAATTTTAACACAATTCAAACTAAAATTAACTCGTCGCGAGCCAATCAAAATTGAGTTGTTATTAACTAAATTAAATAAATAAGTTTGAATTCGTGCGCATTAAAATCTCAACTAAGTTCATTTAAACTAACATAAATAATTTCAAAAGAATTCTTTATCTATTTTAAAATAAAAAAATTTAGCATTTGAATTTATTTAAATTAAAATTAAAATGATTTTAATCCTCCAGCATAATTAAATCAAAGATAAAAAAAAACCATGGTGGATGGTTCGGTTAGGGCTGGATCTAACCCGCTCACCACCCACGATCTTCCCTCCCTCAAATTCGTGAAACTGCTCCATCTCCCTGACTCTCTCATTCGCAGAAATGAATCTCCTTCCGTTCGTTCCACCTAGGCGAAGCCCGACTCTCTGCCATAGCCGACGCTGCTCTCGCCTCCTCTGCCCTAGCCGAAGGTAAGCCATCCTCCCTCGTCTCTCTGGCCTGAAATCAACCCCTAGCCACAGACCTCCTCCCTTCTGATGTCTCTCCATTCGCAAGCCCTAGGGACCTCGACCGAACCCCTCTCTGCTACGGTTTGTTAGGAAGTGGTAAACCCCCTCTTCTTCCCGATTCTTCTTCTCCTCTTCTTCTTGATTCTTCTTCTACTCTTCTTCCTCTCATTGTTTTTTTTATGGATAATTTTGTTGGATAGTTAGCCTATCAAATGAGGTTATTTAGCAAAATATTCATTCATGTTGCACTTAAATTTCTGCACTTGTTTGGGTTGAATACTCTCTTACCTGTGAATACTTAATCCTCAAGACTTAGCTTTATAGTCTCATGAATCATGAATGGGTTTATAAAAGATCCATGTCATCTGAAACTAAACTCTTTGTGCGTAAAATATGTATGCTTATTGTGGCTTGTATCATGAAATGTACGGTTTAGAACTTTATGTATAGATTGGAGGAAGTTGTATCGTCATTTATCAAATGCATAAAAGGTGTTTGTGTTATTGTATATTAAGGAATGAGATGAGTTTTGGTTAAATAAAGAGCTATTGGGAAAGCATATCTATGTTTTATTTCATTCATACTCCCAAGAAATCCATGAATTAGAGAAAGACAAGAAGACTTTATATATGCATATTTGTTACAAATTGTAATCACATACAAGTCAAACATTCATTGATTTTCATCACAACATGACTTTTGATATCTTTGTTGGCTTTCATTGTTGAGTAAGGGTATTTCAATATCATGTCTCAAGGATTTAAAACTCTCCTCAAAAGATTTCTTATAGAGTTGTCTTAATCTTTCTGTCCTGTGTGAGTTCATTGGGTAATTAAGTATGGAAACATAAAATTGTCTTTGAATCTTGGCAAGCGAAGTTGTATTTAAAATAGGCATTGATTAAAATGATGAGGTTCTTATGTGATTTCATGTTCCAATCTTGAAAATGTGTTGGTTTTGGAAAAGTGAAAGTGTATGTCTTTGGAAAGTAATATGTGTATGCTAAGGAAAAGTGACATGTGTGTGTGTTGAAAAGTGAATTGTATGCATTGAAGTTAGAGTGCATAAAAGGTGCATTGAAAATTGAAACGTATAAAAGTGTATTGAAAGGTGAATTTGTGTTGTGAAAGTAAGTGTATGTGTGTATCTTTTGGAAAGTAAAATGATGTGTTTGAAAAGTGGAATGTGTAAAGGTAGAAGAGTAAATTGTATGTGAGTGATTTTGGAAGTGATGTGTGTTATTTTGAAAGGTGAAGTGTATGTTTGTTAAAGGGTAAAGTGTATGATTGAAGCAAGGCATGTGTATGTGGAAAGTAAAGTGTATAATTTTCTTGAAAGTGTATGGTATTTTAGAAATTGCGTGTGTATCTATTGGTAAGTGAAATGAAGTATTTTGAAAAGTGTTGTGAGTGTTGTGGAAAGGCAAAGTGTGTATGCGAATAGTGAAGAGAAATGTGTGGAAATGTTTATGTTTTGAAGAAGTGTAGTAAAGCTTATGTTGAAAGTGGAGATGTATATGAAATTGTGTGTGTTGAAAAGTGGAACTTGTGTGTGTTTTGGAATGTGACATGTGTATGCGTGTTTTGGAAGATGACAGGTGTAATTGTAGAAAGGTGTATTGAGTGACTTTGAGAAAGGAAGTGTTTGATTTTTGAGAAGTGAATTATATATGGGTTGGAAAAGTGACCTTGCTCTGTTGTGTACCAATGAAGTGTGCGTTTTGAAAAGTGGAAAAAGGTATGATTTAGAAAATGGAAAAATGTATGATTTAAAAAAGTGAAAAAATGTATGTTTTGAAAAGTATATAAGAGTGATGTTGGAAGGTGAGATGTAGGAATTTTGGGAAAATGAAATGTGTTGGGAAGTAAAGTATGTGGTTTTGAAAAGTAAAGTGCTTTGATGAGTATGCGTTTTGAAAGGTGTTGAATGCTTTGAAAAGCGAATTGTGTGATTTTGGAAAGGTAAAAGTGTGTGATTTTTGAAAGTGTATGTTTAAGTGAAAAGTAAATTGTTTGGTTTGATAAGGAAAAATGATTTGCATTTGTGTGTAAAAGTGGAACTCGTGTAAGTTTTGGAAAGGTGGAAATCGTGTATGTGAAAAGTAAGGTGTGTGTGTATCTTTTGGAAAGTGGAATGATGTGTAAGATAAAGTGACATGTGTATGTGTATTTGAAAAGTGAAATTGTGGAGATTGTATGTTTAAAAGTGGAAGTGTAGGTGATCAGGACATCACTACATGGAAAGTTTATCGGAGACGTGGCCGTCGATCTACGGCTACGATCGAGTCATTGTATTTTTGAGTCATGCCATGTCTTTATTTTCATGTCGTTTTTTTCCTTTGTTAGTATGATTTTATTTCCTTTCCGTTTGTACCCCTTACTTAAGGGTGTTTGTTGGTTAGCCCGGCGGGCATGATTATCTTTTGTTTTGAGTCCTTGGTAGAGGCTATTTAAAGCCTTTGATGTATCTTTTAAGTTTAATGAAGAATTATTATGAAAATTTCTGCACCTTTGAGCTCTTGTGAGAATTGTGAGTTCTTGGAGAAAATCCCTAGGAGAGGGAATCGCAACACCCACCAACTTTGAAACGTCGGGTTCGTGATTTATTTTTCTTTTTTTATCTTTCTTTCTCCCTCTCCCTCCTTACCACCGGCCCTACCTTCCCCTTCCATCACCTCCACCAACCTCCACCCCTTCCTCCCCTTCCACAGCCCAAAACCCCACCCGAGCCTAGACCCCACTCCCCCACCCGACCTCCTTCTCCCCACCGCCACCACCCACAGCCCAACCCTCAAGCCGTCGGACCCTCCCCTTGGCTTTCCCCTTTCTCATGTGCCATTAAACCTTTCCCAATTTAGTTTTATATTTTAGGAAATTCAATTAATGAATCAAATTCAAATTTATTTGAATTTGAAATCATTACCTAAAATACAATTCTTATTTTAGGAAAGTTTCAAAATACTAGCCTTTTGAATTTTAAATTAAATTGGAATGAATCTTCCCTTCCAAATTTAATCTCTCCATTTAGGAAAGTGTTAAAAGCCTCCCCAATCCCTCTCCCCATCTCCCTATGCCGCCGGCCCCATAGAGCTCCTCTCTCTCTCCACCCGCCCCCTCTCCCTACCAATCCTCTTCTCTCTTTCCATTTTAAGCCTCTCATCATTTGGAAATTAATTCAAAGTTCTAATTCCTAATTCCCTCCAAATCCTAGTATAAAATCAATTTCAGATTTTGGATTTTCTCTTCCCAAAACCCTAACCGTAATTCCTCCAAACCTAAGTCACATCTCCTTCCAACCCCCCACCTTGGCCGACCACCCCTTCCTCCTTCTTCCACTTAATTTTCAAGACAAAACCACTACTTCCTTGGGGAGAAACATCAAGGACAGCAAAGGGAGCACCTCTTTCAACCATTCCTTCCCCAATCACCATGAATGGAGATTCTCAAATGGGATTTCGGATTGGTGCATGACGAATAAGGACAAATCGATATATTCCGATCTCCGTTCTTCGACGTAGGTTTTGATTTCGACAACACCATTGAAGAGTACGTTGACCGCATCCAAGTTGCTTTAGTTGATATAATCGACGAACAACGGTCAAAGGGATATTGGGTCATCGCCGGTCGACCAACCTCCTATTCCACTCCAACTACCCTTTAGCGTAACCTTAAAGGTTACATTAGCCACATCCTACATTTCATTGCCAACGCTGTTCAAGAACAAGTGTGCCAACTTCAACGACGTGCTCCTCTTGGATCACGATAAGGGTGAACTTCTTCCCCTTTTCAATTGTCTTTCTCTATTCACTAACCTTGTAGGAAATGACGGATTCGCAAAGGATCAAGTCCACTCAATATGCTAAAGCTTAGTAAACGTAGGGTTTGAGCGTACTTTTGTGTTTCTTATCTTAATGTTAATTTGGGGATGTTGATTGAACGTCTATCACTTCGCATATTTTGATTTTCTAAGTTATTTGTTTGTTCAAGTATTTAGCAAGTAGTTTGGCCTAAACGTAGGCACCCCTCTCTTGTTTTATTTTATCATTTCAAATTGCTAATAATTTTAATCAATGATTGCTTTCTTCAAGAAATCGTGCTAATCCTTAGTGTTTTCATTTAAAGCATCTTAGTTCTGCATCATTAGGTTAGAAAAATATTGTGTGGGAAAGGTGAAATGCTTTGAAAAGAGAATTTTGTAATTTTGGAAAGGTGAAATGTGTATTTGGAAAGTGGATTATGTGTTTCTTTGAAAAGTGACATGTATAAATGTTGAAAGTAAAGCGTGTGTGTGTGTGTGTAAGTTGAAGTGTAAAGTGTGTGATTGGTTAGAAGTTGAACTGTTTTGAGAAGTGGGGTGTGTTGATGTTTGAGAGTGAGTTAGTTGGGTATTCATTAGAAAATGAAAGTGTTGAAAGCAATGACTCTCTTTACCTCTCTCTTTCTCCTTCTTCTTCCCCCTTTCTTGTGCCTCGGGGTGGATGTTGGAAAAGTAAAAAGTGTGCCTTCAAGAGTGAAAAGTTCAAAAGGTAGACAACTGAACCGGTGTGCAAGCCCGAAAAAAGGTATGCTTTATTTTTAGTAAATTTCAATTATTTCATTAATAATTATTAAATGTGCTTCTAACCACTGTTTTATTCTCTTTATTTGCATGAATTGCGAGGAATGGTACCGGTCGAGTGAACAAAAGGACAAGGGACAAAGGCATCAGTCGCCTCTATCCAACCGGGTAGAGGTGCTACGGGCGGAACCACCGGGTCGTAGCCCCCGGTGTTGTAAGTTTTCTTAAAACTTAAAAAGCCCCTAGGAGGCCTTTGGTGTGGTTTGTGCGAACCCCTCCCCTATAATTCCCTATAGTAACTTCAATTTTTATTAGGATTATTTTTTTTTAATTTTATTTTAGATCCTTAAACCCCTTTACACGTGCACAATGTCCTAACGGTTAGTGATAACAAACTTTTCATCCCATACAACATTACTGATATTTAAGGATAAAAAAATTAAGGACTGAGTCTTAAAAAACTTAGACTTAGGATGCATGCACACTTTAGGGTAGAAACACAGAACATAGAAAACTTAATGACATCCCCCTTAGGATTAGTGTATATTATTAATATAACCTTAATTAAATCTAATCAAAATTAAACAATCAGTTAATGAAAATTTCAAATACACTAATGATAATTCAGATAAAAATATACAAAAATTATATAACATTTAATAACCAAATTAAATAATAATTTCAACCCATATAAACCAAACTTATAAAACGATAAATAAAATATATTTGTTAAATAAAAGTAAATCAACCCTTAAGTATTGTTATAATGAAAATTAAATCTATTGGATGATGCCATGTCAGAAAAATTATTAGCATTGTCTTCGTCTTTTTCTTCTATCAACCTTAAGGACAAGGTTATTTTTAATGGTGACGAGAGTGTTAGATATCAACACATTTTATTGAATCATAAGATTATACAAAAATAGTGTGAAGCATGGTCTATGAACATGGCACAACAACCTACAAGTATAAAAATCTATCAAAGAAGAAGTAATAAAAAATATTCCATATTGGCACTACAACCCGCAAAGGATAGCAATACATCTTCGGCCAAAGAAAGTCCAAACTAAATGGTTTAGCCCATTTGGTCTATACACAGGTAGCAAACACTAGTTTCTTTCTGTTATACTATTTTAATACTTTTTATATAGACCAGCTCTTTATTATAAAATTAGTCTACCCAACATAGCATAAATACCCCTCATATTATAATAAAAGGATTATGCAATGGATAATTTCTTATTTCTCCCCTCTTCTTCTTTTGAGAGTCTAAATCTACTCTAAAGGCGCTTCTCCTTCATGGATTGCCAAGAAACCTATCAAATATGCACTAGGATAATAATTTGGGGACTTAGTGTTATTGTCATAAAGTTGTAATTTGGCTTGCTTTTGTTATCAAGATTTTAGTCTTGCTTAATAAAGAAGCTATTTAAGACTCAGTTGATTGCAGTAGATGAGAGAATGCGAAGATGGATCATTGGTAAAACAATAATGGATACAACAAGAAATGGTTACATTAGAGAGGCATTAAGAATGGAAATCAGCAAAGATAAGAATTAAATGTTTTGGCCTGTATAAATGCACCAATAAGTTACGTTGATAGAATTAAGATAGAATGAAAAGGTGTGGACCTCAGTTAACATGTTTAATTATGCAAAAGGCTTTGCAGAAATTAATTTAAACTTCATTTAGAGCTTAACATTAAAAAAAAAGAAAGAATATTCAGAAAGTGAAGTACAAATAGTTAAGATAAGGCTATTGATTATAACAAGGGAAAAAAATGATATAAATACTTAATACAAGTTGAAAACTTATGAAAAGAATAGAAATTTTGATAAAAGGAAAGATACCTACACTATTACAAATAGGTATTATGATGAGTATATTTTATTATTATAATTATTGAGAAAAAAAGAACTGAAATAGATAAAGTACTTAGAGATGAAGAGAAAAAGGGATTAAGAAGATTGGAAAGAAGTGAATGCCTTAAAGAAAGGATGGCAGAAGGTAAAATGGAAGAGGAAGAAAGCCTCACAACTAGGAGTAAGAGGGAGAAACCCAAACCACATGGTTGCTAAAAGAAAACTATTTCTTTATTTCATTACCAAACATCTAAATTGTAATACCCTAATAGAAATAAACCTCATTCAAAATGACAGAACTATCCTTGAATAAATACAAAAAATTCAAACCAGTCCTGACAAAAATTAAATTAAAGATACGTAAGGATGATTACATGATACATTAAATAATATTGAAAATATAGATGGATGACTAAGGAATGAGGTAGACTCGCATTGATGTGCATAACTTTCCAAGTACCAACACTCTTCCAACCATGACTTCAATAATGATGATAGAGTTGAGAAGTTAAATTGGAAATTTATGTAATTGATTCAATACAACTTCAAAGGAAAAATACACGGTAGGTTGGATCCATACAAACAATACATGTATAAAGGAGAGGATTGTTTAGGGATGAACCTATTCTTGAATTATTTTTATTGGTAATCGGCTGCACCAAAACTACAACTTTAAAGGAAAAATGCACGGTAGGTTGGATCCATATAAACAATACATGTATAAAAGTGAGGATTGTTTAGGGATGAACCTATTCTTGAATTATTTTTATTGGTAATCGGCTGTACCAAAAGTATACACCTGGAAGGAATAAAAATTTAAAAAGGGGTGCCTAACACCTTACTGTTAAAAGGTCAAAAGACCTAGACTGCTATTGGAGGGACGCTTTTTAAATGATCCCCCAAACTATATAATCAACAGCATCATGTCTCCTCTTGCATTTGACAGATCAAACTTTAAATTTTCAAAATGAAAAGTTATATGCAACACACAGCCTATTTAAAAGATCAAAAAGAGCTTTAATTTATTTCAAATTTAAGAAGGTAAGAAATTTTTCTTTGAACAATCACACCTTCCAGAATAAGAACTAAATATACCTTTCTATTTATCTTGTTGCACATATATAGATAACATGTATTCATATGCATCAATGGTCATCTGTTAATATAATTATGTTAATTCATTACTGTATAAGTACCATAGTTTAGTTAACTTATACTAATGCAACCTTATCCTACTTTCAATACTAGCTGCATGCCCATCCCACTCTATTTTATCTAGCATCCTCACGCATGTTCATGCTCAAAGTTAAGAACGTTAGAACAATCAAAGGAGCATCTAAATTGTCCAATA
The DNA here is from genome assembly GCA_019925795.1 of Dendrobium chrysotoxum. Classification (NCBI taxonomy): domain Eukaryota; kingdom Viridiplantae; phylum Streptophyta; class Magnoliopsida; order Asparagales; family Orchidaceae; genus Dendrobium; species Dendrobium chrysotoxum. The sequence continues at coordinate 11,548,063 of CM034298.1, read as the reverse complement.
ATTATACGTGTCAAAAGAACTATAAGGCTTGACACAGGTAAAATGAAAATCACTGGTGAAAGATCTCAAATAGGAGCCATCAACTAAATCAGGCTGGAATGACTAATAGCAACAATGACAACACGAAAAGGATCTCCATGTCTATATGTTTCAGTAAAAGATAGTTCCTTTACGGGTATGGCCTATGCTAGGTTGAATTCCCAACACATTAATTAAAAATGGATATTTACATGAAAAAACAAAATAACATATGTCTTCCACAGGAAAAGCAACATAGAAGAAGGAGATTTATAAGATCTACACAATGTCATGTTAACCTGCATCCATCTGAAACTAAACATTGGTCATGGTAACAAAAATTCATTTTAAATAGGATATATACTGGTCAAATTATGAAGCATATCTTACTCAAAATATGTTTCTGCATTGTAGTAATACAAATTTTCATTTGGAGCTTTCTCAGTCACTTTGTGGTAAATGGCAACACTGGTTTTTTAATTAACAAATGCTGACCTCCTGTTTCAAGTAGAATAAAAAGGAAAGTTCCCAACATTTCATATTTCCAACTATAGTCCAAATCCAAGTAATTAAAACCAGAAAAAATTCTGGTGGAAAATTATGATATCTATTTCTTCAGTCTACAAGCATAGCAAAAGGCCAGCTGGAAACTCTTTACTTTCTGCATGGACTATCTGGTCAAATGTAATTTTTGCTTCTGCTTTCAGTCAGCTGAAAGAAGCAAGTCACTGCTTTGGGAATAGCAAACATGGGCCCAATATTATAACTCCATTTGAATAACCACCAATCAGCTTCAAATATTATCTCACTGAGCTACATGTAAATTTACAGCAAGATTTAGGGACAACCATAAATATGTAATGTTAAAAGAAATTGGTGTACAGCTGTCCTTTTCAAGGAAAGAATTTGTATTCTTGCTTTTGAACTAAAACTAAATCATTTAATTCTAATGTCGCCTACAAAGGACCGATATTTGGAAAAGATTGATTGCATATTCCGGGGTTAGAGAAAATAATACTTAAGACAAAATTCATTTCATACTGTATGCATTACCTTCACAAAATTCAATCATGTTCAATTTTTTTTTTTTTTTTTGCATAAAACTTTTTGCATGGAAGCGCTAGTGACTAGTATTATGATGGCCATGTGAAGAGTCAATGCACAAAGTCAGTGGCACAGATTTTCCTAAATGTCACATAAAACCCAACCCCTACCACCGTCATGCAAAATAGGAACAAATGAACCAATTTAGTCACCCAGCTCTACTGACTCAAATTATTCAAATACCTTCGAACTCATAAAAAGCAACTCTTCTCGCCGATCATTTTTCCAGGACACAACCTGCCCGCCATACAAAAGAACCTGGCAAAAGAAACAAGCAAAAAAAAGCCAAACAAGGTCCGTCAGTAACCTAACAGGGAATAAACCCACACAGCTACAAACACCGTGCATCAAAACCAATCTATTCATTAATATAAAAAATAAAAAAAAAATTATTCTTCAAATTTGGGGATTCGGTCAAAATTTCCGTAGAATTCTACACACTGGCCTAATCAAGAGCATATCATAAGAAGAGGATAAGAAGGAAACTAACAAATACCTCGGCGGAGGAGCCACTAGGCTCCGTCAAGATAATCCTGGGCATACCATCGCCATCATTCACGACACTCCAAGGCATGATCGGGAAGCTGGTGAAGAGCTAGGGTTAATCGCCGCCGTCAACAATGGAGGAAGAGCAACCGATGGGTGACTGCTTCTACTCAACGGTCGAGTTCCAGCCAATGAGGAAAGGCCCAACGAAGAAGGAACAAACCGATCGCACGGCTCTGTACGCTTCTTCTAATCCGCGGAGCAAGAGAGAATCGTCACTCTCCAGCACTTTAGAGAGAGAGAGAGAGAGAGAGAGAGAGAGAGAGGGAGGGAGGGAGAGAAGCGGGGGAGAGACGATACACGAGTCGGCCAATATCTCCCGCTGGCCTCTCTGGGTGTTCCAACTCGAATTCACGTCTTTATGGATATTTGTGTGTGATTTTTTTCATCCTTAAATTACTATTAAAAATATATATGATTTTTATTTTATTTTTATTTGATTATATTATAGATGCATAAAATCTTAAAAATATCTTTTTTTATCATATAATAGTATATATATATATGCATGCAATATTTAATTATATCTTAAAGATACTAAAGACTAAAAACTAAATTACTTATTTTGTAAATAATTTGAATTAAAAAAATTACAAACTCATTTTACTAACTAATATGCTAAATAGTTGACAAAAAATGATGCAAATATGGTTATATTTAGTGCTTAATTTGATTATTTTTGTGTGCTAGATAGTTTTAGCCATAAAATTAATGTTATCTCATTAGTACCGCACGAAAGTCTCTCTTATACACATATGAATAACTTAAGAGATTTTTTTTTTACAAGAAAACTTTTTGAGAAAATTTTATAGGGTCTACCCTAATCAGTGTTATTGTTGGTTTAAAGTTACAATAATTCACCTTTTTTCACTCTAGGAGGTGATATTGTATAAAATTATTAGGCAATAATAGCAAACATAATGATATGTTTGGATCCAAAAAAAAAAGTATGATATATATAAACATTTAAATATTCTCAATTATATTCATATGGATCTACAAAGCTTCTTTCTATTGGACGGTGTATGCAGCTTTTCTATTACCATCAAAATGGCAATGAGCCTCGACATTAGTAAACGATAAGAGACACTGACACATGATGGAAGTCAACAGCGATAAGCAACAATGAAGACTAATAACATTGGTGTTGAAAGTCAGCTCTTGGAATCAAAACAATTATCTTTAAGAAATTTCTAATCATTCTTTTAAATGGTTAATTGGAGATCATTTATACTCAATTAAATCATTCTAGTGTCATGATTTGTCTAATTGAGTCATATTGTCTTAACAATAAGTTTTTAAAAAATAGTGTTGAGATTTTAAGAATCAATTGTTAGCGTCAAGTTCTTTGCAATTCAAATCATACAAATCGTATCAAACAATGAAATTAATTTTAATAAAATTATTACAAATTTGAAACTACTATTTTTTTAGAAATCGACACTAATTCTCATCTCAACTACTCCCCCTCCTCATTCTCTTTATTTTTCACCTCATCCTCTTTCTTCATCTTTATCTTTTGCATCATCTTCATCGATATTTTTTCTCAATATATTAATCAACCTTTTCAAATTCACTTTTAAATCAAGCAAGTTAGCTACCTTATCTAAAAAGTAATAGACTACATGGATTCTAATATATTTTCTTATTAATGAACAACTTATAATTTTTGTCAATCATCAACTCTAACTCTTATCATAATTTTAATCAATGTAAATTTTACTATAGTGCTTGTTATACCTAAATAAAAGGATCAAACTTTAAATATCCTATGCCCATTATATCTTAATAACTTTATATTACTTATGCACTATTGTGACTTGATTAGGCGAGGTTGAGCCATTCACAATTAAAGATGAATAATTTCTTATGTATTGATCTAAAACCCTTGAATAGTATATTATTTTAAAATCAAACTTTACCTCACACATGATAGACATGTAACCCTAGAAAATTTAAACTTTCTTGATCAACTCGAGATACTTCTAAAGAGAGACCTCAAGCATGCCTTTGAGGAGGTCCTTGGGATTATCCTTAAGGGCCCTTGGAAAAGTTTCTTAGTGGCAACCTCAACTCAAACAACTTTTGATTCTCCTATGAAGACCTCAACTTAGTCACTACTTTGACCCTCTTAGGGATGCCTTAGAAACTCTTACACTTTTTATGCACTTCACTTAAATAGCTCTAAAATATTCATGACTATTCATGATGAAAAATTGTTGAATATTGGTCGAGCATGTTATAACTATCTAAATTAATGAGAACATAAGTAAATAATCTCTTTTCTTATTCCAAGAATATATTTTAGCAACCAATTTATTTAAAAGCCTATAAATACTAACCTTAGTTTTAAGTGTTTCCCTTGTAGAAGATGTAACTAATCATAAGAGCTTATGCCCAGGAGAAGCATTCGAATTTGGAAAATAAAGTCCTCATAAGATAAAAAAATCTCTATGTAATATTTTTTACCACTTAATCTGTCTTATGAAGAAAATAACCCTTCACTAATTCATTTTCTACCAAACCCAAGGGGCAATATTTTTAGAGTAAATCACCTAGAATTTGGCTAAGAACATATGAGTAAAGTTAATTATATAAATTAAGTATTAAGTTATAAAACACATCATGTTCTATGATTAAATAAGGTGGTAGAGTAAGTTGATAGGCATAGTTCCAATTTGGGCCAATATCTATAAGGTGGTTTGAGTTTCCTTATATGTTTAAATCATTTTCCTCTCTTCATGCAATTATCTCTAAAAAATATCCCACTATAAATTATGTTTATTTATGATTAGCATTATTGTACTATTGTAATCAGATTTGTGTCTCTCTTCTTTCTAGATTTTATTCATCTTTATTATAGCCGCTGTAAAACCCGAAAACTGTCAATCGGATGCGTCGCGACAAATCTAAGCAAAATTTTAAAGTCGTCGGAATTTGACGAAATAAATTTTATTAAATTCTACATGAAATTTCGATCGAAACGGTATAAAGAACCTATGTCTAATTCCGCACGGTTTGCGAATTAAAAATCATCGAAGGTCATTTAAGTATATTTTAATCATTATACCCATTTTGCCCTTAGGACTTCTTAAGGAAAATTATATGAGGGAAGGCACATGCGTAAATTAGCACTTAACAATTTTCCCTTGATTCCCCATACGCCTAAGAGACCGAAACATTTTGGTCCCTTGCTTGTTCGTTCGGTCGCTCGCGAAGAGGAAGGGGGGAGGAGCGACGGGCTTGCACCGGCGGCCCTAGGGGAGGTTTTCGGTGACGAGCTTAGGGGAAATCGAAGGGAAAGTCTAAGATATGGTTTCTTGAAGATATTTAAAGTTTTTTTATGTGATTTTTCCTTGAAAAAAATTCTAGGGTTCTTCCAAAAAAAAATTGTTTTCCTTTACAATAAAGGTTCACCTTATGATTAGAAATATTTTTATGCTTACAAATCAAATTTTCATGGAAAATTTTTACGTTTAGAAATTAGGGTTTTGTTGAAACGTTAAAATATTTTGAAGAGAAGATTAGGGAAGGCTTAAGAACAATTTTTAGCCATGAAAATATAAGATTTCTTCAAAGAATTTAGGTTCAAATTTTTAGGGTTTTTCTCTAATTTAAAAAATATTGATGCATGCTTACCTAAAGTGTTTCCAAATAACTTTAGGAGAGTTCTAATGATGAAATTTTAGCATTTTTCACAAAATCCAATTTTCCCTAATTTTTATATGTACTAATCCGAAAATTTAATGCCCTAAATTTATAATTAGGTAAGAGGGAGGTTTTGACATGTAATTTTAGTGAAATTATTGAAGAATTAGGTTTCCAAAGATTTGATTTTAAGAAAATCCTAAAAGAAAATTTTAAATTTAATTAAAAAAAATAATTACTTGTTAATGAAGATTAAAACTTAGGTGATAAAGAAATGTTTTAGGGTATAGATAATTGTGAAAGCATAGTAGAGAACTTAAGGGAAGTTTTAGGCTATGACATCTAAGGTGCTTATGTTGATTTTTCCCTTAGGTTTTGAAGAAAATGAATTAAGGAGAAAATTGGTGATAAGATACTTTCAAGGGCAATAATTGAGGTAGGATCCTTTTCCTTACATGATCACATTTTATTTTGCTTTTATGAATCTTTTATGTTTTATATCCTTATGTAATTGAATTATGGAAATTGATACATGTCAAACATTTACTTTATGTTTGAGATATATGATATTATATGGAAAGAATATGAAAATGCTTGTGCATGTTGATTTTGGAGTATCAAATATGGTGCGAAAGCACAAATATGACTCTTATGAGCAATACGGGAATAATATGACCCTTTTGGGGCAAAAGAGGAAAAGAAATAAATGGCCAAAAAGATATTTGTGTACTTGATCAGTACACCCCTAGTACTCCGGTACGATTGGATATGATAAAGTATAAATAAGCATATGATATGACATTCATTATCTGACATACCTAACATACATAAGATACATGCATATGACATACATGAAATGTCTAATATTCTTAAGACATATGAAAGTTAGCATGTGTAGGCAAAGAAATCAAGGCATTTCCTAAAAATGTAAATTTTTATTTTAGAAGACATGTGAACATGTTAGGATTAGAGAATTCCTATTGAGCGTTAGCTCACTCCCTCGTGTTGGGATACTTTTCAGGAGAATCTGCTACAAGAGATTGCTGACAACCCAAGGTTCACCTACAGCTGTCGTGGGCCGGATGATAGGTTCTATGTTCTATTTTTGTTCTTTTGATATTGTTTGTGATGGATTGGATCTATACTTATTGGATACAAGTAATTGAAAGAGATTATATATCCACCTTTGTACATCTTATTATGTGAAATGATTTTTTTTTTGTTCATGGAAGTTAGTTTAGTGGCGCTTACTATATCTCTTGGATTGTTTTAGATTTTATGAATTCATGCTTTATGATTTTGAAATGCGCTGTTTTATCTTTCCCGTCTGACGTCCGTTTCCGCCCCATTAATTTGGCTAGCCGGGCCGAGTTGTGACAATCGCATAAGTTAAATTAGACTAACTAGCCTATCATCTACTTACTCATGAACTCTTTTATGCCCTTCGTTAGAACAGACAATTAAAAGTGATTATTCGGGTCTTCATACATCTTAGAGGTTCATAGGCGAATGATATATCTTAAAAATTGAGCTTCTTAGAGTAGATTCTCATGGTCATCTAGTCACCAAGCATACACATACATTCTCTAGATACTAATACTTCAATAATTCTATATTGAAGTTTGGTTAATCAATATTAGCTCATTATTATCCCTTGTCATAGCCACTTGAACATGTTAAATTAATTTGATAAGTTCAAGTTCATCTTCTTATATTTTGATGAGTCAACTTAACTAATAAGGCACAATCTCCATGTTAACAAACAAACTCATGACCAACTTGATGATGAAATTCTATTGCAAGCGTTAGAAATTATATTTAATCAAACCAACCTTTATATCTCAAATCTAGCTTCTTTTGATCATGCAGCTACTTAAGGCTTTTTATGGTTTGTGACAACTTTTTATAAACCTTATAGATAGTTCATTCGAACCTTGAGCATTAATACAATCACTGTCAACTCTTAGTTTTGTGTAGGTAATTTTATTTTATCGAATTTCGTGTTAGGATGAAAAAATAATGGCTTGATCATCTTGCATAAGAACACAATTGAGCCCTAGTAATGAGACATCATTATAAAGCTAGTGTTCTTCTATTCCTTTTGGGGAAGTGAGCACCAATATTATCACCAAATAATCATTCAATATGTTGAAACTATGTTAGAGTATACCTATCAACTTGAACCTTGATATTCTTCTTGGTTATCCAATATAATGGTGAGAACATTCAAGCAAAATTTGAAACTATTCTCATTTAATAGCCAACCAATTGAAGAAAGCATTGCACCTTCATCACAATATTTGATTGTGATGACTCAACCATTACAATGATCCTCAATAAATCCAACAAAATCCTTTTAAGGTTGACTACATGCCAAAATAAGGAAACTATATAATCATAAGGCATACTTTGAAAGAATTTAAAATACTTAATGCCATAGCAAGGGTCATGATGCTGTAAAAAAATGTTTTCATGCTTACTCGTAGTCCAAGGTATCGTTGATAAATATTATATCAAACTAGCAAAAATAGGGTTCTAAAACTTTATTTATCAAGACCCTGAAGGTTGTATGGGCATTATTAAATAAAAACAACATCATGAGAACTTTTCAGTGACTATAACTCTTAAAAAAAGGCTATGTTTTTTTTTTAGTCTCCTTGACCTTCAATTGATGGTAGCATAATTATAAGTCTATCTTGGATAATAGAATAATTTTAAAGAGGAAGATAATCATGGGCATATGATACTAATAGTTAATCAAGATTTCATCTTATTCAGTTCAAAATAGTCAATAGAAAACCTCTTATTGTTATCTTTCATCTTTTACATATAAAATAGGCGCAACTAAGCTTAGTCATATAAATATTTCCTGTAGACACAATCTTGTCTCATCATATAATAACTTAAAATTAGTCCATTCTTAATGATTCTATCTTCTCTCTAAACACAATTTTTTTTCTCTTGGCTAAAGTGTAACAAGATTCCACCATCCATAATTAGCTTTGCATAATAATTTTATAGTATATTTCTTATTTTTAAAGAGAAGGATTTCTATGACCATGATGCATAACATTTATATCAAAAAATAAAAGCATCCTTGAAAGATTATGTATGATGTCTATGGAGAAGACATGAAAACAAATATGATCCTCATAACTACCAAGCTTAGTTGGCACTAAGCATTTGGTAGTGAAAAGAAAGGAGGTATAGTTAACTCAAATAACATAGAGGAACTTAATCTTCATATTAGCCTTTGTGAGTGCATACATGGAGATAAGATTCATGCACTTCAACATAAAATGACTAGTCTACTCTCCTGACCATTACATATGATATATATTTAAAAAAAAATTCATTTCTTTAATCTTCAAAATATATTATATGATAAATAAACACAACATAATAATAAAGGAAGAATAATCAATGCCAATAAACTCATTATCAAATAATGATATAGCATCCATACCTTTCTCAAAATCATTATACTCAAGATTTTTAATTTCTTGCATTGAATTTGAATTTAACCTTTTGTTACAAGACTTGAAGAATATAATCTCTTTTTTATTTATAAGATGTGACGAAGTAGAGCCCCTAAGGTAAGAAAAAGTCATAAACACAAATAATGTGATAGGAGATATAATAATAGGCAAAATAAAATGTGTTGATGGTGGGACCCTTAAGTTTAAAATTAGGAATCAAAATTACTATTTTTTATCAAAAGTGCATAATGGAAGGCATCCTCTCTATGAATCTAAAAATTGAATGTTATTCCTATTTTTCATTCTAAGGGCAATCATAAAGTTATTAGCTATCTATAAATCTAGGCTAATACATTGTATTCTAGCTAATAGATTTTCAAAGGTAAATATATATTTAATTACTTACATTATACCTTAACCTTATACTCAATTTTCAGCCATACAATTTCTTATCAAGATGCACATTGAAGCATTTAGATCTTAACAATTCTTTCATTTATACCTAAATTAATCCAATATTAGCATTTTTTATTCTTTTACAAGCAAGTTATTCCAATAAAATTTAGCATGCCCTATTAATTCCATTTTAACAAATTTAGTTCCTTAACATCCAATAATATTGATGTTTAAGAAAATCACACATTTAGGCCAATCAATTTAGGAATTTATTTGCCACCATTAAAGGAGATATTCAATTTTAATCTTATGACATGGGTCATCATAAGCTCCAAGCTCATTACTATGCCGGTGTCTTTGCAGACTCCTGTTAAACTTTTCTTTCCTGTAATGTACATGAAATAAGGTTGCATGTGTGCAATAGGTGGTGCTTGATTTCTAATAGTTTAGAGTTTGATTCATAATCTCTTTCATCATGATTTGTAAGTTGCCAACAATATTTTGTAAGCTTTCAAATCTATCATCACCTATAGTTAAAATTTGTAACATATTGTTGCAAATCCTCAAGTTGATCTAAGGGAACATACTTCGGAGCGATGATTACAAGTTCATAAAAGCATTGAAATATGTAATTTTTTAAGTGGGCATGTAAGAAAATTATTGAGATCTTCAACAATAATTTAACAACTTATTTCCAAAAACATTAAAAAGCGTAGAAATAAAGGCAAGCATCAAGAAATTATAGATGAAGTTTTATGTTCAAAAAACACAATCAATAGCTAGCAAAGGTAATTTTGAAGTTGACCACACACTTAAAAAAATAGATCTATTAAGTAATAGTTGGTGGGGTAGCTTCATGTTAGGATTAGTTGGCTTTATGCCATGTAATATTACTAGGAGCTCATCTAAATAATTCCCAAAACTATCAAATAACATGCCAAGTTCCAGATTTCTAGTTGCTAAGATAATGTACCAATATAAAAGAATTTAAAGGTGAGGGTTAAAAATGTTTACTCGCTAGTTACGATTATAGCACCACTCATTGATGCCTATTGAAGATGCTTTAACAAATAAAGTGGTGTCTTCTTTTATTATGTTTTTAGAACTATTTGGATGTTAATAAATGATACACATAGAACCATTGTATTAATAATAATATAATGCATATTAATTGGAGGAATATGAGTGGAATGATCACTAAAGCTTGGTAGTGTATGGTGGATGTATGTCATACACCATGATAATTCTTCTTCATTGAGCATATGAAGTTGCAAAGGCGGGTATGATTCAATTGATTAAATCTATCAACAACAATTTAAGAATTCCCTCAACTAGAATAGATTGATTGATAAACTCAATCATTTGAATAACCAAAACATAAACATGTAACATAACTTTTTGAATCATAGAGATCTAATAATATAACATAATTCAATTGAATGGAAGCATACAAAAATATTAGAGCCTTTAATAAATATTAGAGTTTACATATATAACATTTATTCTCATCGAATACATTATCTTAACAAGATTTATCAAAAATAAGGTATTAAATTCAAAACAAGGTCCTCACTTATGATTAATCTTATCATTTCATCTACTTATAATAATAACCAGAATAATAATCTGATGAGCTATAAATTTTTTAGATAAAAATTTCTAATAAATAATTCAAATACTCGAGAAAAAAACTACTATGGCATGCTAATCATGAATTTGTTATAAGGGTAAAAGTATGATCCTAAAACTAGTTTAATGCATAACATATATTTATTAGGATATGAATTTTCTTGAATAAAGTAGCATAACAATAAAGTAATTTTATTAAAGAAATCAAAGCAAAAATACAGTGTCCAATCCCCCCCACACACACACATACACACACATTAAATATTGGTCAAGTCTACCAGTTATTATATAGTATATTAATCACATCATAATATCATAGTTTTAAAAAAAGTCATATATAAATGTCTAAGTTCATTCACAATCATAAGGTAATGGATTGTATCTGACTCAAATCACATATCATCACAAGATAATCTTCTGGCCCGTCAACAAACATTTAATAGGGCCTAAGTCTAACCCAATATCATAACTATTAAATTACCCCTCATGTCAATATTAAGAGATTGAAAACACATTTCATTTATAGGAGCTCATCATCTCATTTGTTTGTTGCTCTACTTGTATAGGTTATCATAAACATTACTAATCTATCTAATATAAGTGGAGGGTGAGCTACCCATAAAAAAATATAAAATAACATGAATAGAGAAGACATATTACCGATTTAAAGAAGATAATAATATAAAAAATGTCAAATAATATTTCTAAATAACTCACCGAAGAACCTAAGATGAAACCAAATTTTACCTTTCATTAAATACAATGGTCTTACATTATTTCAGCCAACATAATTTCTTAATATAACTCACTCTAAATTTAAAACCACTAAAATACACATTATTATATAATTTTCTAGTGGAAAAAATAAAATTAAAAAATATTCATGATTTAATGGCATAATTTACCTTGCTTAATTTAAAATATATTTGATTTAAAATATCCAAATCTATTTTTCTTGCATTAAAACTTCAATGAAAGTGGAGAGAGAGGCGAGGACATCTCATGCTTATTTTTTACTTAAAATTTTGGCCATCCCACAATAGAAAGAAAATAAATCCCAATAATTATCTCTATGATTATTAATATCTTCCTTAATTGCTCCACCCTTAATTGAAAATATTAATAGCATAAACTTTCAATAAAAAAATAATATTTTTTTCTTATTGTGAAATTGAAATTGAAATTCTTCCCAAATTTAAATGATGATCATATTGATAATCAACTTATTCCATGAAGATGATGACAATATAATAATTTCAAAATAAATGGTTTTCTATAACTTAATGATGATTGTATTCTTTTTATAAAAAAATATAAAAATAATGTAATATTTTTTTTTATATTTGCATCATAATGATCAACTCTTTAATGACGGCGACCACTTAAAATACACTTCAAATTTTATCAAACTATTAAAATTGATTCAATGATTCCATAATGAGTACATGATGAGCTTACATAGATAAAAAAAACAAAATAATTACTTCCTATGTTCAATCTAGCCATTTTTTTTTTAAAGGACTCTATTATGCATGTATCATCTTTGGAGTGACCAAACAAAGGGATTAGAGATAGATTCAAATACTATTTTCTCACATGTTGCTTGTGCATAAAGCAAAGGGTCACCATGTCATAAATTACATAGCTATTTAATGAATTTATCACAAAGTGAAAGGCCAACCCACTCTTAATAATGCTTCTTGCTTAAAGATATGGAGTATTATTGATGATAATGATTATCCATTTCAATGAAAAGCTCTAGTCTCTAAGGGTCCCATCACTAACATGCATGCATAAGTGTTAGTGTTGCATTATTAAAACAAGCTCCATGCCCTTTAAACTTTCATAACACTAAAAAAGGAATCTAAAACCCTAGCAATTTACCCCTATGCCACTCTTATACTTGGAACCATGATGCCTAGACCTATTGACTACAATGAATCCTCAATTCACCAAAATTGATTACATATTCTTTAAAGAGCCAAACATAAACAAACAAACTGATAAATAACAAATTAGCATGTATAAAATTTTATGACATTTAACAATATATACTCTATATATATATATATATATATATTAAAAAAATGATCATAAATAAACAAAAAAAGTTGTGTTCAATTCATTAAATTGAATCAAACATTTTATTATTTCTTGTTTGCAAAAATTAGCCTAATCAACATCCATAGTTGAGGTCGAGTTGAACCAAATCAAATGTTAAATAATACTCCCTACATTATTTCACTCCATTCTCTTAAAAAAAAAAGAACTTGTGACTTTATTTGGGACGGATTTTTTGCTACTTCTTAAAACAAATTTTTTATAATTTTATACTAAAAAACTGTTTTAAGAAGTAGTAAAAAAATCATCCCAAATGAAACCTATATAAAACTGTAGTAATAAAGTAACAATTCAATTGAAATTCCTTGACAAGAACAAGATTCCAGGCTTGATCACACAAGTGGGACATACAAGGGGGTCCAACTGGGCTTGTCAAGTCAAAAAGTGAGGGGGGTGGAAGCGAGTGGGGGACAAAAAGTCCCCTCAGTGCTTTGATTTTAACTGTTTTAGGCTCTTTATAAATACCAGATCTAAACAAAAATAATCAGTTCTATTCATTTTTTTTCTAAATCATTGGAGATAAAGAATATTGAATCTTATCCAAACGTGATAGTAACGATGACTGGATTAAAGATATGATAGAGATGGCTTCTTGCAATCAGCGTCGAATCAAGAATTTTGGTACTGAGAAGAAAGTGATGGATAGATCTATAAATTTTTTTTTAAATATTCATATAAAACTTTACACAGTATACAGTTAGTAATTTTCTTGCAACTAGAGCAAAAAAAATAAAGAAGACCAGATAAAATTTGAGGGTGAATTTTGCAACAAATATTTCATATTTATAAGCATTTAATAAAGTATATGCAAGTCGATAAGTTGCTTGTAAAGCTTGTTGTTCACAGTTTATTTCAGTTCGGGAACAGGCAAACTGTTTCTGGCTTTGATTTGAATAAACGACTGGATGGATGGCTTTCTTCCAAGGTAGTCTGATAGAATATCCACAGGTTCCCTGAATCCTCCAGCCGCCAGTACCTGCATAGAAATCACAAAAGGGTTTGAAAAAATGATTTACGAATCTTAGAAGGCAAGATCTCATAAATCTTGGGCTTTGTTTGGGATGGCTTTTTACAGTTTTCTAAAACAACTTTTTAGTACAAAAATTTCTTGAATTTTAATTTTTTGTACTAGACAGCTGCTTTAGAAAGTATTAACAAAACTGCTCCACTTCGTTTGTGATAGCTTTCTTACTTCTTTCTAAAACAGCTTTCTAGTAGAAACATTTCTATTTCAAAAAATTTTACTAAAAAAATGTTTTAAAAAATAGTATAAAAACAGTCCCAAACGAAGTCTTAATCTAAAGGGTTAGCTTTTAAGTTCTTTGACTATAGTAGTGGAGAATGACTTGTTCACGAGATAAATGCATCAACTTTCTTTCAAAAGGCATGCATCAATAGTTGAAAGAATAGAAGTATATCATTTATTGAACTATGACATCTTACAGAAATAGAATAAATGACAATTGCTGATTCACATAATTAAGATTTTAAGGACACCGCCCATTATAAAGCAATAAAATAACACGATTCAGGAAAAAAATAAATTGTTTGCAATAAATGAATTAGAAAGGGGTTCCAAGGCCAATGGGGATTGGGGAAAGTTATTTGTTGTGGTCTGTTGGAAATATTACTAATTGAAAGGGATGGATAATAGTAGATAAAGAAGATAAAATTAGGGCAACTAGTATGTCTTCATCAACATCAAATTTATATGGATAATTTTGATTCGACTTTATGAATCCTTATTTTCATTTATTCTTTATTATTGTGGTATGATGTATTCAACCTATTGCTCGCCCTTTTTTTTTCAAGTTCTATACATGCACCATAAGAGTAATCAATTTTCATTCAAATCCATCTAGACTAGCCTAATCTATCCATCGGATACGTGTAATTTTTCTATAGTTTATTGTGCATGTTCAAATCACACAAGTCTATTTTCAACTATTATCATATAATATAAATATGATTAATTCTTATACTTGATGCTCATCATGTTAGATTTCTTACTCACATGATATGACCTTTCATAGTATCCATAAAATTCATTCTCATAATTTTAATTTCTCATATGTAGAAATTTTTATAAATATGACCAAGGTAGGTCAGATAAATCATAAAATATACAAATTTTAGTCTTAGGAATCATACGATACTTATATTAGAAATTGAATATCTCATCAAGTAAATCAGGTCCTCTTCACAGGGGATGTCCTCTTTTTTTTTCCTTTAAAGCCTTGACCATCGGTAAACCACCTCAAAATGCTTTCCTCTCATTAAAATCCATTAATTTCTATAATACGAACCAAGAAAATTTATTTGTCAAAAATTCTGAAATGTCCTTACCAAGTTCTTCTCTCTTAATCATTTTCTTCTCTTCATTCTTAATCCTTTTCTTCTTTTCTTTTTCTTTTCCTGGACTTACTAAAGTACCCGAACTTCTCCTTCTGTTACTACAGTACTCAAACTCATACCATTCAGCTGCTACTACAGTGCCAACAGCTGTTATTGTGGCTTGCTGCTTGCTGCTATTCAAGGCTTTCGGGCATAGGTAAATGGGGAGGGCTCTAGGGAGTAGGGATAATATATTCATAATCATTCTTGAATCTACCGCCTAAACTACCTCACTGCCTTCGCACTTCACCCATTTGCTAGAAAGATCGGAAATTTTTTGGAAGCTATAGTACCCGCTAAAGTATAGATGGATTTGAATGAAAAAATATAGATTGCTTCAAGAAAAGTGCCTTAATGAATGGAACGAATTGTATCCTTGGGATACTTTAGTAGCAGATATAAATTTTCAAACATGCCTGCAAAAATTCTAAAAAATAAACAGTGCTCTAGTAAGAAGCAAAATAAATAAGGCTGTTACCTTGTTTCTGAATTGTAGGCCTGCATGCTGGTTTAGCAAATCATCTTGAAACTTTGTAACAAATATGTCTGCAGCAAAAACCTGCAAAAGATTGAAAAACAACATTTATTTCACAGACAGACAAAAAAATTATGCTAACATGAAAAGATGCATGCACAAACCTCACTCCAAAGTTGACTATAGCAAGTGGCATCATAGCCAATTGCTGAGCGAGGTAAAAAGGAGGCGGGGTTGGTTCCGTCCAACAAGGGTATGCCTAGCATTATCTAGAAGTAGACAACTATTAATCATAAGTTCAATAATATAGAAATCCTTTAGTCATAAAAACATCTATCTAAACCTTAGGATGAAGATGTCTGAGTAGCTCTACTATGTCTATGTTGTCACTGGAGTGTATTATCAGATCAAACAGACCTGAAAAGTTTAAAAATGCTAAAGGTTAACAATAGAAGCCAAATATCAGGTGATATATCAACCTATTTATTTTCCAAATTGCAACTGAATAATGAAGCACTGCATTGCAGTAAATGAAACCAAAGAAGCAAGCGCAACTGGGTGAACAGTATCAAGTAACCACTAAGATCGCAAAACTAGAGTTGGAAGCAATATTAAACAAAAAGTGTCAGTACATGCATCACATGAAACTGTACTTGTGAAAACAGATGACAATATAATAATTGAACCATAGCCCAGGAATCTGCATGGAAAACTTCTGCATTGATTACTTGATGATTTATGGGGCTAATAAGTGTTATAATAATTAACTAATGGGCTAATAAAATTAACTAAAACAAAGATTCCAAGTACAAACCCAACTAGCCTCATCTAAGTGTGCAGGGATTAATTAATACAATTAAGCACTCCACTGTAATGTTTTACCCATTTTGAATTCAGCAAGACCTTAGAACTTTAATCAGGTATTAATCAAGCTAATTATATGTGGAAATACTACTCTCAGGTATTCAAGTGATAAAGATTCTACCTCTTCCAAACTCAGTCCAACTTAGTAAACATGTGGCTTCAATGCGTTGATAACCTACCTCTATTTAAGTTAAATAACTCATTCAGTAATAACTTGAGGCCTAATTATCCCAATCAAAACTTAATTAGGAGCTTCAAAACGTGCTTTAACAAATTCCTATGCCTAGGCTTCGTCAACTTATTGAGAAATATAACCAAATTAGGTCTAATTGATCGAGCCAAGGGCCTAATTAAATTGATGAAGGTCAAAACCATTAATTAAGATAAGTTATAAATTTAACACCAATATGACTAATGATGGGCCCCAATTGATCTCCTAATTGATGTCTTATTATAAAGAGCTCAGATTTAGAGTCAAATCATATGGATAATTAACCAAATATAGGTAACAATATGTCAAATCCCTTAATAGGACAGTTGATATTCATTCACCAATCATCAATTAAGAGTATTACCCCCAATCCTTATCTTTATGCCCTATTCACCCTCATCTTGAAATGTCGTAGACCCACACCTCCATGAAGCTCGTAGTCACATTAGCGCATGATCTTATCTCCACAAACGCGCATCTCATTGCAATCGTCCAACTGATAATGGTTTTAATTCACATTAGCAACCAACATTGTAGCCTATGACATAAAAGAAACAAATTTTCCCTCTCCCATGCTCGCCCCACTCATGTTTCCCATTCCTTTTCTCTTACTGGATGTACATTCCTGCTCCCAGCTTGTCTCCTTCAAAACCCTATTTCAAGAGCTCTGCTCTGACAATGATCCTTATCTCTTTGCGCCTAACAACCCCTCACTTGCTCAATTTCCCTCTCCCTCCTGTGCTATCAGGCAAACAGACTGACACCCAATGACTCATCTCTCGCCAGCATGCCTAGCCCAAAACTCAAATGCCAAACCACCTCATAAGTCATAATTCCTGTGCTAACACACTACTAGAGATCATTCTCTCTCATGTATGCCCCTTCTCTCTTATCCAAACTGATGCAGCCAACTAGATTAGAAAAGAGCCAGGAGAGGAGAACACCAAGACTAGTAGAACATGACTCGATTCAATGTTTAGAACACCAACATCTAACAAACTTTAAAAACAAACAAAAGCCAAACAAACGAAACAAAATTAAAAATAAAAACCACTACCCTCAGAACAACCGGCAAGCGGTTTCCTCACATGCAACGAAATAGTAGGCAATATAAAAGATGTGCTAAAGGGCTTGCAAACCAAGGGTCCACCACAGCTACAAGGTCCAACGTCCACCAAAACTCATGCAACAAATGTTACCAAATCAGCCAACCAACACCTCCAATAGCTTAAGAAGAAAGATACAAGTGGAATGGAACTTGCGGAGAGAAGAAAGAGGTTAGAAGACCAAGACGAAATAATAGGAGAAAGAGAGAAATGGAACAAGTTCTCATGCTTTTCCAAGGAGAAGAGAAACCCTCAGGTTTTTTAAGAGACTTTGCTCAAATAATCAACAACCTTTTTATGCTCCAAAACACCTCCAATTTATAGGAAAAAAGGGGCAGCCAAACAGCCAAACCCACCTCCAACCTAACCAATCAGGATAGGGGAAATGGAAGGCCAATAGGCGTCCAGAAGCAGCACCCGAAAAGCCACACAGGAAACCGTAAAAGGCAGCCACGGGAGACAGGACCAGGCTATATAGGGAACCGGAACAAGCAGACAAGGGGGAAGGAACCGAACACAGGAAAAGGAGCCAGGTGGGGGAAATCGAAGGGCCACAGAGAAGGGGCAAGGGAAAGAATCCAATCCGCATAATGAGCTAAAAAGTGAAATAACTTTCCAAATTAATGAGCTAAATCAACAGCTCAATCATTAATGAGCTAGAACCAAGTAGTTCCAAAAAACACAGCCCAAAACCGAGCAGCCAAGCCCAACCCGAGAAGCAACCAGCAGCCAAAGACCAAAGAACCCAACTAGCTAGCACACCCAAAGTTTGCCAAGCCCAAGCAATACATACTCATGATCATTGGATGTCTTCCATCATAAGGTAGCATAAAAATTTAAAAAAACCTATAGTATTCAAATTACAATAAAAAAAACCCAAAATAAACTGAAATTTGCATGCATCAATTCCCCCTGGTGGGAGAATCTCATCTCCTGATGAGAATGCTTCAACAACTCTTCAATAGAGATCCGGATGACGATTTTTCAGTTCAACAACATCCATCCATGTACAGTCAGTCAATGGATGATTGCTCCATTTAACAAAGAACCTTTTGTGCTCGCCATGTCTAATCTTAGTAGTTTTGATATCAATAACATCTTCAATTTAGTCATCTCTATTCAGAACTGAAGTGAAAATTGGTAAAGTTTCAACCTTGTTGACCTTTGGATTATAGATAAAAGAAACAAAAAAAAATACAAAAAAAATTCACCTCTGCCACGACCCGCCGCAGCTACAGTAAACTGCGCCACTGTCAGCACCTACTCCCGCGTGCGGATATCTCCTCGATCGTGCTCCCATTCGAGTCGTTAAATACGACACCAAAGGAGCTCCTTCGCCTCAGCTCCCACACGCAGAAATCCCACTTCCTGTTCGCAAGCCTCCGACTCCAGTTCGACGCCAAAGTCGCTGATCCCGCCGAAGCCTCCATCCGTCAAAGCTCCAACGGTCGAACCTCCCGATCCACCCTGAAGCGACCGAATCCCTACAGACGGAGACCTCCCTGCCCTAGGCCGATGTCGGACCTCTCATTTTCTCCAATCAGAGAGAGAGAGAGAGAGAGAGAGAGAGCGAAATCCCTACCTCTACCGACGCTTCCTCCTGCTTCTTTAGCCGACGTCTCCCAGACCCCCTCTCTTTGTAGAATCGCACCTCATACGACTTTCCCTTCCTGTCTGTTCGCAAGCAACAACAAGAGCCGCTTGCTGTGAAGGTAACTTATTCCCTTACGTGCGCTTCTGCGGCCAAATCCAGTGAATCCGTTGAACAGAGGAGAGCAAAGGGAATAATTGTAATTAGTTTTGCATAATTATGATTATTCTAGTTAATTATAATTATGATAGTTAATTATAGTTTGATTAATTTTAATTAGTTTTAATTAAAGATAATTTTAATTGATATAATTGATTTTAATTAACTGTAATTATTTGTTTAATTATAACTAAGTATAATTAATTATAATTAATTTTAGATAATTAATTATAATTCATTTTAATTAGTTACGATTAACCTTAATTAAGTTAATTTTAATTAATTATGATTTATTATTATTATGTTTAATCAGAGATAATTAATACTAATTGTTCATGATTAATTAAGGTTATTTATAATTAATTATCATAATTAATTATAATTACCTATAATTAATTGTAATTAAAAAAATAGAGAAAAGACAAGAAAGAGAATGCTTTTTCTTGCTTGCCTCGGTCTACGTGCCAACCCCGCCGGCCCAACCACTCACAAAGGTATAATCTCTAAAACTTAGATTCCCGTTCTAGTCGTTAGCGGCGAGCTGGCGAAACCCCCTACGCGCTCACGTAGCGTAGTAGGGAGGGAAGCTAGCGCGACGCCTACGACGAGGCGGGCAATCGCCTTAAACCCCGCCCTCGACGTTTGCGACGAACCGGCAAAACCCCTACGCGCTCACGTAGCATAGTAGGGCAGGAAACCGGTGCGACGCTCGCGACGAGGTGGGTAAATCCCCGGACCGCTCATGTAGCGTGAGAGAGAACAAAATTAAGTACCCACATGTGGGAAAAATTTCTGTGCTTCTTTTCAACAGGTGCCCAAGACCCCTAAACGCTCATGTAGCGGGCAGGGATTGAAGAAAAATTTGCTGCCGTGGTGTCTACGACATCTACCTGAAGGCGCCCATGTGGCGTGGAGGGGAAGGCAGCCTCTTGGTTTTTCCCTAAACGGGGGAGACGCCGGAGGCTGCCGAAATTTTCAGTGCACTGGGGACTTTGTTTGGGCAACATGAGGCTTAATTTGGAAATCCAATGAACATTATAAGGGACTTGACTTGAACTATTTGAACACAAGCAAAAGGACTTACAAGGACTTGGACCTCATTTAGAACTTGAATTTGAACATGAAATGGACTAAGCTCAAGGTTGAATAAATTAACAAAAGTCTTAAATAAATGAAAGGTTGAACTTGGTTGATCACAAAGGCTTGAACCACTCTTGAGGCTTCAAAAGACTTGAACAAAACTTTGGATACAAAGAATTTGAGTGGGACCTCAGAAGACTTTGAACTTTAACTTGAACTTGACTTGAGTTTGAACTCAGGAAGATCATATGAACTACAGTGGACATGAACTCGAACTGGATTCGGATTTGAACTTTTTCTTCGGACGCAGGACTCGTACTTTGAACTTGCATTTGCAAGGACTCAGTGAACTTGAACAAACTATAAGTGACATGAAGTTGACTTGACTACAATGACGAGGACTCGAAGCAGAAGCTTGTGGACATTAAACTTGATTTGAGCAACATTAAATAGAACAATGCAGAGAATTATGAAGAACTTTGAACATCATTTACTACAATATAAGGTCTTTAATGAATAATACGATTCATGAGGAAGATACAACCCAAATGCAACTAGGACTTGTGGACTTCAATATAACTTGCAACATACCTACAAGCAAGGATCAAATTTGAAGGGGTTACGAGAAAACAAGCTCAAGTACTTAGTCTGGCGCGCATTCAAATGATTATCAAATGGATAAACAAGGGACTCATATGTTTCAACTTAGCATGTTTATAATTGATTCATACATCCATCCCAGTCATGTAGGTGGGTGCTTTGGAGTAATTATAATGACTGCAAGGGCATGAATGCAATGATATGCTTACACTCAATAATACAAAGTCTTCAATGGATAGTAGAGAATCACTATTTCAGTTGGGAGACAAATGTAATTCAATAACTTCATGCGAGCAATGATTCTTGTCATGTGACGAATCTGAAAGGGTCCTTGTAAGCACTAATAATAAAAAGTGTAACAAACGCAATGACATTTCAAGGAGGAGCAAAGGAGGCCTAGAAGTAGTCCTTCATCATTAATGCAGACTAATGTGCAAGTGAGGGCATAATAGTCCACATGTGAATGAGAGTAATGCATATGCTATACGACACTTGATCTGCATATGATCAACAAGATATCTGCAGCGTTCATATCAATCAATCAAATGAATTTGTATGTTGAAGATCAGAGGTCTTGATGAAGAGAA